>LR738710.1:86664645-86681304 GCA_902687465.1 Secale cereale | reverse complement strand
CCCCCCTCTAGGCGACATCCACGATCTTTTAGTGAGTACTTCTTTCAGATATAGACATGTCCCCAAGGACTTAAATATTTGCAATATTCTAAGTATTTTCTCCCCTTAAACATGGATTCTTTCTCCCCCTGAATCTATCATTGGATAATGGGAGTAGATAGAGTGAGATAAAATCAGAGCAAAGATAAGTAAGTCAAACAGAGCAAAAAAGATCAAGTAAGGATATCTCAAAACAAATACTAACATGTCTTTTCCCTCTTAAAGACATGTAACTTCTCTCCTCTTATAACATTGCATCCCTCTTCCTTTCTGAGAAGGGTTTTGTGAGGATAAGCTTTGATATGCTCTCTCTCTCTCTCAATCTCTCTCAAAGAGAGCTCTCTCTCCCCCTTTGACATCAATTTCCAAGAAGGTTCCTTCAGGAATATGAGTCAGGTGACAATGGTCCTGGAGAGACACAAACAAGGCAGAATGCAACTTAAGATGCAGACAGAGGAAAAGAATCATCGAGTGGATCTGAAGAGAATTGACAATAGAAGATGGCAAAATGTTTTCTTAGCAGTGAAATCAGTGGCGCCAATTTGTTTCAATCGGTAACTCCGAGATAGCTGAGGCACTGAAGGTGCTCATCGGTAAGACCGAGTGAGTTTGTTTTGGTTGAACCGATGAACTACATACATGTAGAATTTGTATTTCGGTCTGGCCGATAGGCTAAAATCGGTGGAACCGAGTTCACTGGAGAAGAAAACATTTTGTCATCTCAGCTCACTTTGCAAATGAAATTTCATAAGGATTTTCAAGGAACTTGCATAAAAATTTGTAATGAATTTGGTGGGTAGGTCAAATCATCAAAGAATAAAAACAAAGAGAATCCAGATGAAGTTTTTTTGGTGTAGTAGAAGGGAAACACAATAGTAAGAAGAAATGCAAAATAAGAGATGGAAACTAGAGAACTTCATCTAGAGATGGTCGACGACATAGTCACCTATGTTAGAGTATATTGATTTAGGAGTCAAGTGAAAACACTTGATCGTTTAAGCTCAAAATGGGGTTGCCATTTTTCATGTAAGCGTCTTGATGTATTCACATCTTGTTGAGTTGTTTTGACTCATGACTTGGAGTAAAGCTTCTCTAAGATGGAATGAGATACCTTGGGTTGGTGTTGAACTTGATCATGTAGTTGAACTTGTTGTGAATGCTCGATGTTGATGTAGTCCATCAAGAGTTGGGATCATCGTTTGGAGTTGAAGTTCATCTTCCTACATGGGTTAGTTTTCCAAGGAATAACACTGGTGTATCCAAGTTGACAAGAGTGAAATTTATCATATAAATATTGTCAAAGGATATGTTGAGTGGTTTGATGCTTCCTTGATTTCAACAACCAAAGCATAGATACTTGGTGATGTAGACATTGCTCAAGATGTGAGTGATATGCAATCTCCTGGACTGAGGCTCATCCAAGTACCTACAAGGGTTAGATAACGTGCAAGGGTGCAAATATATATCTCAAGGATTAGTCACAAAGGCTCATGCCTTGCATGTATCCAAATGGAATCTCTATTCCAAGCTTGAGGCATCAATAATATTCAATTCACCTCTCAAGTGACAAAATATGTTTTCATCAAGAGGTTTAGTGAATATATCTGCTAATTGCTTATCCGTACATGCATGCTTAAGATTGATATATCCTTTAGCAACATGGTCACGAATGAAATGATGATGAACTTCAATATGTTTAGTTCGAGAACGTTGCACAGGATTGTGAGCAATTTTAATAGCACTTTCATTGTCACAAAGCAATGGAACATGTTCCACATATATCATGGACTATGGCTCCAATAGGGGACCTATCAAAACCTAGACCCTTGACCTTGTTGATGAACCATAGGCAATCTGATATTACCATGATCTTCCGCATGCTAATGTTATTGGCAAGGACTAGCACATATGCCCGTGCATTGCAACGGAAGAGATAATTAATGTGTCCACCGCAACAGCATGGCATAACAATATCTGAATGGTGCCTCCCAACGCCGGCAGCGAGACACACGCTAGCAGAAATACATATAAGTCGGACATTAAAATCCATCATGTATGATAATTTTGGTATGGTATTTGTACTACTGCTCTGTTATTTAAAAGGCCTAATTCCAAATCCTACATACCAAGGCATTGCGTGGAAGTTGGAGCAATTTTCGGAATTCACACCGAGTCGTGACGAAATATTGCTAAATGTGTTTTAGCCCCTCACATCTCCCAAATCCTCTCTCATGTTGTGCCATCTTGCCTCGTATTATTCCATTGTGTTATTAGGGCATTCCCAACAGCAACCCGCAAATTTCCTCTTGTATTCGTTAGCGGACAAGGGGGGCCGGTACTCGGATACGGATGCAGGAGGCTACCATCAAACACTGTCCGCATACATTTCAACAACTATTGGATTGAAACGGATGAAATTCATTGAAACCGGGTGGATTCCGTTCAAGTTCGGATATAATTTACATAAACAAATGATATTTCAACCGTGTTACTACAAACTATAAAAGCCCCACGTTTGTGTTTGGTCTGTGGGAGAAAGTGCGTCCAGACCACCATATGGAAATCTATGACGTGCCCTTCACCTCTTTTGATATTTAATTTCCAGGTATAAATTTCATAAGATGATATGCGGACTCAATTTCTTACATGTGCTTATAATTGTAGGGTATACGTGTATGTTTATAGGGATGAGTGTATGCGTATATATTTAAGTGTCTGCGTATGTACTATGTTAAAAAAAGTTTCTACACATACAAGATTTTTTTAAGAACATGGACATTGTTTTTCCACACACGCATTGAGAAAATGAGTCTAGCCTACATAAATTCGTCAAAAGTAATGTATAAATAGGAAACAACATGTGACAGTTTAGACGAGACAACTGATGAGTTGGTTGTGAAGGCTTGTGTGTTCGTGCGGTGTTGGGAGTTCTACTCCCCACGAGCACCAAGTGTTTTTTACTCGCGAGCCGGGCTTTGGAGTTGAGGCCTTTTGACGAAGCCAGACTTAGCCCAACACAAAACGGACAAGATATGGGCCGGCCGCTTCACTTAGATTTTTCGTTTCTTTTACATGTATGTCTCTTGTATCAAAAAAGGGAAAAAACAAGTTTTCTCCAACTAAAAAATAGCGTTCGCAAAACTATTTAAAACAGGACCAAACAAAGCGGAACCAAACCAAGAATACCTATTTCATTTAATAGTAGGTATAGATATAGATTAAGATTTGACGAAGTGCCATGGCTTCTTCTACTTCAAGAATTTGAACTCGTTCAAAGTAACCTTTGTTTGTTGCATGCATTTTTCCCTGGCGATCACGTGTCACCACACGGAAGCTGGCTCTTGTAGATTGGGGGAATATTGCTGCATCCACATTGACGAGCATCGACCCATCTGACGGCGGAGACCAATTTTGGTTCTTCAAGGCCTGACATCTAATAGAAGTGGTCAAACTGAAAGAATGCATATTAATAAATTCAACATGAGCTTTGATCTTTCCCACTACATGAAGAGGATGAATTAAAGCCCCGCCATTACGACAGACATTTCTATTTTTCATATGCGCCACATTGCCGCGAACGAACCTTAAATACATGCTTAATTTATTATCAAATTTGGTTTCGTGATACCCACATGTAAAAGAAATGATCAAATATGGACATACACGCACCCATGTGTACATCTATTTGGAGAAAGGGATATGTACAACCTTTGCACCATGTGATACACACAGCTAACTTAAGCTTTATGCGTGAAACCAAATTTAATATAAGGCATGCTTAATTTATGTATAGACGAGCTTGATTAAGAAATTATTAAGTGTGCGCGCTCGCCGGCTTGCTCCTTGGCGCGACCTACCAATTATCGTCTAACCGTGCACACGAATCATGAAAATTTTGCAGCATGTCATCCCCGATAGCTTTTGATGTCATCCAACCCTCAATATCGTCCTCGTCATTGCAACAAGGATAGTGTTGCAGCATTAGAGTGTTAGGAGCAGAGTAGAGAGGATAGTGGTGGGATCGATCTATTACAACTCTCTGAAGCAGTAGCTGGTACAGATCGAATTACAGAGAAAGGGGAATTGTTCTTGCGAGATGAACTAGGGTAAGGTAGCCGCCGCCGTCCGGTTCGGTGATCCACTGGATGGCTGACGGAAGGAGCTGGTTCCCCTTATGTAGCAGCAGGCTGGGCCGTTACCCATTCTGGCCCAAGGTAGCGCGGGTTCGGTCTCCTGGTCCGGTTGCCTCTGGGCTCGTCCTGTTGGGCCTTGGCTGCCAACGGTGTTGTAGTAGTAGGGCCGCTCACATCCCCCCCCCCCTCCTTGAGTGGCGGCTTGCCCCCAAGCCGCAGCCTGAGGAAATCTGTTGAACAGAGCGGCGCGATCTTCCCAGGTATCTTCCATGGCAGTTCCTGGTGACCAGCCCACCTTCACTTGCTCCACCATGGCGCCATTCTTGCGACGCCAGCGAGTTTGACGTATCTCCATGGGAATAGCAAGCATATCAGTGCATATCGGAAGTTCAGAAGCGACAGTTGTACCTGGAAGTAGCGCTCGACGCAGCTGCGACACGTGAAAGACAGGATGGACAGACGCCTGTGCTGGGAGTTGCAACTTGTAGGCGACTGAGTTGATCTTCTCGATGATTGGATATGGACCATAAAATTTGAACGACAACTTATGATTTGCCCGCGGAGCCACTGAAGATTGCACATAGGGTTGAAGCTTTAGAAAGACTTTATCCCCCACCTCAAATTCCCTGAAGGAACGATGCTTGTCTGCATTACTTTTCATACACTGTCGAGCGCGATGCAGATGTTGCTGGATCAGGTCTTGCATCACTGCTCGCTCTTCTAGCCAAGCTTCCAAAGATGGCACCGAACAGGAACTTGTCGCGGTGATTCCCCATTGATGTGGTTCATAACCAAAGAGTGCTTTGAAAGGGGACATCCCAATAGCCGAGTGATGCGAAGAGTTATACCAGAATTGTGCGAGCGGAATCCAAAAACTCCAGCGCCTCGGGCACGCATGCGTGAAACAACGGAGAAAGGTCTCTACACACTCGTTCACTCGTTCCGTTTGGCCATCTGTTTGAGGATGATTGGCAGTGCTCAAACGCAACTCAGTACCAGCATACTTGAACAACTCCTGCCAAAAGTGGCTTGTAAAGACGGGATCTCTGTCAGAAACGATGGCGCGCGGAAATCCGTGAAGCTTGTATATGTGCTGCTGAAAGTACATGTAGTCCCCATGTGTGGTTTTGGTAATTAATGACAATCCTAATGGACTAATGTTTGCATTGAGTTATACATTTGAAGGAAGGTTCCATTTCCAATGCATGAAGAATATTGGATGAACCGAAGGATGTTTGTTCCATGGTGATACAAGAAGGAGATAGAATGGATTCGAAATGAATGCCATATACATATTGTTCTGTATGCATGAAGGCTTATGGGTTGAACCATGATGGATCAAGATCTTCAGAGAATGATTAAAGAGAAGAATTCTACATATGCTTGAAGATAGGATCATCATGAGTTCATATGTTGAGTCATGGATTATTATGTCTTGAAGCAAGTAATTCAAGTGAAGAATTCATTGCGCCTCTCAAGATACTATATTGGAGCATGAGAACGAGCAAATGATGTCCAATATGATATTCAAGGAGAAACTTGATATGGTCATGGTGAATTGAGATATTGGTTATTATGTCTTGAAGAAATGAAGCATAGTGAAGATATCACTAGGGCCTTCAAGACATCAATATTAATCATGGAGCAAAGATAAATGTTGACCAAGATGAAGATCAAAGATTGACCTCTAAGATGGTCAACACACAAGCGCATGTCATGTGCCACATGAGACCTTGTGGTATGGTAAGAATTTATCAATTGCGCTTTGTGTACTAACCCATACTATGTGTTGTGTATGTTATGTGGGTTAGGTAATTCTCATGAGCTTGGTGCTTATAATAAAGCTTGGTGCTCATCAACGTATGTCATCAAGTAATTAATGTTGATGGACAAGTAAAGATGAATGCAAAGGAAAGCTTCACTCATTGTGTATGGGGGAGCTACTTGAAGACATCTCCAATGACTTGCCTTCAACTTGAGCCGTGAAGAAACATCAATATAAATCTCAAGTGAAAGGATCTAGTCAAAGGTATTAGTTCCTTTGGCTTTAGATGTGAGGATCGATGACCATCGAAAAGGATATATGCTCAAGAATGAGTTTCCGGAAGCTATCTAGTATAGTTCTTTTATGATTCTTGAGTTATAGGGATCCCGCACTATTAAGAGGGGATCAAAGGGGTTAGTGATAGATTTGCTCAAGCCAACATCTTCTATTTCTACTTCCTCACATCATATTCCAACATAGGCATATTTCACTCCTATCCAATACAAATACAATATGCCTATACATCTACCAAAGTAAATCCATAGCCAAATAGGTTCCCAAATATATGATAAAAGCTTTGCATAACTTGCGTCCTCCTTTTTGGTTCATCTTGGGTGGTTCTCCATGTGAGGACCTGGGATTTTTCCATAGCTTCAAAACGAGCCCAAGATCATCAAAATCGGAGTCCGGATGTAAAAGTTATGCATGTTTCAGTTTTGGGGTTCCTGCTGTTTTTTTATAGGCCGGACATCCGGGGCTTGGTCGGATGTCCGGGCTCACGGGACGCCCCGGATGTCCGGGATCCTCCCGGATATCCGGCCGTCGATGTCCAGAAACTATACCGAGATGTTGGTTGTGCCTGCCGGATGTCCGGCACTTGTCCGGATGTCCGGGGCCCCAACTTTGGCCAGATGTCCGGGCCTTGCCCAGATGTCCGGGCCCTGTACTCCAGCCTCTGTTTTTCACATACGTGTGTGTACATTTCTCAGCCGCCGGATGTCCGACCATTGCCCGGATGTCCGGCCCAGCGCTGCCACTTACACTAAAACGGCTAGTTTTCTTGGCACACTATATATACCCCTCTACCCATCCGGTAGAGGGTGGACCACTCCATTCTAAATATCCCAAGAACCCTAAGTGGCTCCCTCTCACTTCTCCTACACCAAATCTTAGATCCCGGAGAGATTCGTGAGTGTTCTTGAGAGATTTTCCAATCAAGTGATAGATCCACTCCCTCTCCCTCTTGTGACCAAAGGAATTTGTGATTTGAGCAAGTCTTGAGCATTTCCCCCTTGATCTTGTTACTCTTGGAGGTTGGAGACTCCTAGGCGGTAGGAGTGCTCCGGTGAGGAATCAACTTGTGATTTGCCCCCCGGAAAGTTTGTGAAGGTTTGGAGGCCGCCTCAAGGTCTACCACTAGTGGTTGAGAAACGCCTTCGTGGTGTTGTCTCAAAGGGAGAATAGGGTGAGCCTTCGTGGCGTTGGTGTGCCTTCGTGGTAACATCCACCTCTCTAACGGTGACTAGCTTCCCTCCAAGGAAGTGAACATCGGGATACATCCTCGTCTCCGTGTCTTCGGTTATTTCTAACCCTAGCCACTACTTGTGGTTTACTTTGGTCTCTTGACCTTGCATTCACTATATATTGTTGTCCTCATTATATTGTGTTGGTTATTGCCTTGTAGAGATTATTTAGGCCTACACTTTATATCCCGCGATTCATACTTGTTACCATTGATATATCTTGTCATTAGTATGAATTGCTAACTTGTGTCATATACCTCCATATCTTGTGATATTGCTCAAGTAAGTTTGTGTAACTTACTTGTTCTTGTTAGTATCCTTGTTGTGCTCATCTTATTTATAATAAGTTGTTGGTGCACTTAGTTGAGCCTAGTGTATTTCGGATTTGTGCTTGCAAAGTATCCTCTTAGTTTATTTCCGCATTAGGACTAAGCCAAATCCGTAGAAGTTTTTAAAACGCCTATTCACCCCCCCTCTAGGCGACATCGTGGTCCTTTAAATTGGTATCAGAGCCTGGTCTCTCCTTATTAGGCTTCACCGCCTAGAGAGTAACGATGTCAACTAGTGAACTAGTGCACGATGACACATTTTGTTTTAATGGCACAAATTACATTATGTGGAGATTACACATGCTTTTTCACTTTCGGGCCATGGGTCCAAATGCTTTGGGGATTGTTGTTGTAGGGGATTCACATCTAAAGGATGGACAATCTCCATCACTTGAGGATATGCATCTTGATAGTCAAGTTTTGAGTGCCATTCACCAAGCTATATCCTTCGAAGTGTTTAAGGAAATCTTGACTTGCAAGTCGGCTCATGAGGCTTGGACCAAACTTGAAGATATATATGGTGGGTCCAATCTTGATGAAGACAATTTTATTTTCGGGGAGTTAATGGAGGAGTTCTCCACATTTTTAAATCATGAAGAACTCTCTATTGCTTCCACCTCCAATTACTTGGACACTTCAATATCTTCCACTTCACCAACATGTGGCGTTCCACAAGGCAATGACATGGTGAGTGAAGAAATATCTTGTGATGATGGTGTTAAGCTCATTTCAGATGATATGCTTGATCTCCCATGTTGCCATGATAGAAATGCCTTGGTTTCCTCTAGTTGTTATATGACTAACCATGTAGAGGAAATCAATAAAGATGAGGCATGCTTGATTGATGAAGAACTCTCTTTTCCAAAAGAATCATCATCAACCCCCTTTGTTCACATGTGCCTCATGGCAAGAGGTAATGACGAGGTATCATCTTGTCTTAGTGATAATGATGATAGTTGTAATGAGGATGATGATGATGAATTGACTCAAAATCTCTATGAGATTGGGAACACTCTTCATAGAGCTAAGAATAACACTTATAAAAGGTTCCAAGATGTTCTTGATTGTTTTCAAAAACGTAATGACTTATTTCTTAACGAGCAAGCGAAAAGTGAACAACTTGAACATGAGCTTGCTAAGGCTCATCAATGTCTTAGTGACTTGAGGTCTTTAAAAGAGGAGATTGAAGTTACTCATTGTAAACTTAAAGAGGATTTTGAGCACCTTGACCTTGGCTACAAGAATGTCAAAGGAGAGCTCACCAAACTCTCTAAGTCTCATGAGGAACTTCAAGCTACTCATGCGGAGTCTCTAGTTTCTACATGCTCCTCTCATATTGATAATGATGCTTGTGCTACTAACTCTATCTTGTGTGAAGCATCGATATTGAAAGAAAATGTTGAGCTAAGGACTCAACTTGATTTGCTAACTAGCAATTATGGGAAATTGGAAGAAACTCATAAAAAGCTCTCAGGCACTCATGAGGATCTTCTAATCTCTCATGATGGGTTAAAGTTATCTCATGAGGCTATGGTCACCAAGGTAAAATCATGTGAGTCTCATGTGGATATTAGCACATCCTCTACTCGAAATGCCTTATTGCAATGTGCTAGTCCTTGCAATTCCTCTCTACATGATATTGGTACACCTCATGATGAATTGCTCACCTTGTCCTATTGCTCTAACCATGAAGTTTCTACTTCCACTACTCCTCTTGTTTCTAGTCTTGAAACTAACCATGTAGAGGAAATTAATAAGCTCAAGGCCCAAGTCACTAGTTTGAAGAAAGACTTGGAAAAGTGCAATGATGGACATAGTTTTCACTCCAACAAGAAGAAATCCATGAACAAGAAAAGGGGGCAAGGTCGAGCCAAGAATGAGCCCAACATTTCTTGCCTTAAATGCAAAAAGGTTGGACATCACGTGAGATATTGTCCACTAAAGAAAAGGACTTATAAAGGGAAGCTACATGGAAAGCAGACTCAAGCTCAATCTCAAGTTCAACCTCAAGTTGAAGAACGGGCACTATCCATGATGAACCATGTTATTACTTCCCAAGTTGAGAAAGTAAAGAAGAAGAGAAGGGGGGGTACATGTTGCTATATTTGCCGTAAGAAGGGACACATAGCTTCATCATGTCCAAATAGTAACATCTTTAAGCCTCCAATTATCAACGATCATTATTCACTTAGGAAGAATATTGATGGTAATATGTTTGCCAAATATATTGGTGCCCAAAGTGGTTTGAAAGTGGATAAGACCATTTGGGTTGCCAAGACTATTGTTACTAACTTCTTAGGACCCAACGTGGTTGGGGACCATCGAGTTCAAAATTGATCAATAGGTGTGTGGAGGGCATTGGAGACTTGGCTAGTTCATGAAGAAAAATGATTCTCACCATTCATTATGGTTCAAACCAAGTCAAGTGAATTATCATCATATTTTGTCATTCCAATGCTCCTCGTGGCGGTAACTTGTATTTATATTGTCTACATTGAAAGTTACTAGCCCCATGCATGTTTAGGTTTTGTTCCTAGCATGTGTTTGTATATGTTGTGCCTCCTAATATGCTTGATTCGTGTTATCTAGCTTGTGTAGGTTGCTATGCACATCATATAGTTGTATGTGTGGTTTCGAGCCTTTATTGATTCATTAGTTGAATCTTCCTTGGCTCTTTTGAGATATTAATGGATCATCACATTATGGGGGAGTGCTATGTTTTACACATATCACAAACCTTAAATGTATATATATGTAGGATACTACCTAGTATTGTTAGTGCAATATTATCTAGTTACTATGTGGTATGTAAAGTTC
Organism: Secale cereale; assembly: GCA_902687465.1. Taxonomy (NCBI): domain Eukaryota; kingdom Viridiplantae; phylum Streptophyta; class Magnoliopsida; order Poales; family Poaceae; genus Secale; species Secale cereale. The sequence goes on along the minus strand of LR738710.1, from coordinate 86,670,698 downwards.
ATTTGAAACTCAAATTCTCATCCATTAATTATCCTTAGTTGGGTTTTATTTGCTTCTTATGGATAATACATGGATCATCATATTATGGGGGAGTGATATGCTTTGTGCATATCACAAACCTTGTTAGTATGAACAATTAATGGATGCCACTTAGAATTTTTATTTGAGATTATCTTATATCTCCGTGGCATGTAATGCCTTGTTTACGTATGGCATTCTTGTGCGGTTTTGGCCCATGGTTATCTTTAAAATCATATTTGTAAAACCGTTTGATTAAAGCTATTCCAATTTTTGCTTTGCATAATGATCTATCTAGTTGGAATGTTAATAACATGCTATCCAAGCATTGTGTTTATTTCTAAAATCTCATGTTATGCTTGTGTTAGTATAGATGATCATGTACTTATTTGGTTTCTACACCAAATGATAACCCGAAATACCATTTTGTTCGAATTCATCTTATTGATCTATATGAGAGTTTGTTATCTCATTGTTTATAGTGTCCTATATCTACTTGAGTGAGATATTCCTATGAGTATGTGTGCAATGCATATCTTATATGCTTATTGTTTTTTTTTCTTGGTTCATATGTTGAACTTTGTGTGCTATCATACATTGATTTGTCACTTTGATTCATTCTGGATAACATGTATGACTAGTGATGTTATTGGAAGTATTAACGGTTATGTGTTCATTTGTCCAATTTGTATCTCCCTGGATTTTGGTAGGCTTGTGCATGCATATTTACTATGTGTAAATTCACGTGCCTTGTTTGCTTTATTTGATCCAATATATATATATATAGTAAATCCATCAAATTCTTAATAGCTAAGATGTGCATGAAATTCAAATTCATATCAATATGCACATATTTAAATGGTTTTACCATATGTGTTGTAGTTATGATAACTACTTTGGACCCTATAAGTTTGGGGACCATATGGTACTTAAAATGTTTTAGGTACATTTGAGAAGCATTGGGTGCTTGGCTTATTCATGAAGGTGGTGACACTATGAGGAAATTAGAGCCAAGCTTGGACATTTTATTAATCTACGACTTCATACCAATGCTATCTCGGTAACAAGTATTTACTTCATGCATATATACAGAAATGGGGTCAACCTTGTGTAGGTTGCATCATGGCATGAATTTCTTGACTCGTTCCTGTGATACTTGTTTCCTTTCTCAAAGCATCCCAACAATGATCTTTTGTTGCTAGTTGTGATGTCTTTGATGGTTTTGTGTTTGGAGTTCATTAATATACGATAAGATTACATTAAGCCATGTGCTATACTTTCAAGCAAAGATCTCATTGGTATATTTTATGTCTCCCGTTTGGATATCTTATTATTTCCTTTTGTAACTATTTCATATGTACATCCTTCTTTGTGGATATATATCATGATATGTGGATTATCATCATGATTGTCATCTACCTAGAATCTTATACACGTAAGACAAGTTACATCTCTAGTTGATATCCCTATTCTTTCATGTCCACCGTTTCATTCTCTTTTTATCTTTGGTGGCTTCATGGAAGCATTTGTTGTATGAGTGCGTGTCTTACCTCTTTGCATCTTAGTGCACTCATGTTTGGTGAAGATTGTTGTCCTCGTGCTTGTCTTGACAAGCCTATTATTTCCTAACTTCATCATGGGTTGTCACAAGCTTTGATTTTTTAATTTGCTATTAGTGAGGTTGTGAACCCATTTGCTTGATGTGTGTGTGACCTTCTTAACTTCGTGTGTGTGGGAAGGACATGTCTTGCACCTTGTATCTCATTCACTTAAGACTATGTTGATGCTTAATTATCATCCTTATACTAGTCTTCTCAATTGCTTTGACGTGACTCACACACATCATTTTGGTTGTGCCTATTCTTAGGTTGCCTCATTTACATGTTGCTCAACCATATGTTTGTTGCAAATGCTAGGCTTCTTTTCTTATCCATGCTTGCTTGCAATTGTTTTATGTTCCTATTGATTTTGGGGGAGTGATGATCCTATTTTGTGCACTTGTATCCAAATACAAAAATTCTAAATAGTGCACAAATCATGGGGAGCTTCTCTATTTTCCTTAGAACACTCCTTTACCCAAATCATAATATTCTTTTATCCTTTGGCTCGTCGGATCTTTTGATTGCTTGCTTCACTTTGTGTTATGCAAATGAGATCAATTTGTGCCATGTGATTTGTGCCACGTGCCTTGCTATTATGACTAGGCTCAAGTTGTATAATAGTGGATATCATGTTCTTATCAATTGCAACCTTTCTTTTTGTGTATACGAGTTTCTTTGTGGATACATATCATGATTATTATTGGCCACTTAGAAATTTTTATACATGAAAAAGTTCATATCTTCGTATCTGATTGCATTCTATAGATTCTGAGCTCCTTTAAATGTTCATCATTGAATATGTGCATTTGTTTTCACTCACATTTTGTGATATGCACACATCAAGGAGGAACTCATACTATATTGGTCTACTAGATGGTTCGTCTTCCATTTTGGCATTTGGTGCCAATGGGGGAGAAGTTTAGAGGGTTTAAGATAAATATCTTGTGTAGTTCTTGTTGTCACTCATGCATATCAACCCTTGTTATATATTATTATTGCATGAATGAGTATTGTATATAGAGAAATCTCCTCCTAGTTTATGTCAACCAATATATGCAATAACATTCAAAGTTCATTCACACATGCATATATTGTTGGGGAGATTGCTCTATATATTATGGGTGTACTATCATCAAATGCTTGTGTAGTGTCTTGATGATAGTACAACCATCCCAAGTATACAATTTATCCTCGGGTAAATTGCATACTTGTGCTTAAATTCATTATATAAACCCTCTTGTTGAGATTGTCATCAATTACCAAAAGGGGGAGATTGAAAGTACATGTAGTTGTTGGAAATATGCCCTAGAGGCAATAATAAAAGAGTTATTATTATATTTCCTTGTTCATGATAATCGTTTATTATCCATGCTATAATTGTATTGACTGGAAACTCAAATACATGTGTGGATGAATAGACAGACTTTGTGTCCCTAGTGAGCCTCTACAGAACTAGCTCGTTGATCAAAGATGACCGCGGTTTCCAGGTCATAGACATGAGTTGTCATTTGATAACGGGATCACATCATTAGGAGAATGATGTGATGGACAAGACCCAAACGTTAAACATAGCTTTTGATCGTGTCAGTTATCGCTATAGTTTTCTGCATGTCAAGTATAAGTTCCTATGACCATGAGGTCATGTAACTCACTGACACCGTAGGAGTGCTTTGTGTGTGCCAAACGTCACAACGTAACTGGGTGACTATAAAGGTACTCTACAGGTATCTCCGAGGGTGTCTGTTGAGTTGACATGGATCGAGACTGGGTTTTGTCACTCCGTGTGACGGAGAGGTATCTCCGGGCCCACTCGGTAATACGTCATCTCAATGAGCTCAAAGTGACTAAGTAGTTGGTCACGGGATTATGTATTACGGTAACGAGTAAAGAGACTTGCCGGTAACGAGATTGAACTAGGTATAGAGATACCGACGATCGAATCTCGGGCAAGTAACATACCGACGAGACAAAGGGTACTGTATACGGGATTGCCTGAATCCTTGACATCGTGGTTCATCCGATGAGATCATCGAGAAACATGTGGGAACCAATATGGGTATCCAGATCCCGCTATTGGTTATTGACCTGGGAGTGTCTCGGTCATGTCTACATGGTTTCCGAACCCGCAGGGTCTACACACTTAAGGTTCGGTGACGCTAGGGTTGTTAGTGAGAAGAGTGCATGGTTACCGAAGGTTGTTCGGAGTCCCGGATGAGATCCCGGACATGACGAGGGTCTCCGGAATGGTCCGGAGACGAAGATTGATATATAGGATGAAAGGTTTCGGAGTCCGGAAGTGTTCCGGGGAGCATCGGGAAATCGGCGGAGTACCGGAAAGGGTTTCGGGGGTCCCGGAAGTGTTTCTGGGCCTAATGGGCCACAAGGGGGGACACAACAGCCCTCATAGGGCTGTGCGCCCCCCCCTGGGCCCTCTCCTTGTGCGCCAAGGGAGGTGGACCCCCCTAGGGTGGCCGCACCCCCTTAGCCTTGGGGGGCAAGGCACCTGGGGGGGAAACCCTAATCCCAGGGGGCGCCGCCCCCTTCCCCCTTGCCCTGGCCGCCGCCCCTAGGGGAAACCCTAGGGCGCCCCTCCCCTCTCCTCCCCCCTATATATAGTGAGGCAAAGGGAGGGCAGCCAACACAAGTTCGTGCCTCGGTGCTGCCCTCCCTCTCCCATAACATCTTCCTCTCCCGCGGTGCTTAGGCGAAGCCCTGCTGGAGTTCTTCTCCACCATCACCACCACGCCGTCGTGCTGCCGGTTCTCCATCAACCTCTCCTCCACCCCTTGCTGGATCAAGAAGGAGGAGACGTCCCCGAGCCGTACGTGTGAAGAACGCGGAGGCACCGTTGCTTCGGTGCTTGGATCTTCAGCGATCTGAATCGCGGCGAGTACGACTCCATCAACCGCGTTCTTAACGCTTCCGCTTAGCGATCTACAAGGGTACGTGGATCCAACTCTCCTCTCGTAGTAGCATCTCCTAGATTGATCTTGGTGAACGTAGGAAATTTTTTTGTTTCCCATGCAACGTTCCCCAACAGTGGCATCATGAGCTAGGATCTTGCGTAGATGCTTTCTCGAGTAGAACACAAAAGGGTTTGTGGGCGTTGATGTTTAAATTGCTGCCCTCCTTAGTCTTTCTTGATTCAGCGGTATTATGGGATGAAGCGGCCCGGACCAACTTTACATGTCCACGTACATGAGACCGGTTCCATCGACAGACATGTGACTTTTGTTGCATCAGATGGCTGGCGGGTGTCTGTCTCTCCTATCTTAGTTGAATCGGAATAGAACAAGGCGGTCCTTGTAGAAGGTTAAATAGCAACTTGAATATCACCGTTGTGGCTTTGCGTAGGTAAGAAGCGTTCTTGCTAGATACCCATAGCAGCCACGTAAAACATGCAACAACAAATTAGAGGACGTCTAACTTGTTTTTGCAGGGTATGTATGTGATATGATATGGCCAATGACATGATGAGATATATTTGATGTATGAGATGATCATGTTGTAATAGTTAATATCGACTTGCATGTCGATGCATACGGCAACCGGCAGGAGCCATAGGGTTGTCTTTATTTTTTGTATGACCTGCGTGTCAATCATTAAGCGCTTTGTAATGCTTTACTTTATCGCTAAACGGTAGCAATAGTAGCAAGAGCATGGTGGGCGCCGACAACCCCGATGGCGACACGATGATGGAGATCATGATGATGGGGATCATGGTGTGGCGCCGGTGACGATGGAGATCATGCCGGTGCTTTGGAGATGGAGATCAAAAGCACGAGTTGATGGCCATATCATGTCACTTATGATTTGCATGTGATGTTAATCCTTTTATGCATCTTATTTTGCTTAGGACGACGGTAGCATTATAAGATGATCCTTCACTAAAATTTCAAGATAAAATTGTGTTCCCCCCGAGTGTGCGCCGTTGCGAAGGTTCGTCGTTTCGAAGCACCACGTGATGATCGGATGTGATAGACTCTACGTTCGCATACAACGGGTGCAAGCCAGTTTTGCACATGCAGAACACTCGGGTTAGACTTGACGAGCCTAGCATGTACAGACATGGCCTCGGAACACGGAGGACCGAAAGGTCGAGCATGAGTCATATAGTAGATATGATCAACATGTTGATGTTCACCATTAACACCACCTCATCTCACGTGATGATCGGACTTGGGTTGGTGAATTTGGATCATGTCACGCTCGAATGACCAGAGGGATGTCAATTTGAGTGGGAGTTGTAAATAATTTGATTAGGTAATAACTCACTTATCATGAACAATAGTCTAAAATGTCTTTGCAAATTTTTGTTGTAGATGGCTCGCGCAGTAGCTCCCCTGAATTTTAATGCGTTCCTAGAGAAAGCTAAACTGAAAGATGATGGGAGCAACTTTGTGGACTGGCTCCGCAATCTGAGGATCATCCTCA
>LR738710.1:86641186-86651322 GCA_902687465.1 Secale cereale | reverse complement strand
TCTAACGGTGACTAGCTTCCCTCCAAGGAAGTGAACATCGGGATACATCCTCGTCTCCGTGTCTTCGGTTATTTCTAACCCTAGCCACTACTTGTGGTTTACTTTGGTCTCTTGACCTTGCATTCACTATATATTGTTGTCCTCATTATATTGTGTTGGTTATTGCCTTGTAGAGATTATTTAGGCCTACACTTTATATCCCGCGATTCATACTTGTTACCATTGATATATCTTGTCATTAGTATGAATTGCTAACTTGTGTCATATACCTCCATATCTTGTGATATTGCTCAAGTAAGTTTGTGTAACTTACTTGTTCTTGTTAGTATCCTTGTTGTGCTCATCTTATTTATAATAAGTTGTTGGTGCACTTAGTTGAGCCTAGTGTATTTCGGATTTGTGCTTGCAAAGTATCCTCTTAGTTTATTTCCGCATTAGGACTAAGCCAAATCCGTAGAAGTTTTTAAAACGCCTATTCACCCCCCTCTAGGCGACATCGTGGTCCTTTCAGCTGCATGTAAAGCTTGGCCACCTTGGCTGCAGTATATGGGTGAGCAATGGGCAGAAAGTGAGCATACCGAGTTCTTTTATCCACCAGCACCCACAGACAGTTGGCCTTTCCAGATTGGGGTAAGCCATCGACAAAATCCATGGTAATTAAGTCCCAAGGCTCCCTGGGAATTGGCAAAGGTAGCAGCAGCCCAGGTAGCGCGGTTCTGTCGGGTTTCGCCTGCTGGCAGATGGTGCGGCACTTGACATAGTGCTGGACGTGAAACTTCATCTTGGGCCAAGCAAACAAACGGCGGATCCGACGATATGTCACCGGAAATCCTGAATGTCCTCCAACCGAACTGTCATGGAAAGCCTTCATGATCTGTTGTTGTAATTCTGTTGAACCACCTAGCCAAATACGCCCCCGGAAGCGCAAAATGCCTTGCTGCAAAGAAAAACGACCCTTCGGGTCCTCACGAACTGCCAGTTGCTCCAACAGGCGCAATGCTTGAGGGTTGGAGTGATAACTGTTCACCACATCTTGTAGCCAAGCAGGTTGACACTCTGACACTACAGACAGAACTTCGGTAGGATTGGCACGAGATAATGCATCCGCTGCGGAATTGTCTGTTCCCTTTTTATACTTGATGCGGTACTGGAGGCCTAACAGTTTGGTGAATGCCTTTTGTTGCCATGGTGTCGTGAGGCGTTGCTCTTCGAGGTGCACTAGGCTTCTTTGATCGGTATGGATGATAAATTCATCATGTTGAAGATACGGTCTCCATTGGTCGACAGCCACTATGATCGCCAAGTACTCCTTCTCATAGGTTGAAAGGCCTTGATAACGCGGGCTTAGAGCTTTACTCATGAAAGCCAATGGATGCCCATTTTGTTGCAGCACAGCCCCAATGCCCTTGTCACTTGCATCTGTCTCCACGACAAATGGTTGTGTAAAATCTGGCAAGGCCAACACCGGAGCTGAGACCAGCTGATCCTTGAGTGCTTGAAAGGCAGTTTCGGTGGTACTGGTCCACATGAATGGGACTCCCTTCTTGAGTAAGTTGAAAAGGGGTCGTGCGATCACTTCAAAGTTTCTGACGAACCTGCGGTAATAACTAGCCAAGCCTAAGAAACGGCGCACTTCTTTGCTGTCATTCAGTGTCTGCCACTCTACCACTGCCTGAATCTTGCTCGGATCTGTTGACACTCCTTCTGCACTGACTATGTGCCCCAGATATGCCAGTTGCTGCTGTCCAAAAGCACATTTACTTTCCTTAACTTTCCATTGATCCTTTTGTAGCAATGCCAACACCTCCCGGAGCTTCAGCTCATGTTCTTCCAAGGTTGCAGTATGTACTAAGATGTCATCGAAGAAGACCAGTACTCCATCACGGAGGACAGGTCGCAATGTGGTATGCATGCCTCCATTAAACGTACCTGGGCCTCCAGCCAATCCAAACGAGAGTACCCGAAACTCGTAATGGCCTGTGTGTGTTTGAAACGCGGTTTTGTACTCCTCTCCCTCTGCTAATCGAATTTGGTGATACCCTGCTCTGAGATCAAGTTTTGAGAACCAACGAGATCCATGCAATTCATCCAGCAATTCTTCGATGACCGGCACTGGGTACTTGCTCACAACTGTCAGCGCATTGAGATGGCGGTAGTCCACACACATACGCCATGTTCCATCCTTCTTTTTGACCAAAATCACTGGTGAAGAGAAAGGACTTGAGCTCTTCTGAATGACACCTGCTTTCAGTAGTTCCTCCACTTGCCGATCGATTTCATCCTTATGGTCTGGTTTATGCCGATAAGGACGAATGTTGATGGGTTGCGCGCCAGGGATCAGGGGAATGCGATGGTCACACTCACGTCGTGGTGGCAGTCCATCCGGCTCACCAAATACTGTCGGAAATTCTGCTAAGATTGCTTGGATACAAGCTGGAATGGGTTCTTGCTTGTCAGATGACGGCTCCTCCAAACACAGATACACAATGTGTGACACTGCTCCGGTCTTGCACATACTCTGCAGCTGCATGAAATTGATTGAATGGCAAGTAGTGGATTCAGATTCATGGCCTCGCAAACATGCCACTCCTTCAGCAGTAACAAACTGTATGCATTTGGCGCGCCAGTCAACTGTCATGGGACTATGAGCTTCAAGCTAGTCCATCCCTAGAATAGCATCATACGTACCCAGAGCTAGAATCTTCATGTCTGTGTTGAATTCATTCCCTTGGGTATTCCATGTGCACTGGGGCACCTGAGCTGTGCAGAACAGTTCACCACCATCTGCAACACGTACCTTGCAGGGACGGGGTAACTGCTGTATGCCCGCGATGGATTTGGCCAGCTCCTGGTTGATGAAAGAGGTGGAGCTGCCCGAATCAACGAGCATCAGCACCTCACGGCCTTGTATCCATGCCCACAACTGAAAAGCTTTCGGTGCCACTCCCCCCGACAGTGCTGGCCTAGAGATGGCCATTACTGTTTCTGTTGTGAGACTGGTTGTCGCAGAAGTGTCGTCGTCGAGTACAGAGCTGATGCCGAACAAGTCAAGTAATTCTTCCACGACGTGAAGTTGAACTGACGTGGGGCAGACGTGCTCCTGGCCCCAACGCTCGCCGCACTTGAAACAGAGTCCGCGCGCACGACGATAATCACGGAGCGCCTTGAGCTTCGCCGGCTCAGTGCGGTTACCGTCTGGTCGCGCCACTTCTGCTCGAGCTCCCTCCAAACCTCGGCGATCTGTTGCCGTCGGTTGTAGTTGGGAGCGTGTCGGAGGAGTCGGCAGCGGCAGCGGCACGCCACTGCGGTACAGCGCCTCCGATGGCCTTGATGTGGACGGTTGATGAATGTCGCCCAACGCACCATGGATCACCTCCTCTTGTAAAAGTGCGAGGGAGCAAGCGGTGTCCAAATCCGGTGGTCGCTGAACCAGCACCACAGCTCGTATATCCGATCGCAAACCTTCCACAAAACAAGTGAGGAAATAAAATGGGTGAATCGAATCTGAATAAGAACTCAAATGGTTGATGATTAATTCAAATCGCTCTATGTAATCAGCAACTGTGGATGTTTGTTTGACAGTATAAAATTGCCTAATCGGTAACTGATGGCGATCTCTGCCAAAACGAGTGCTCGTATATCCGATCGCAAACCTTCCACAAAACGAGTGAGGAAATAAAATGGGTGAATCGAATCTGAATAAGAACTCAAATGGTTGATGATTAATTCAAATCGCTCTATGTAATCAGCAACTGTGGATGTTTGTTTGACAGTATAAAATTGCCTAATCGGTAACTGATGGTGATCTCTGCCAAAACGAGTGCATAGCAGGGAAGAAAACGACTCCCAATCGAATTCAGATAATTTCTTCTGAATCGACTGCAGCCAAACAGCCGCCGACCCCAAGAAATTGAGTGAAACCATCGGCACCCAAAACGATTGATTAATTCCAAACATATTGAAATATTGTTCACACAGCGTCTTCCAGAGACGGGGATTTTCCCCCGCGAAGACAGGAAAAACGATGGCAGGGTGTGCCTGACCCAATCCCGCGAGAAGTTGACTAGCATGAGCGAATGGTGACGGAATGACAAGTGAGGGGGAATCGAGCTGACCGTTTGCCGGGAGCGGCGGCGGCGTCTGGAAGGACGCTGCCGGTGGCCCCCGAGAGATGTTGAAGACGCCGTGGCCTGTTGGCCCGAGAGAATCCTCAGCTGCACCGGACGTGGCTCCGATGTGGACGCCCGTCGACGTCGCAGGTACCTCACTGGACTTGCTAGCTTGTGTCGCTGCGATGCCCGCGGCTGGTGGTGGTCGCGAAACTTGCAGCGCCGCCACGGAGTCGCTCAGATCGGCGACGCGCCGCTCGAGATCGGGGCGCCACGCCACGAGATCGTCCACCTTGCTATTGGAGGCTTGGATTGCCGCGGTGTGCTCCTTTAAGGTGACCTCCAGACGCTCGAGAAAGGCTTGGACTGATGGATCCATAGCGACTAGACGGGCGCGAGCTTGCCGCAATGATCTGGTCTCGACAAATTGCGCCAGGGCGCTGCGGTTGCGGATGGGATTGGTCTCTGATACCAGATGTTAGGAGCAGAGTAGAGAGGATAGTGGTGGGATCGATCTATTACAACTCTCTGAAGCAGTAGCTGGTACAGATCGAATTACAGAGAAATGGGAATTGTTCTTGCGAGATGAACTAGGGTAAGGTAGCCGCCGCCGTCCGGTTCGGTGATCCACTGGATGGCTGACGGAAGGAGCTGGTTCCCCTTATGTAGCAGCAGGCTGGGCCGTTACCCATTCTGGCCCAAGGTAGCGCGGGTTCGGTCTCCTGGTCCGGTTGCCTCTGGGCTCGTTCTGTTGGGCCTTGGCTGCCAACGGTGTTGTAGTAGTAGGGCCGCTCACATAGAGTTCATGCTGCAGAAATCTTTTGCAACATAAGCGACGTGGCATAATTTATTGGACGCGTCTAGGGAGCAGTCGGCTGCTCCCTAGCGTTCCCTGGCAGCCCTCCCAAAATAGTAATTTTATTTCCCCATGTCCAGGATAGGAAAGTACATGGCCCCCGCTCCCTATTCCTCTTACCCAACCATCGAGCCACGGAACTCACCTGATCCTCCCTCCCCCACGTGTTTCCCTCCTCCACCCCCCTGGCGTCTCCTTTTCTCCCCATCAAATCGCCCAGCCCCATCTTCTTCTCTCCCAAGACACAAAGGGACAACTCCCAGATCCATAAAACTCTCCACAATCCTCCAATGGTGGATGGTTTAGGATTTGTTCTCCAGGCAATTCATATTGACTAAGGGTAGAAGAAGCACAGAAAAGGTCAGATTTTGCTTTCACTTTCCCCTATGGTTGTGTGCTACTTTCATCCCTTTCCCCTGGGTTACTGAAGAACACAAGCCTCCCTTTCTCTTTCCCCATGATCTGTACAAGGATGCAGATTGAAAAAAATGTGTAAGTGCATGTACTGGATGAAAAAACAGAAATACAAAGTTGCACAGGTGCTGTTAATTGCTGCAAATGTCAGATTTTTTGCCTAATTGCTTTGATGGGTTTGTTGTTCTGATTAATAAGTTGGTAGAAACACAAGTATGTTTGTTGGTAAAGCAACTTGCCTGGCCTATTTTGAGCAACTGTAGATCGCAAGCAAGGTGCGTGTAGATGCTTAGGCAAGCTTCAAGCCCTATTTGGGAAAATCCAGGAGTGTTGTGCAACAACTAGTTGTTTTAAGCAAGTTAAGTGTTATGGTTAGGCAAGTTACATATTAAGATTAAGCAAAAAGGGTGGGGAGTCAATGTAAAAAAAAGGCTGGTTGAAGGAAAATAATGGTAGGCAAGTTTGAGGGTTTGTTTCGGCAAAATTAGGACAAATGTGAAGCAAGAAATACCGGTATGGGTATTATGAAGCAAAACTCCAGATGTTTTTAGCCAGTTAAGTGCTACTCCCTCTGTAAACTAATATAAGAGCATTTAGATCACTATTTTAGTGTTCTATACACTCTTATATTAGTTTACGGAGGGAGTATGTTTTAGGCAACTTACATGTTATTTTTAAGCAAAGGACGAAAATGATGTGTAAAAAAACTGGTTGCAAGAAAACAATGGTAGGCAAAGTTTTAGGGCTTGTTTTGTGCAAATTCAGTAGTACTGTGAATCAAACATGAAACTGGCATGGGCATTCTTCTGAAGCAAAATTTCAGGTGTTTTCGGAAACTTTGGTGATATGTTTAGGCAACTTATATGTCATGATTAAGAAAGAAAGAAAGAAATGAATGTAAAAAAAAAACTGGTTGAAGAAAAATAATGTTAGGCAAGAAAGGATTACTACTATGCAACAACTGTTGTCATATAGAGATGGATTTATGGTACCTGGTGTCAGAAATTGACTGAAAGTGACTTGAGCTTGGCCATGTTGAATAGGTACAAGAAGTTTATTCAGCTTGAAAAACCTTGCAGGCGATGCCCTGTTTCTCTTATCCTAGAAGAAAAGTACAACAACAGATGAAACATGTGTATTTCTTGGACAGTTAGGCAACTTGAGAGCAGAACTTGGGCATGTGTTGATCAAAAGTGAAGCAACTGTGTATTACCTCGTTAGATCCGGTCTTCTGACGTTTTGCTTTTGGTGGTTGTTCCACAGCAGTGTCTTTCTCAGCATTTCCATCACCATCTGTGGAAACACTCGGATTGCTGTTGATGTCCAGCGAACGTTTGCCACGGGCAGCAATCTCCTTTCTTCCCCGACGTTGGTACCCAATAAAGGGTGTGCTTCTCTGGCCTTGCAAAAAGAACACGCAACAAGTTAAAAGAACACACAACAAGTTTATTGAATCTTTTTTCGGACACACCTCTTGATGATCTTCAATCACATGCGAGGGATCAACATCACGATTAACTGCATGATGATCTTCTTGAATGCCCTTTTTGCTTGGTCCATCCATTAGTTCCTACTACACAAAAAGAAAAAGAGTGCATTCAGATGACTTCCTGAATATCGTTTCTCGGATACTGGCAACTCACATACCAATTCCAGGCAAGTAAAACCAAAAAACCAGGCAAATCGCCTTCCAATGCGCACCAAAAAATAACAAAAACAACACTCATCTGAGGCATATGTTGTTGTTAACATACCCAGCATGTGTTGTCGTTAACATGAGGCGCCTGAAAAATGAAAGCATGGATGTAAAAAACAGGGGGGATAATACCCCCGTTCGGCAACACCGATTAAAAATCCCAATGTAGCAAAACAAGAGATAAAACATACAGTGATAATGTGTTGTCACATTCAAACTTCAAGTATAAAATTACCCCAATTATTATGAAATGTTAAGGAAATTAAACAAAGAGCAAGGTCCATGTGTTATTTGAGGCAACTACATGCAAAGTTTTGGACAATTTTTGGCAAAACTGAAAGACATTAGGATTAAGATTCATAAAATCTGGTGCTTGTGTGAAAGCTTCCAGGACACTAATTGAAACACCTAACAAAAAAGTCCTAGAACCATATAAGGCATCCTAAAATAATAAAAACTCACGCCCATTTAGGCCAATTCTAGAGTATATCAGGCCACTAAGTAACAAATGTTAGGCAAGTTTAGAATTATCGTCCATTTAGACAAGTTTAGAATTGTACAAGAAAAAATCGACCAACCAAATCGAGCTACAGAACTCCGCCCGCCGCGTGCGCGGTGAATCAGACCACCAAATCGAGCAAAATCGACCAACCAAATCGAGCAAAAATCGACCAACCAAATCGACCAAAATCGCAACTACCCCACACAGGCGACAATTGAAATCCTCTTCTACCGCCATGCGACCAACGGTGACTAACCAAAAAACAGGGATGCAAAATGGACGACGCTTACCTCGAGTTTTGGTTCCAGATCAAGGAACCGCTGACCGAAATAAAAGGACGAAGACGACCTTCGCCTCTGATCCATCCTGCTCGGAACGACAAGATCTGTCGCCGCGTGGCCCAGCGCTCAGACGGTTCCAACCAGAGGCCACCTTACCACGTGCACGACGAGTGATTTAGATCGGACGACCCCCGCGGGTGTGTGCTCAAAGCTGTCGAAAAGTGAAGATGCACTTATGTTGGTACAGGCAAAAATTAACTACATGTAGGTAACTATTACCAAGTGATTAGGCAAAAACTATTGCTATGTACTCCCTCCGTTTTTATTTACTCCGCATATTAGTTTTGGTCAAAGTCAAGCTTTACAAACTTTGACAAAGTTTATAGATAAAAATATTAATATATACAATAACAAATCAATACCATTAGATCCGTTGTTGAATGTACTTCCACATCATATATGTTTGTTATGCTAAATATTTATATTCATCTCTATAAATTCGATCAAACTTTACAAAGTTTGACTTCAGTCAACTCTAATATGCGGGGTAAATAAAAACGAAGGGAGTAGGTTAGTTAACCTTGTGATTTAGGAACTTTCGTGAATAGCAAAGCATTTTGTTGCTATAAGATGTCCTCTTGTATGATACATACCTCCAGTAAAAAACATTTAGCAACCAGCCCCATTGCCTTGGATCGGCATTTGTCGCACATCATGTGCACGCTGATCACCATCTTTTGCTGAAAGAAGAAGCAGAGCATACCTTTTTCAGTAACAACCAGGAGAGCAGAGCAACGGGTTTCAGAGACAGAAATTCAGAAAAGTGTAGTCACCTTCATGCTGCTCCTCCGCTACAGATGATACCGCGAGACTGATGCAAGTGCAGAAGATTCACGTGAGAAATGCAGAACCGTAGGCTGCAGCTGCAATCGTAGGTAGAGCCTATGTAGGTAAGCCTGACCAAAAGCCAAATCCACGTTTGGGAGAAATCGGCGCTGAAATTGAATCAATCTTGCAACTACTGCACCAAAATCAACACTTGAAACCCTTGTTTCAGATTATGTAGGTGCCCATGGTAAGCATGTCTTTTGCACGAGTCATAACCATGAGAAACGATGTTGATAGCAGTATGCAGGGGAAAACTTACCCCTGTTCCGTTGGTGTACGAGAAGTGGAGCCGTTCCAGTGATGTCGCCGGCCGTGGTTCCCCTCCATCGACGGGCTCCTACCACCCCAACGCACCCGCCCCTGCTGCGCGTGTAGGCGATCCATAGCCCGAGGGGCGGGAGGCTGCCATGTACGAGAAGAGGACCCGCGGGATCTGATGCGGGCGGTGCAGATCCTGCTTGTGGTGGTCCAAATCCGGCGTAGGGTGATGCCGTCGTTCGTCTGGAGCACGGCGGGATTGCTGGGGTAGCGCCAAGGGAGGAGCACAGGTAGTTGCGCCACTGCTTGTGTCTGGGCGGCGCGGCGGCGGTTGATAATGGAGGGGGTCGGGACAGGTCGGCGGAGGTAGGATGGAGGAGCTAGCAGGGTGCGGTGGCTCGGGTCCCCGGCGATGCGTCGGCGACGGTGGAGGCTTCTGGGGTTGGGGCAGGACCGAAGGAGGGGACGGAGAGTGTGAGGGGACGGGGAGTGGGTGGTGGACGAGAAGGAGGTGGGTCGTGGCCGTTTTCTCCAGCCCGGTCCAATTTAATCGGACGGTGCGGAAGGCTGTGTGCTCGGGACGTCTAACGAGCAAAGCTTTGCTTTTAAGAATTTAAGCAATTTATTTGTCTTCACTTTTTTACAACACAGATGATGTTGCTAGAAAAAAAATTGCGGACTTTTTTTTTGTCTTCACTTTTCTTTTTCCAGCAAAGGCAATTTTGCAACGCAGAAGACCGGCTGAAACGAAGCTGGGAACCACTAGGAATCTGATTCCTAGCGTTCTATCAGACTAGTCCGGTGTCGTTGGATTAAGTTTCCTGGAGCGTGGAGATTGGCTGGTAAAACATGGGGCCTGTGCGGTTAGTAGGATGTGGGCCCTGTGCATATTTAGCGCTAACAACATGTCCTTAATTTAGTGCTAACAATCATGTCCCTAAAATCAAATCAGATTTAATTAGGGCTATATGACTTTCTCATTCTCGCTGATTCCTTCATGTCGCACGATGCTTCCTTCCTGTCGCTCGATGCTTCCTTCCTTTGCTTCCATATAGACTATATTAACACGGATGTGAGAACGGCCGTTGCGCTGCTGAAAAAAATGAGAGAGAGCGGGAGCTGCTCCCCCCCC
>LR738710.1:86511350-86641097 GCA_902687465.1 Secale cereale | reverse complement strand
CCCCCGGCGTCCGGCAACCCACCAGCCCCTTCCGGCGCGTGCCATTCCGGGCTCGCCGGCCACCATTAGCTCGCTCTCTCTGCGCCCGTTTCAGCTGCCGCCGCCGCCGCCTCGCCTGCCAAAAAATTTCTCCCCGGTCGTCGTCCCACTGTCGCCCCTGGCCGAGCCAGATCTGGATCCGGCGCTGGACGCCGCGGACTCGGATCCGCCCTCCCCGGCCTCGCGCGCGCGGATCCAGGCTGCTGCGTGTGCGGGCGAGGTTCTGGAGACGCCGCCTAACCTTCAAGGCGGGGGTGTGCGCGTCGCATCCATCGTTGTCGCGCCCGACGCGGCTCTGCGGCGCATTCAAGATGAGGCCGCCATTAATGCGGCGGGCTGCCCGGGCGGCGATGGGACGCCGCTGCGTCGTCAGGCCGCGCCGCCCGCTGCAAACGCCGCCCGCGCACGGCGCCTTGAAGACGGCGTACGGGATGCCCCCCTGGAGCCTGGCTGGACGCGCGTCGGGCCGCCGCCCGGTCCCCGCCCGCAGCGACAGCCTCCTCTGCCCCCTGCTCCCCTTGCTCATCGAAGGCGCCTTCAAATCCCCCGGCATCTGCTTGGCAAGTGCTTCCACTGCTTCTCCCCTCTCCACAAAGCAAAGGACTGCACGGAGGAGGTGAGGTGCAACAGCTGCTTCAGATCCGGCCACCGCGCAAAAGGCTGCCCAAGCAGGGCACGACCGGCTCATCTCCAGGCGCGGGCGACCTTTCCTCCTACGCCTCGTCCGGCCGCGTCGTCGTCGGCGGCTAGCAGACCACCGGGCTTCCCTGCTGCGACTGCGACTCCGGCGCCCCTTCTCCGATCCTACCGCGACGCCCTCGTCATGCCAAGGCTAGGTGACCCGCACTCCAGGCCGGCCATGGGGCGGGTGGTCGCGCCGACCACGCCTGAGATGGAGGTGCAAGCTGCCGCCCTCACCACCAACTGCGTCCTCATCACTCTGGGAGGTGACCGCCGTCCAGCTCCAACTTCATCCGTCGCCGAGGCGCTGCACAAGGAGTTCAACATCCCGCTGTCCATGGTCACTGTCGTTCGACACTTCCCCGAGGACTACCTTGCAACGTTCACGCATCCTCACCACCGCGACGACGTCGTCAACAGAGGAAACTTTCGGCGCGGCCACCTCGAGCTCCACCCCAAGCCCTGGATCATGGAGGCCCATGCCGAGCACGAAGACATGAAGCATCACGTGCAGCTGAGCCTGGAGGGCGTCCCGCTGCATGCCTGGAACTCCGACACGATCAGCCGTGTCATCGGCGTCGACTGCGAGCTGGACTATGTCCTGCCCCGCTCCACGCGCCAGGAGGATGCCAGGACGCTGGGCATCTGGGCTTGGGCGACAAACCCAAGTGCCATCCCGCGCGTCATGCACCTCACGCTGCCGGCGAGGCGTGGCCCGCAGCGGGTGCCGGCACGGGGGAGGCGCCGTCTTCGCTACCGCGTCATCATCCACTTGGGCCTCCACGAGGACTTCTCCAACGTACGCGACGGCGACTCCAGAGCCAGCGCAGACATCTACGAGCACACATGGGTCCATGGCATCGTCGACGGCGCCCGTGTGCCGACGGAGCGCCGGGAGGAGCCCCGGGACGACCTGGGGCGTGGACGGCGCCGCGACGACGAAGATGACGATGCCGCGCGTCGTGGACGCGGCGAGGCGCGCGAGCTTGACGGCCGGGGCTCGAGGTGGTTCGGCCGCAGCCGGTCTCGCGCCTCCCGTGATGAGACTCGTGACCGCGGCGGCGACCAAGGCCGCGGCGCCAACGACGGTCGTGTGGGGCGCGATGGCCATCGCCGCCGGGGTTCTGCGGTGGATTCTTCGGCGAGTCCAGTGCGCAGCCCTCGCGGCGGCTCTTCCCGCTGCACCCACCCCCTCGACGCGGCACGCTCCACATCCCCAACATCGGTTCTCCCAACCCCGCCGTCGCCTGTGGACGCGATCACCCCGAGCTTCAGCATCGCCCTGCAACTCCTGGCACCCCTATCGCCCTCTGCTGTGGTGGCCACGACAACTCCTCCACGTCCGCCTGGCTTTGAGGAGTCTCCGGCTCAGGTCACGCCTCCCCTGGCCTCCGGCGTGCTCGCTAGCCCCACCCCCTCGCCAGCGAGCAACTCTAACAACATACTGGCGCCCCTCTTTGTGCTGCCAGAGGCTCCGATCTTGCCTGGGCCTGTCCGTGCCCCGCCCGGGAACCGTGCAAACCGGAGAAAGACGATGGCCGGCATGGCCATTGACCCGGGGTTCTCCCTGCGCCGCACCACTACTCATGCCAAGGAGCGTCGTGTTGCTGTTCCGGTGACGAGGGAGGCCGAGAAGCTGGTTTGTCGGAGCCTCGGGATAGTCCAAGATGGCAAGGATGTCACCAAAGACGCTCTGGAAGAGCTGAGTCGCCGCTTCCAGCACGAATTGTCGCCCTCGGTTCTGTCCGCGCTCCGGGCATTGTTCAAGCTCGACGACGACGAAGCCACAGCGATTGAAGACGCCCTGATCAGCCGCGGAGGTCAGGCTGCCATGGACCACGAGATTGTTGCTGCTGATGCAACAGGAGAGGTCTGACTGACTTGCATTGTCAGCAGTTTGAGCTTCAGCTAGTGTCCAATGTTAGCAAATCATCTTGTACCACGTAGTAGTACTAGCAGTATTTGTAGCTTGCTTCAATCCAGTTGCTTTACGGAAGCCTGTAGCCCCCTGGTATCTTTATGTACTACTGTTGCTGTTCGTCGTCGCTGTTACTTAAGGAAGACTTTGTCAACCATGCTTCATCAAATCCCTCCTGTGCAAAGCAACCGTCCCCAGCTAGATACAGAGGAAGCATCCTCCACTGCCAACTACTACAATCTGTTGCTGCTGCGCATTCAAGCCTTCTTGCTGCATGCCTGTTCGGTGCTGCTTGGCAGTGCCAGAAAAACATCAGTTTCCTGATGACGACACCAGCTGTTAATTTTTTGTGCTGGAACGTGAGGGGGTTAAATGACCCGGACAGGCGCGCGACTGTGCACGAGACGATCTCCTCCACCTCGTGCCACATTGTTTGCCTCCAGGAGTCCAAAATGGAAGCTGTCGATCAGTACGTCGCCTCCTATCTTGGCGGCAATAGGCTACGAAGCTTTGCTCAGCGTCCAGCCACTGGAACCAGAGGGGGCCTGCTCATGATTTGGGACGATAGCGTCGTTCGTATATCCGACGTCTGCACCACAGAGTTCTGCCTTTCGGCAACGGTCAACGTCATTCATTCTGACACCCCTTTCAAGATCACTAGCGTCTACGGCCCTACGGTCTCCAACAGAAAGGATGACTTCTTCAGCGACTTGACCTCTCAAAAACCCACCAGTGGCACTAAATGGATTGTCATGGGCGACTTCAACCAAATTTACCGAGCCCGAGATAAAAATAATAGAAACATTAATCGCAGCCGCCTCAACCGCTTCCGTGCTACGCTGGACACTTGTGAGCTAAAAGAGATCCACCTTCAGAACAAACGTTTCACTTGGAGTAACGAGCGTCAGAACCCCACTATGTGCAAGCTGGACTCGGTTTTCTGCAACGCCGACTGGGACATGCACTTTGATTCTCATGTGCTCCACGCCATTTCTTCTTCGCTCTCGGACCATTGCCCTCTCCTGCTTGCTGATGACAAGGGGCCGAAGCGACCAAGATGTTTCAAATTCGAGAATTTTTGGTCTTCTCTACCAGGCTTCTTCGACATCGTATCCAAGGCTTGGGAGGAGCCATGCTCCCATACAGAGCCGTGCCAACGGCTTTTCCATAAGTTCAAGCAAACGGGATGGCATCTGGCTAAGTGGAGCAACAGGCTCTTCTCCAAGGCAAAGATGCACCTTCATGCGGCCCTCCTCGTCATCCTCCGGCTTGACATTGCCCAAGAGACGCGCATCCTCTCTGTGGAGGAGAGGGACCTCCGGGCTCGCCTCAAGCGTCGCGTCATCAGCCTGGCCGCTGTTGAGCGTGCGCGGAAGAAGCAATGTGCCCGCATTGCAAACATCAAAGAGGGAGACGCCAATACCAAATTCTTCCACCTCAGAGTCAACTCAAGACGAAGAAAGAACCACATACACAGGCTTAAGAAGAACTCTGGATGGGTCACGGACCACCAGACAAAAGAGGAAATTATCCACGACCACTTTGCGAGCAGTCTGGGAGGGGGCCAACCTAGACAGAGAGACCTTAATTGGGAGAACCTAAACCTACGGGCGGTCGACCTCTCTGGCATTGACGATGACATCACTGAGGACGAGGTGAAGGCCGCTATTGATCTTATGCCGGGCGACAAGGCACCGGGGCCGGATGGATTCACGGGATGCTTCTTCAAGAAATGTTGGCAAATTATCAAAGACGATGTAATGAGAGTTGTTCGCCAGTTTAGTAGCCTTCAAACGACAAACCTCCACTGGCTCAACTCGGCCAACATTGTGCTCATCCCGAAGAAGGATGGGGCGGAGGAGATAGGGGACTTCCGTCCCATTAGCCTCATTCATGCTATTACTAAAATCATCGCCAAGGTGCTGGCTGCCCGTCTTGGCCCTTTCATGAACAACCTTGTCTCCAATACACAGAGTGCTTTCATCAAGAAACGGAGCATCCACGACAACTTTATGTACGTCAGAAATCTCGCGCGTCGCCTTCACAGAAACAAGACTCCATCCTTGCTCTTCAAGTTGGACATTCGGAAGGCCTTTGACTCGGTGCGATGGGAGTATGTTCTTGACCTCCTACGGCGGTTGGGCTTTCCGGTCCGCTTTCGGGATTGGGTGGCGGCCCTCCTGTGCACTTCCACTTCGCGCGTCCTCCTCAATGGTATTGCCGGGCCGGCCATCTCCCACGGCCAAGGACTCAGACAAGGGGAACCCCTTTCCCCCCTTCTCTTTGTCCTTGCGATCGACCCCCTTCATCAGCTCCTTGAGGTTGCCACAATGCACAACCTACTTCACAAGATTCAAGGGCGTGGAGCTACTGTTCGTACCTCTCTCTATGCGGACGATGCGGCGATATTCATCTCCCCAACACGAGAAGACGTTGACAACCTTGCGGCCATCCTTAGTGCCTTCGGCGAGGTCACCGGTTTGTCTACCAACTTCCAGAAGAGCTCCGTTGTCGCAATTCGTTGTGGCCACCTCAACCTCGACGACATCCTTCAGAGCCTGCCCGCCTCGCGGACATCTTTCCCTTTGAAGTACCTAGGCCTCCCTCTATCCATTTGGCGGTTGAAAAGGGTGGACTTCCAGCACCTTGAGGACAAGGTCGCCGCCAAGCTTCCTCCATGGCAAGGGAGAAACATCACCACGATCGGTCGGGCGGCCTTGGTCAAATCGGTCCTCACTTCGCAAGTCGTCTACCACATCACCGCCCTCAACGTCCCTCCCGGTGTGTTGCACAACGTTAATAGAATCGAGCGTGCTTTTCTTTGGTCAGCTCAGAATACAACTACAGGTGCAAAATGCAAGGTCAATTGGGAGACAGTCTGCCGGCCAACGCATCTCGGCGGGCTTGGGGTCCTACACTTGGGGAAATTTGCAAGGGCTCTCAGACTAAGATGGCCGTGGGTGGAATGGAAGGACCCATCGAGACTGTGGGTGGGCTTAGGAAACCCGTGCTCGGAGGTGGATATGGACCTCTTCTACGCCTCCACAGTCATTACCATGGGGAATGGGGGGAAGACACCCTTCTGGGAAGCGCCGTGGCTCAGGGGGAAAAAACCGAAGGATATCGCCCCCCTAATCTTTGCAGCTTCCAAGCGGAAGAAGTGGGTGGTGAGGGATGCCTTGCAAAACAATGCCTGGGTGCACAAGATCAACCCTTCCATTAACCTCTCGATCAACCACATGGTGGAGTTTGTGGACCTTTGGATTCAACTTGAGCAGTTTCAACTTTTACCTGACATTGATGATGATATCTCCTGGAAATTTGAGGCGAATGGTGAGTACTCAGCGGCCTCCGCATACAGGATCCAATTCCTGGGCTCCATGACGACCACCATGAACAAGACTATTTGGAAGGTTTGGGCACCTCCCAAGGTCAAGTTCTTCTCCTGGTTGGCGATTCAAAACAGGATCTGGACAGCGGATAGATTGGAGAAGCGAGGTTGGGAGAATTGCGGTCTATGCACCCTGTGTAGAAGGGAAAACGAGACAACCGCGCACCTCTTCTTTCGGTGCAGGTTCACACTGCGCGTATGGAGATTGACAAAGGAGTGGCTTGGACTAGGGGCACTGGAGACCCAACAATGGTCGGCGGAGCACAACGTCAAGTCTTGGTGGACGAACATGTCGAAGCCCAACACGGCGAACCGGAAGGCCATGGCTTCCCTGACTATGCTTGTTGGTTGGGTCATTTGGAACGAGAGAAACACTAGAGTTTTCAGGAAGAAATCAACGCCGCCCTTCTACATTCTAAAACTTATCCAAGATGAAGCGAAGCTTTGGGTCACGGCGGGAGCTAGACATCTGAGTATCATCATGCCGCGAGAGTAGTTACTGCTTTCTTTTGTTGTCGGACGGGCTATGATGTGAAGCCATTAATCATGTACTCTAAAACTCTTCTCCTTTATTAATGAATGAGGCAAATCTTTTGCCTCTGTTTCAAAAAATATATATATATATAGACTATATTATTTGAACGTGGACGCATAGATACATGCGATATCACTTGAAAGTGGACGTATACATATCTACAAGCACCTGTGTGGTGCTGACCTAGGAAGGAAGCACCTATTGTGATAGGTGGAAATATGGTTCACTAAATTTGGAAGCATATATCACTGTTTTTTAAACACTTGTGTGGTGCTTAGTACCAGATAGGAATTGAACAAAATTCATTTTGTTTCCGTCCGCTAGGGAATTTGCTGCCATGTCACTCGTACATTGTTTTAATTTGATGAAGTTATATGTCTAGTGCATAAGTAAATTATTTCTTTTGCCACTCAATGACGATGTATTTCAGAGGACCAGATAATTGTTTCTAATGTAACATTAAATTGCTTCCAATGAAACAAATTTGTGTTCCGAACCAAAATTATTTACCATTGAAACTACACCAGTTTAAAACAAAATGTGGCATCTAAGCGTTGTCCAGGCACCATTGGGTGCCATGCTTCTTTTCAATGTTCCATGCTTCATACTGACGCTAGGCATGCTTCCTTGCAATGGTGGGTGTGCTTCCTTCCATTGCCATCTGATGAGGGGCGTCAACAAGGAGTGGCATGGATGGAGTAAAAGTTTAGTTTTTCAGCATACATGGTTCCCACGAAGTAAAAATTTATTTCCATCAGACATTGCTTCTAAAATACTTAAACTTGGTACAATTCACTTCCAAAAAAGTTGATTCGAACAACAGTAATGAATCACAATTTTAGTTTTTCAGCCGTCTCTGTACAATGCAAACACCAGCAACAATGGTTGCGCATCCTTCCATGTTCAGGTGGTCCAAAGGTTTTTCCACTCTTCATGACCGGTGATCCACCCCGTTGATGATATTGCGGACAAGAGCATAACCATGAAGCATGCCTCGACGATGACAAAAAGATGACAACGGTAGCAAAAACAATGAAGCACGCCAGGTTAGACAATATAAAATGAACAACGACACTATGTAGAGATGAATTGCT
Source organism: Secale cereale (assembly GCA_902687465.1). NCBI lineage: Eukaryota > Viridiplantae > Streptophyta > Magnoliopsida > Poales > Poaceae > Secale > Secale cereale. The sequence goes on along the minus strand of LR738710.1, from coordinate 86,633,439 downwards.
TTCATTTTTGCAGACTAAAGAAACATATGTAGTAACAATGGGTGCATGACATATTACAATGATGATAACAGTGGCAAGAACATTTAAAAAAACATGTAGAATGGAATCAATCTATGTTAACTATGGAAGCATATGAAGTACAATGTTGAATCCCGGTAGGTAGGAACTTGGAAGCATGAAAATGTGCTATCTTAATAAAGATCAACTAGATTGGAAGCATGAAACTAAATAAAAATTGTAAGCGTAAAGAATTAAGATTGTGGTCAATTGTAAGGTACATGGTTTGCATATAATTTAACATGTACTGTTGAGCAATGGAAGCAAGCTCTCTAGATTGAAGAAGCATATACAGTACAGTCTAGAAGCGCAATGGGTAAGAAGCATAGAAATATTAAATTGGATATTAGCAATGCTTCTGGGTGCAGAAATCTGTGATGTACAAATTGTTATCAAGACAAATCGTTTAACAATAATATATATGGATCTGGCAACAAAATTGCATTTGAAAACCATTAGAACCATGTATGCATTTTTCTAGACGACCCTAACAAATTGGTCACACTTTAGAAGCATGCATGTATGAAGCTGGGACAGAATGCAAAGGGTGCAGGTTTAGTCTAAGATGGAAACATGGAAATTTGAAGAATGACGACAAAGCAAATTTACTGCCAAGTGTGGCTACATATATCTGGAAGCTCTATATGCATGAAGCATTGCAGGAAGAATTGAAATAAAATTGTCACAACATTTGTCAGAATGGAAGCACTGCAAACTATTGAAACTAAGGAATATTGGAAACAATATTAGGAAGACAATTAACATAAATAACAATAATAAACCGGCTGATGGATGAATTATACAGAATTTTCTGCAGCAAAAAATAAAAATCCCCAAATCAGGGCTATCGACGCACTGCAAAGTACCTTCGATTTGGAGATGGGGCGCTCCGAATACGGCGGAATTTTTGCAATCCAATGCCTCTCCTACAGCCGGTGAACGCCGGAGTTCAGTCGATTCAAAGGATGGGGGAGCCTGGCGAAGCATCAATCGCAGATGAGGATGGGGTGCTCGATCTGCTAATGCAGGATGGTGCACCGTCCCTCGGGGGTCGCATCGATGGAGAGGATTAGGGGGCAGCCCTGATGCTCGACGGTGAGAATCGAAGGAGGAACATGGGGGCAGAAGTGAGTTGGAGGTACGGTGAGGATCAAAGCTGGCTGGTGAGGTCGCGGTGAGAGGTGGGCGGAGCTGGCCTGTGAAGCATCGATGCGAGAGCGGCGGGGGAGTGGATCTCGCGAGCGGAGCTGGCGGCGAGGCGAACGATGTGAAGGCAGAGCTCGAGCGGTGCGGTGGATTATGGAAGATTGGTCACGAGGGATTAGGGGGAGGGAATTACGCGTGGGGATTATGCTCGTGGTTTGACGCTCCTGAGCGTTAGATTTCGAAGGAACCGACGGCCTCCGAGCGGTCTGACGCTGGAGTCCCTTCAGACTACTGATGGGGAATGTTTACCCTATTTTTTTGGGAAACAGTAACACCGTTTCCAGTTATTCTGAACCAGCGGCCCAATTATCTCTCACTCCACCACACTCCCGAGTCCCGAGTCCCCAAGAGTCCAAGGGAGAGCACGGAAACGGAAACCCCGTCCCCCCCTCCAGACTCCAGACTCGAGAGATCCCAATGGCGTCGTCGACACTTCGCTCCAATCCAGGCGACGTCCCGCCGACGACGCTGCTCACCCTACCAGACGAGATGCTCGAGGAAATCCTCCTCTGCGTCTCCGACGCCGCCGACCTCGTCCGCGCCTCCATGGCCCGCGTCTCCATCCGCCGCCTCGTCACCAATCACCGATTCCTCCGCCGCTTCCGCGCTCGCCAGCCGCCGCCTCTATTGGGAATCGTTTCTCCCTATCCCCGGCCCCGGTGGGACCGTCCGCTGCTGAATCTGGCCCAGCCGCCGCACCCCTCCGCCGCCGCCGCGAGCGCTTTTTCCGGGCTCGACGCCGCCGACTTCTCGTGCGCCTTCCTCCCCAACGCCGCGCGCTGGCGTAGGCGCGACATGCGGGACGGCCGCGTCCTCCTGTCCGGCATCCCAGAGGGGATGAAATTCCACTCTATTTTCTTTGTCAGGGACCTGGCTGTCTGTGAGCCCCTGTCCCGGCGCTACATCCTGCTACCTCCCATCCCTGACGACCTAGCCGCTTTAGCGCCGGACTTGCTGTGTTTCGAGCCCTTCCTTGCTCCTCCGGCCGCCGAGGACGAGGGCGGCATGTCTTTCAGAGTAATTTGCTTGGTGCAGTGCAAAACCAAGCTGGTCCTCCTCATCTTCTCTTCAGGTTCAGGTGCTGGACAGTGGCGTGCTGTTACGTTTGACAATTGGATCAGTTTGCTCACAGGATCAGATAACCAGCCAGAGTCGTACCGGCGGTCGCGAATACGCCACTATGCACACGGCTACTTCTGTTGGGTGCTTTCTCCGGCAAGCAAGTTGCTCATGCTCGACACATGCAGCATGGGTTTCTCAGTTGTGGACCTCCCACATGGCACCAGTGAAACAGAAGCACAGGTTGCCATTTTGGAGGCAGAGAATGGGAGGATTAAGATGTTTATTAATGAGCATTTCACAACTGAACTCAGGTATTATGTGTTGCAAAATGATGGAGTTGCTGCAAACCAGTGGCTGTCAGAGGCAACGTTCAGTTTACCCGTAAATAATGGCGGCTATATGTTCATGGGCGTAGCCGGGGGATACTTACTCCTACAAGGGCTTGGAGAAGGCAAATATCCATTCCATTTGGTTTCGTTAAATCTGAAGACTTTACAGCTTGAGTGGTTCCTTGCATCAATGCGCAACAACAAGGGTGCTCATTTGTTTGCCGGTTTCCCACCATCCTTGTCTCCACCAACTCTTCGACATGGTAATAACCTTCCCCTCTATTTGCATACTTATATTTTGCACTCCATATGACTTTGCACTCCATATGCAGGTATTAGTAGTCTGCTATGTAAATAATAATTGTTTTAGCAAGCCGTTATCCATGCAATTGAAAAGTTGTGGAACTTAGGAGATCAAGAAGTACTAGATGGGTAGGTGCGTTTCGCCACGCCGGCTATCGCTGGCGGCGCTGGTAGCTTATGACAGAGCAAGTAGCTTGTCATTTTTTATTTGAGAAACACCAACTACACGCACAAACACGGGCACACTGACAGAGCCAAAGAGGTTTAATTAGCAGCTGAGGTCGCTTGCATAATTGTATAGGTACAAAACAGAACAATAAAAGCACTCTTTATTTGCATATCCATGTTCCTAGGCACAATTCTTATGTTGCTGCTTCTTACATAAGTGATCTGCCATATTATGTGAGCTGCGCTGATAATATTATACCACAAATCTAAGCAAATGAACATATGGAACTTTTTTTTTTTGAGAGAAAACATATGGAACTTTAGCACAAAGAGAATGTGCAGAACTATGCTCTTATCCAAGTCTGAAGCATCCTAATATTTGTTGTTGTTCATGTGAAACAGAATATCACAAGAAAGATGAAGCATGATATGGAACATGCTTTCCATAATTATCTGTAGACAGAAAAAAGAGTTTCAATTCACACACTAATCTATTCATATGTGTTGTTTTTAAGGCGGCAAGAAAAAGGACAAAAGGACACGTGCCTAACTATGGCGGTGATTTCTAATGATAACGTAGTTCCGCTACCTTCATTTTCGTCTCTTTTGTTTTTGGTGTTCCTGACTTCTGGAGTTGCGCCTCCCTCCCCACCACATTCCCTGTAATTGTTACAGTTCTTTTTGCTATCAGTGAGGTGGCTTAATGGAAATTGATCAGGTGGGATAAGGACTTCCATACACCTAAAAAAAACTGGCAGACCAAAGTGAAAATAAGTAAATTGTTTTCGTGGGTTGAATTAAGAATTAAGTGTTAGCAGGGGCAAGGGGAAAATGTGAATCTTGAATGGTAACTTTCATCCATGTCTCTTTAATGTATTACATCTCATATACCTGGAAACATTCCATTCAAGTTTTAGTCACTTAGCAATGTCTCAGGAAAATATTACTGGTGCAGCAAATGACTGCATTTCCTTCAATTCCCATTGGTGCAGAAAAGTAAACTACCAATTGTAGCCCTTTTCTTTTTGTGGCGACACTTGTAGTTAATATTGCATGCCAAAAATACTGCTGAGAGAACGTAGTAAGGGCATTTCAAAAATAATAAAATTAGAGATCGCCTACAATTATAAAAGGTAGCATGTGTAAGCCCACATAAAAGGTAAGTAAACTCTACCCAGAGAATCCTTAATGAGCTGAAAATGCATCAAACCACATCAGAACCAAGCCTTTGAACTTTGAAATCAACATTTCTTTCTACATATTCAACCTCCTATCTTATTGAGAAAACTTCCATGCAGTTTTCTTCTTGAATGTCTATGGCACACTAATACATAGGTTTCCATCTAAATTTACTGATACAGTGATACCATACTGAAATGACTCGACACAGCATGATATAGAAGTATTCAAACACAATAAGAAACGAAATTGATTACTCTTTTATGCAAGAGAATATCATTAGCCAAATAAGTTCAAGCAATGATGAAATGATAAATTTGTGGTTTATCTCTCTAATCTATAGATAAAACAATATTCCTAATAACCTGCCTCCAACACACAGGCAACTTCCTTAATTGCCTTTCCAACTGAACATTACTTTGAACATGGCGTCTAGCTAAAAGCTATATCAGAAAATTTATATGTTCTGTTGTATGCAAATAGAAGTGTGTTTAGCTAGGCTAGAAAACGTATGCATGCGTTAGCACACACTACTCCACGAGTGCTGAAATCCTCGCAAGCATATATTTAGGTAAAATAATCTTACTGCTCTATGCTATACATATTTGTTGTATGCAAATAGAAGTATCAATTAATTCCATGATTCCTTAACCTTATAGCGAGACACATGCTAGTATGGTGACGCGGAAAAAGGATCCTCAATAATTCGCCATCATTTTTGTGTATAATTTGACTACTTTGTTCCGCCTCCTTGCACTTGTCGGTCTCATGTTTAAGGCTTTCCCAGTTGGCCAATCAATTCTGTTCCTATACATATTATCTAACTCAAAAATGAAGAATAGAGCAAACATATTTCCATGCTATGTATGACTCTAAATATAGCTCGTACATTTTGATCACGGCAATAATGTATGTTTACTAATTATCCCACAGAATGTTGATCCCGAAGCTCTTGAACAAACAAATGACAACCAAAATTCAGCATAAAAAATTCGAATCAACGAAATCCCTTGGTGGCAAAATACTCAAGCCTCTTGAATGCTCCCAATTCCAGAATTCATGTCCTAAATTGACGGTGTATGGGAAAACTGGGTTCCCGGGCACACCTCAATGGGTATCTCAATAAGATATTTCCACAACTTAAATATGTTAAGTTGTAGCCTATGTTGGAGAAGCTTGGTTTCGTTCAGTCTTGCTACGAGCTATCAAGCAAATCATAAATCATCCAAAAAGAGTAGAAGAGATACTCTAAGCACAACACGTGGCACAACTAAAAGAGCAGTGTCACCTCGATTCATTCCCGAACACCACCAGGCTCTCTAGCACGGCCAAAGCCTCTGAGCATGGTTACCTTGGGGTCAAGTTGTTGGGTCACACAACGCGAATTGGGGCATGGCCGATCGGCCATTAAATGCCAGGCAGGCTATCGACCGTAGCCCACCGTAGGCTACGCATTTTAAGCGAATGTGGACTCTTTCACAAGGCGGTATCATGATTCCCTGCGCGATAAGGGGGCAATTGAGCAGACTGTCACGACTACACATGGCCACTTCTTGACCAAGGCTCTGGCGCCTTGTCAAGAGCTGCAACCTCCATCGATTATCAGATGCTGACGGGTGGAGCCCAGAACGGCGACCGCGACCAGGTGTATCTCTCGACCAGAGATAAACGGGATTTGGGCAATTGGTTACCTGCCACTCTTGGTGAACTCTACGGTGGATGCATGAGCAATGAAGGCTATTGTAACCTTTTCCCTTTGTAGTTAAGGAGCCATTGTAGGTCCTCTAGAACTCTATATAAGGGCTGGACCATGGCTCGTAGAAGGGGAGCGATCCCAAGAACTTTGTTTTTTGAAAGGTGACGAAAGACTTGCCTCGTTCATTAATTAAGAGGCAATATAGTTGAGGTTTTTGTTTCAACACCAAGGTGTGAGAGCACCGAATCAATATTCTACTCTTGCGGCATGATTACACCCAAATATTTTGCCCCTGCGGCTACCCAAGTTAGAAGCTCTGACTTAATACTCGCGAGGAAAATCGTCGTTGGCGCGCTCTTGAGTTGGAAGATACGGGCGTTCCATTCGTTCCAGATGGTCCAAGAGGTGAGAAGTGTGAGAGTAGGCATCGCCTTCCGGTTTGGAATGGTAGAGTTGGAAAGACTTGTCCACCAATCTTTGATGGAACGCGCTGAGTGCCAGTTGGTAGTGTCAATGCTTTCAAGTTGAAGCCATTCCTTGATCATGCCCCAGTGCCTCATCGAGTATCTGCATTTGAACATGAGATGCTCAATGGATTCATGCTCGCACTTGCATAGATGGCAAAGTCCACAGTCGGGCCATCCCTGCTTGGCAAACCGATCAGCAGTCTAAACCCTATTTTGCATGGCCAACCATGTGAAAAATTTGACCTTCAATGGAGCTCAAGCCTTCCAAACCGCCTGTTCCATGGAGGAGCGGAGAAGGCCAAAGAATTGTGCCAAGTAAGTGGACAGATCCCACTCTCGATGTGCTACCGGATGATGTCATCTTCGGCATTATCCTCGAGGGTGTAGCCACGAATGGTGGTCCAAAGCACAATGAATTGCCACAGATGCGCGAAGGTGAAGTTGGTGGTGACCTTGATTTTACGAACCCAAGCATCATCATTTATTCACGAAGTTCCATCTTTTCGGGAGGACGCTTCATAAATGAGGGGTGCCATGTATTTTGGCTTGCGGTCATGCACCCAAAGGGCATCCCAAAAAGGGGTGCGCGCGCCGTTGCCCACTATGATGGTGGAGGACGCATAGAAAAGGTTCATATCCATCTCGTCGCAAGGGTTGCTGGATCCAACCCGCAACTTGGTGGGCTCCTTCAACTAGTAACAAAGCCACTGCAAACGAAGAGCTCTCGCAATTTTCTCCGAGTTAAGAATGCCGAGACCCCCATACTCGAATGATCGGCAAGCTGCGTCCCAATTAACCTTGCACTTTGCACCGATGGTCTTGTACGTTCCCGCCCAAAGGAAGGCCCTATCAAGCTTGTTGACATTATGTAGGATGCTCGGGGGGACGATGAGCGGGGTAATGAAGTAGATGGCTCGCGGGGAGAGCACTGACTTGACAAGAGCAGTGCGTCCAATGGCGGTGATACTTTGGCCATCCTAGGGGACAAGCTTGGCAGCCATCTTGTCCACAAGGAACTAAAAATCCGTGACTTTGAGTTGCCAGACCTAGAGGGGTAGACCCAAATATTTCATCGGAAATGTAGCGTGTGCCGCCGACGAGCTTTGGAGAATCTCATCAGGGGGATGTGGCCACATTGAATAGGAACCACTGAGCTTTTCTAAAAGTTCATGTGGACGCTCGTGATGTCGCCAAATGCATGAAGCAAGATGGAGAAATTGTATATGTCTTTCTTGATGGGGCGACGAACATAGTCGCATCGTCGGCGTAGAGGTAAGTTCTGATTATGGTACCATGACCACGAATCTTGTGCACCAACCCCTTCCTAGTTGCCATATCGAGGATTTTCTGAAGAGGGTCGATGGCGATGATAAAAAGTAGGGGGGAGAGGGGTCCCCTTTACGAAGGCCGACCATGGGTGATAGGATTTTCGGGGATGCCGTTGAGGAGCACCCTCGAAGAGGAGGTGCACAAGATAGCGGTGATCCAATTCCGAAAAGTGCTTGGGAGTCCACGGTGTTGCGTGATGTGAATGATATAATCCCACTTGATGGGAGTCGAAGGCCTTCGAAATGTCCATCTTGAGGAGGAGGGGCAGAGTATTGCTCTTGTGGAGGCGTTGCGCAAGACTTTTCACCTACATGAAATTGTCATGAATGCTCCTTGTCTTTATGAAGATACTTTGGGCATTGGAGACTAACTTGTTCATGTGTGGGGCAAGCCGCATTGCTAAGATTTTGGTGACAATCTTAGTGATGGTGTGGATGACACTAATATGGCGGAAGTCGGTGATTCCCTCGGTGCCCTCCTTTTTCAGAATAAGCACAATGTTAGCTGAGTTGAGCCAATGAAGGTTGTTGGTGTGGAGGTTGCCAAAGAGCGAGATCACCTGCGTGACAGTCCTCTTTTATGATGTCCCAACAAGTCTTGAAGAATAGCCAAGTGAATCCATCCGGCCCGGGAGCCTTATCGCTCGGCATAAGATTGATAGCATCTTGGACCTCCTCCAAACAAATGGGCCCCGCAAGGGAGTCCAAGTTATGCAGCTCGAGGCCTAGCTCATCCCAATTAAAATCACGCGGCCACAAATTCTCCTTCCCCATGGTCTTGATGAAGTGGTCATGAACCACCTTCTCTTTTCCTTCATACTTGGTGATCCACCAATGGTTGTGATTGATCCTATGGATGTAGTTTTTGCGACGCCTTCCGTTGATCCTTGGGTGATTTTGTGTGTGTTTGTGTCCCCCTCTTTGATGTTGGCCAATCTTGCACGCTGCCTTTTGCGAGCCTGCTCCAAGACCGCCAAGCCAATGACCCTCCGTTTGAGCCTCGATCAGAGATCACTTGCACCATCTGACCGTCAGAGAGTTGTCGATTGTCTTGAGCCATGTCAAGGTGCAGGATCCCAAGAACTTGATGACTAGCTTTTAGAGAAGAATCTAGAGAGAGGAAGAAGAGAAGGGTGCCTGGGGCAGCTAGAAGCCCACCCGAGCACTACCAAAACTAGCTGCGAACACTCAGCTCAAGCTTGTAGTTCATTTGTACATCATCCATCAAACACACGAAAAGCAGGAGTAGGGTATTACACCTATATCTGGCCTGAATTGGTTAACTGCTTGTGTCATTAATTTTTAGGAAGCCGCAAGAAGCTGTGAGTGGTTTAGCCCCTGTTCGAACAACTAAAAGGGGCTCTCTCTGATCCCTGATCTTGACGATCACACACAGGGCCATTGTTGCAAGACTAAAACCCCGGCATATTATGGGCAGAAGTGCGAGGCGGTTGTGGGGATGGCGCCAGGGAGGCGGGCGGGCAGGAAGGAAAAGGAGAGGGAGGTGACAGAAACCGAAGCGGTTCAAGTCAGATTAGCGGTGTCGCTGCCGGCGTCTGTGGAGCTGCTTCTCATCGTGGCGCTGGAAGTGCTCTCTCGGCTTGCCGGGGATGGGCGGAGGATGGTGAACAGGAAGGGCCGCAGAGGTGATAGGAACCATCCAAGCTGACCCTGCAGGTATTGTTGCTAGCGTCGGTGGCATCACGCTGCTACTGCTTGTGGGGCTCTTGTTGTCTGCTGGCTCCAACGCACGGGGCTCAGCACCACCATGTTCCATGCAGGTCGGCGTGGAAGGTGTAGTGAGAGTTAGGCCGTGACAGAGGCGACGGAGCAGAGATGGAGGGACAGCAGATGTGGATTGCTCGGTCTTTGTTCGATAAGTGTAGTATGTTAGCCAGGCATAAACTTAGGTCATATGTTTCTCATCTTGGGGATATACTCGTCATTATTTTTGAGGCTATCGTAACAATAAAGCAAAGCAATGTTCTATCATACCGGATTAGGACTTGTATTAGCTACTTTCTTTGAAGTTATTTTGCCCTGTACCTTTGCATGATTGTACTGGTCATTGTCATTTCCAATTGATTGCACTTCTTACTATATTTGCACTAATAAATTATATTGCTTAAAGCATCCAGTATTTTTCTTAATGTTGATTCAAATATGACCGATGCCTCCATTTCTAATTCAGATATCTGATATTGATGCCGCTGGGAGATGAAACCTTGACGTCTGGAGGTACAGAGCAGCAACTTGGAGCATTATGTACTGGATGGAATCATCAGGCTTTCCTTTTGAGACGGACGCGGGCTTGTTTGCGGTGCTGACTGTTGTGCAGCTCGGTGCTTATTTTCAGACATGTCATGGAAGAATAGTTGTGATAATCTACCAAATTTGACATACAAATCAAATATTACTAGACAATTTCTATTTTCTGGAACCTTTGTTCGTATCATTATATGCAAATGTGACTAGAAGCAGGGTATGACTTGAGGCAGAGTAATATATACAGTTATTACAACTTACAAATTGGTTATACTATTTCCGTTGCTTTTTGTTAGAAGTTGAGCAAGAGATGCACATGACTTCTTACAAACAGGACTATATTTACTGCAAAGAGGATCAGGTAGCATTTGTTCCGCCTTCCAACGCCGGCAACGGCAACAGGTTTGTTGCCGCGAGGTTTGACGTTGAGGTTTGTCAGTTGTCACTGCGGCAAAGTGGAACAGGCCATCTGCGCTCGACCTTGCCACCGACGGCGATTATCGGGGCCTGACACCTTCTCCGCTGTCTGCGAGAAGTTGTGGAACGTCTGCCTGAGCGCAGTTCCTTTGGTGGATTCGCATGGCCCGGAAGTTGGGCCATCAAAGTCCATTGCTGTCTTGCTGAGGGCAACCAACTTTTCTTTTTTGAAATTTATCCATTTCAGCACCCAGCCAAGTTGCTGGTGACCAAATCCTGGACAAAGTCAGAATGCAGTGGATGCATGTCCCAGACTAGCTCCAAAAGCAGCTATAGTATCAGCTACCCGTGGGCAGTGATTAATACTAAAATGGGAAAAATTTAGTCTAGCAAAGGCTTTTAATCTCCTTGAAAGTGTTGCCATTCATTGAACGATCATGCTCTCTGGTCCATTGACAGCTTGCACAAGCATCATTGAGTCCGTCTCCACGAGATCCTGAACATAGGGCAAGTGACCTGACCGGCACCACCTGCAACAGCTTCCCCGGACGAGCCGCTAATAACTACTCCCTCCGTCCCATGATATAAGAGTGTTTTTGGCACTACAAGCCCCAACTCCCTTGGCAACGGTCAGCTGCCATACTTCCATCAGTGTTAATTTTCAGCAAGTCATCTGCAGGCGGTGTCCAGACAGGTGCAGGTTTCGGCTGTTGCTTCCTATCCTTTCGTCCCAGTGACTCACAGTCTATCATCTGTTTGATCATCATATGACAAACAGCCTCAGGTGATCCTATCATGTTAAATTTTGTCAATATACCCATACCTTTTCTCCGGTATGCCTCCTGTTGCTCGAGTAGTTCTTCTCAAAACAACCAATTGACCTTTTTGCAGCAACTGACCCTTCATCCTGATCCTCATCAGAGGAGATGGAAATCACATCAGTACTACCCAGTTGTTCCATCGGTGACTAATCTAGTTGCTCCCCCTGGTGTGCAACACCATTACCATGCTTCTGTGAATACCACTTGAGCTGCTCCTCTTGCTCTATTGAACACCTCGGCGCACTACCAATCTGAGTCAGTGCAACACCATCGCCTCGCTTTCGTGAATAGACCTTTAGCTGCTCCTCTTGCTCTGTTGTCCACCTCGCCAAACTGCCTGGCATGCTACCAATTTGAGCCATGCAGTGTAGGTCGATGCTTCGGTCACATGAGCTAATGTACGACTACTCTCTCCCTCTTGATCAATTTCACCAAGTTGAGATTGGTCAAGGCTTTCAAACGTGATGCTCGGGTTAGTTTTCTCACCGTATAAAGGTTCTGATTCAGGGAATGTAACATCCATGCTCACAAATGTCCTCCTCTCGGACTCCGGCAATTGTACCCCCTTTGCCCTAGAGAATACCCAATAAAGATGCACTTGACTGCCCTAGGATCCAGTTTGTCGACTGATGGTCTATGATCACGAACAAAACAAGTTCAACTGAACACCTTGGGAAAAACTAGAAATTTATTTTCTATGACAATCAACTCACATAGTGATTTCATACCTGTCACCTGGGATGGCGTGCGGTTGGTCAAGAAGGTGGCCATCATGACAGCTTGACTCCAGAAGAACTTGGGCACATTCATGGTGAACATCAATGCCCAAGACACCTCCAGTAGGTGGCGATTTTTCCTATCCGCCACCCCATCCCGAGGAGGTATGTCCAGACAAGATGTTTGATGCAGGATGCCCCAAGTGGAAGGGTTTGTAGCAAGCAACAATTTCTCTCAAGTGACCTCAAGGTTTACATAACCAATAGGAACTTAATAGCACAATCAATGATTAACATCTGCACACACAGATACAGAACTTCCTTGACCCCCAAAAGGACTAGTGAAGTTGTCAGCCTCACTAGCTTGCTAGTTACAAGGATTAAAAACACAAGTGTATGGAAGATTTGATTGCAGTGAAAAGTAAAAACAAGAAATTGAAAAGAGCGTTGATTGAGACTGAAAGTTTTATAGGAAGAAAATGGGTCAGAATCCATAGATTCACTAGTGGTTTCTCTCCAAAAGAAAGCATGGCGTGGTAGGTTGAGCATTGATTAAATTGCAATATTTATAACTATGACTATTCATCAACATATGAGCATTCCCAATATCTATAAACTGTTATCCAACTGCATCTATAGCTAATGCTCCACCCAAGACCGCTATCCAGAAGTACTAACTCCCGCACGTTGTTGCGGGAATATTTTGCAATATATTTCAAAGATATTTGATTTTATGGAATATGAATACTCAGAGAAATAATATGAGAGCTAAAACTAAAAGTACATATGCCTTATTGTTTGATTATTGTATTTTTGTAAAATATTTATTAAATATCTCATGCATGTTTGTTTGTTGAGGTGGACCATTTCCTATGACTCATTGAGTGTTCAGGTGGGTCTTTTCTAATGCATGTTTCTTGATGAGCTGTCATCACTAGTAGAAAAAGGGTCAAACGTGAAGCACATTAGTGCCGGTTTGAATTTGAGCCGGCACTAATGTGTACATTAGTGCCGGTTCCAACGGCTAGCCGGGCCGCTCTCATTAGTACCGGTTCGTGGCGAACCTTTAGCACCGGTTCGTGCCATGAACCGATACTAATGAGAGTGGTGGCAGGATGTTGTCAGTCTGAGGCCCCTCCAGCACCTTTAGTACCGGTTCTTGGCATGAACCGGTGCTAAAGGGGGTGCGTTGGCGCAGGTGCGGTGCGGTAAGTTTAGGCCCACCTCGCTAGCCGAGGGGCGTCCGCACTGGTTTATAACCCCGAGTGAAGTAGCTCTCTGGAGCTCCTCTCCAAAGCAGGCCTACTGGGCCTACATGTTATGTGCTGTCCTGTGGGCCTACTGGGCCTTTGCGGGTCTGCATCCTGGCCTAACAACAGGTTGGGTTTCTAGTCGTATGCAGGCCGCTCTGGCCTAGTAGGCGGGCTTTTTTATAAAACCAAAAACCTTGTAGTACCGGTTGGTTTTACCAACCGGTACTAAAGGGCTCCCGGCCCCCGGAGCTGGCTCGTGCCACGTGGTTGCCCTTTAGCACCGGTTCATGCTGAACCGGTACTAAAGGGGGGGGGGGGCTTTAGTGCCCACACTTTAGTGCCGGTTATGGAACCGGCACTAATGGGCCTTACGAACCGGTGCTATTGCCCGGTTCTGCACTAGTGCATGCTTGCATATTGAGAGAAATAGGTTAGTGGGGGCTAACTATTTAGATATAGAAGATAATACAGTATTGCAATAAGCATGATGACATGAACTAGATGGTATATTGTTTTCACCCTGTGTTCAAAGGACAACTATGCAACCATATTTTTATCCCTAGTGGCAACAACACAATACAAGCTTTTTCTACTTTCTTTCATTGCGGTAAATCTTGTAAGGTTGAACCCAACTAGCATACACAACTCCCTCTTGGAGATCAAACCTCAAACTAGGCCATAGAAAAAAGAATAGATCAGAGAGCGTATATGGATAAGAATTATGCATCAAAGAAACTAGATATATCTCGAAAAGATTCATGAATATAACTGATCATAAAGTGACAATTCTCATATCCTAACAAACACACCAACAAACTACATCAGATGGATCACAATAATGTAGGGCAGCTCAAGAGATCTTTGTATTGAGAAGCAAATAAGAGAAAACCATCTAGCTATTGTTATGCACCCATGGTCCAAAGAAAACTACTCATAGACGATCATGGTGGCCTTCAAGTTGATGGAGATGGACAACGTGAAGAATTTCTCCTCTGGCGGAGCTCCAAAAAGGCCTCTAGACTGGATCGTCACGAAATACAGGTCTGCGTCGGCGGACAAATTAGGGTTAAAAATCATCGAAAGTTTTAGGTATATATAGAGGCACATGGACCGAGAGGCGATGGAATGGAGCACCAAGGGGCCCACCCGGGCCACGTGGAGGGGCCGTGTGGGGCCTGTGGGTGGCCCCGGCCAATGTCAGTTGCCACATGAAGCTTCTCGATGGAAACATCTCCTGTTTTGTTTTGGATTTTTTTTTATCCCGCTAAATTTGATTTTCATGAAAATCCAAAAACACGCAGAAAACAACAACAATCGCTAGGTACTGAATTGATAGGTTAGTCAAAAAATATAAATTGGTGCCAAAATGATATAAACATGACAGGAAACAATAAAAAAATTTAGATACCGTTGTATCATCTTTGCATGTGTATTGGAGAAGAGGATGTTGATTCCTCCACCGCCATCCATTACGACTTTGGGAAGGCAACAGTTAGCACCGACGATTGGGTCTAGTATCAGGGTGAGTTTCCCTGGGTGAGGAGTGTAGCCTGGGTGATCAGACTGATTGTGGAGTTGGAGCATTCTGGTTATTTTGTGCGGGCGAGTCTGGTGCGCGTCAGCTTCTAGGCTCACAGTGTATCGGTAGCCCAGAACATCATATGTACTCCTCGCATCAGATCGGGCTGGTGGGTTGTTGTAGATCCAGCCGTCCCAGATTTTGCTGAGATTGGCACTACTTCGCGTGTCAGTGAAGATGGCAGAACATGGAGTCATACGACGTCGACGTACCGGTCAAAGGTGAATTCGAGGCTTCCAAGAGCATAGTTTGGACGGAGGAGGGCAGGAGCCGACCTGCCCCGTGAGCAACGAATTTGAGGGAGCCAAAGATGAAGCTCTTTTTTTCGAACGAACACGCCGGAGGCGTCCGGCTTTAAATTAATAAAGCCTACAGACAGGCAGAATCCAACAAGTTCAACACAGAACAACAGAAAGTAAAGCGGCCACAGCCAAGGTATGTTACATGTCACCGACCGAAGCCTGCAAGATAAGGAAAATAAGCAGCAGCTCGTAAACGGCCAATCCAAAAGACTGCATCCAGCGGCAAGCTAGTGGCGGGCGCCAATCTGGATCAAACGGATCCGCTCCATAGCCTCCGTCATCCGGTCCGCATCACGCCGTTTCCCCAACGGCGTCCATGTCTGAAGGAACAAGTGGCATTTGACGATAATGTCAGCCGGGTGAGAAGGAAATTTGTGCTCAATAGTCATTTTGTTGCGAGTAGTCCAGATGGCCCATAGCAAAGGACCCACGCATCTCCACAGCACACGCCCAAAACCGCCCCTATGAGCGACAAGAATAACACGAAGATCCGAAGCCGAGAGCGGGTTCCAATTCTGATCAAAAGCCTCCCTAACCGCACTCCAAGCAAAGCGGGCAAGGTAGCAGTTAAAAAAGATGTGGTTGGCATCTTCGTGCTGTCCGCATAGCACGCAAGAGCCATTGGAAGGTCCGTTCCTAAGAGCGATGTTATTAGAGGAGGGCAGGCCGTCACGAAACATTTGCCATAAGAAAATTTTGATCTTCAGGGGAATAGACGCTTTCCATAGCCCCCTAGCTATGTCCAGGGTCGGTCCCTCGGTCAGTTTGTTGTAAAGGGATTGGACAGAAAACTTCCCAGAGCGCGAGAGGGCCCAGGAGACCGAGTCGGCCTCAGGGCGGAGAACCACTCCATCCAAAGCAGCAACAAGCCCGTCCCAACAGGCTCATTCGTTAGCGAGGATGGGTCTTTTGAAGGAGACATCGGGCGGATTGGAACTAAGCGCGTCAGCCACAAGGATATCAACGTTAGTGACTAATTGGTAGGCAACGAAATGACTCCGCCACAAGGGTTCCGTACCAAACCAATGGTCTAGCCAAAATCGCGTTGAGGTACCGTTGTTGACGCAGAACTTGGCTCCTAATGTGAAGGCTGGCATAACTTTCTGGATCCCATTCCAAAAAGGTGAACCCTTAGCTTTGGAAGTGAGGAAATTCCCATCAGGGAAGTATTTGGCCAAAGCCCCTGCTTGTTTTGGGAAAGTTTCCAAATCCACTTGGTGAGGAGTGCGACATTCATGAGTTTGGAATTAAGGATCCCAAGGCCCCCAAATTTCTTTGGGCGGCAAAGCGCCGCCCATTTGATCAAGTGGTACTTCTTTTTTATCCCAGTTCCTTCCCAAAAGAACTTGGACCGGGGGGTATCGAGCTTGGCATGAACCCCATCAGCCAGCAAGAACATGCCCATTGTGAACAGAGGGAGGGAAGAGAGGCTGGAGTTAGTCAGGATCAGCCTGGCCGCCGAGGAGAGGAACCGGCCGCGCCAAGGGCTAACCCGGTTCGCCACCTTGGGTTCCCATTGAAAGATAGAAATGTGTTTATCCGAGATAGGAAGGCCCAAGTACTTAATTGGAAAGCTCCCTAGCTTGCAATTAAGCAGATTGGCGATACGGACAGCGAGGAGAGGGTCCATCCCAATGGCAATCACCTCGCTCTTAAGGAAATTGATCTTAAGGCCAGAAATGATCTCGAACGCAAGGAGAATGAGTTTGATCGAGGCTACACTATGATCGTCAGGCTCAAAGAGCAACAAGGTGTCGTCCGCATATTGAAGGTGCGTGAGTCCACCCGGGATAAGGTGTGGAACAACACCACGTATGTGGCTGGCGTCCTAAGCCTTATGAACCATGGCTGGTAGGGCGTCCGCAACAAAGTTGAAGATCAGAGGCGATGAAGGGTCACCCTGCCTGAGGCCTCGTTTGTTGCGAAAGAAGTTCCCAACCTCTCCGTTGATCGACACAACAGTCTGACCTCCCGAGACCAGGTGCATGATACGGTGAACAAAGCCTGGCTCAAATTCCTTCCAAATCAGGACCTCGCGAATGAACTCCCAGTTCACGCGGTCGTAGGCTTTCTCAAAGTCGAGCTTAAGAAGCACGGCCGGCTGCCCAGTGCGTTTAACCTCGTGGACAATCTCCTGCAACGCTACCAGGGCAAGTCTGGTCGCATAAGCCTTTGAGCAGATCTTGAAAGGCATGTTAATAAGGGTGATGGGACGGTACTACTTAATAGCGTCGGCCCCTTTAACTTTGGGGATGAGGCTGATGACACCAAAATTGAGGCGCGAAACGTCTACCGTACCTAACACATATCCATTAATAATCTCATAAAAAAAGGTCTTTAAGCGCAGGCCAGAAACGGCCAAAGAACGCGACCGGCTAGCCATCCGGGCTAGGCGCAGTGTTGGTGGCTTCTCGCCCCTCGTTGGTTACCCCAAGTGGAAGGTTGAGATGTAGCGTAGCAGCAAATTTCCCTTGGCAAAGATACCAAGGATCGAATCCCGTGAGACTCCGAGGGTCGACAAGAAGGTGTCAACGGCGCCAGAAACTTAGCGGTTGACAGGACCTACACACAGATACAAATAACTTTGCTCCCAACGAGTACAGAGAGGTTGTCAATCCCTCCGGCCTTGTTGTTTACAAAGGATCAAACACAAGAGATAATAATTATAGGTATGACTGCAACTAGGAAATAAGAACAGGAAGTAAATAGAAGGTGTGATCAGTGGTGGTAATATGGACCGGGGTCCCATGATGTTCACTAGTGATGTCTCTCTCCCAAAAGACGATAAAACAGCAATGTGAGGTAAACAAATTACAGCTGGGCAATTGACAGGATTATGTGCGCAAACCAATGCTAACTATGCTGCAAAGAAAGGTAGGGGCTCAAAAGCATGGGCGGTACGCCAAGGCAAGTAGACCGAAATCCATCTGCATCTACTACTAATCATCCACCTTGAGATATTTATCCAGAACATCTCGCTGGTATTAAGTTGCGAATCCCACCCAAAGTGTAAACTCAAAGCAACAGACAACTATATTAAAAGAACTTTGCGTAAAGTAAACAATCCTTGCACCCGCAAGTACAAGCACCGTTGTTTTCCCCCTTGTGGCAACAACACATCCCCTAGACTCATGTTTCTGTCACTCAAGCTAGTCATCAGGGGGCATGAACCCACAATCAATCATAACGCTCCCTCTTGGAGTTACTACCTACTACTTGGCCAAAGCAATAAACAGCAACGGAGAACATGCAAGAATTACTCGAGAACATAAATATAAAAGAGGTGAATCAAATATATTACTCACACACAATCTGAACATAATCTCATAATCCATCGGATCCCAGCAAACTCAGCAGAGCAACAGCATAAAGATTACATATGTGCCTCGATCATGTAGGGCAGCTCACGAGGTCTAAACCATGAAGAGCAAAGAGGGGAGGAGAACATCACATAGCTACTGATCATGGACCCATGGTCCAAGGGGGACTACTCACGACTCATCCGGGAAGCGTCCATGGTGGTGTAGAAGCTCCCGGTGGTGGTTCTCCCCTCCGACAGGGTGCCGGGAAGAGTTCTCCTGATGCTCCCGATCTTGGAAGCGCTGCGGCGGCGGAACAGAGGCAAGATCGCGAAAAAGGGTTTCATCCTCAAGGGTTTCGGGACGCGAGGAATATATATGCGAAGGGGGGTCACCAGAGGCAGAGTTGGGGCCCCAGGCGCCCCCCTGGCGCGGCCAGGGGTGGGGCCGCGCCAGGTGGCCGCCTGGGCCACCCCTGGCTCCCCTCCGGCCCTGCTTTGGTTATTCGCGAAGCTTCCTGTATGCTGATTTTTCCTGTATTTTTCCCGGAATTTTTTGAGCACTTTTAATATGGGGGAAACCTGAAATAGAAAAACAACAGAAAACAGGAACTGGCACTGGGGTGCACTGAGTTAATAGGTTAGTCCAAATATGATCAAAAGTGTATGGAAGTGCATAAGTATCATAGCAATATCACACAAAAGAGGCATGGAGCAAGCAGAAATTATAGATACGTTTTGGACGTATCAACATCCCCAAGCTTAATTCCTGCTCGTCCTCGAGTAGGTAAATGATAACAAGCATAGTTTCTGTGGTGACATGCTACCAACCATATAAGAACTTTTAAGTAAAGCAATCAAGGCATGTAATTCAATTCAAGTCATAACAAGCAAGAGTCTATATTAGCATTGTAACAAGCAACATAAGAACATAAAGGTGCAAGAGCTCTCGCTGTCCGTGACTCGAATGTCTCCAAATGGTGTTTGCGTGCAAGAAAGGGGATAGGGATATACGAGAGAGTAAAACATAGTTTTTGTATTGTTGAGAACTTAATCTACTAAAGTTTCACACTTGGTCTTCTTTGGAATCTTATCTTGACTCATCCCCAGACCAATAGTCAGGTACAAGTCAAAATGATCCACTCCCTTTTGATATTTTGAGCACTCATGCAATGGATGAGCGTAAGCAAGAAAGTCGACACTTAGGATGGCAAAAAGAGAAAAATGATGAAGGGGGAAGACAAAAAAGGTGTGAAAGGCTCACATCAATGAGGACAATCATAGGCGAGAGAAAGCCAAATGATAGATATGATGTGAGGAGTAGGGATTGCCATGCAACGGATGCACATATGAGCTAAGGTAAGCTCTCCAATGGAACTAGTGGGGGTGCATCCAACTTGCTCGCTCAAGAAGACCTAGAGCTCTTTTGAGGAGGCTCATCATTGGAATATACAAGCCAAGTTCTATAGTGTGAAGGTCCCCACATAGCTATATGCATGAATGATAATCTCTATGGAGTACAAGGTATAAGATGGAGTACGAGTGTGGATCTCAAAAGGAATAGTAGTGTGCCCCCTTCTCTCTTTTTATTTCTTTTTCTCTTTTTTCTATTTTTTTTATTTTTTTGTGGCCTCAATGGCTCTTTCTATTTAACTCTCATTTGTCATCTTTGGGATCTTTTGATTTTGTCCTCTTTGGGATCTTTTGATTCTGTCCTCTTTGGGATCCTTTCCTCACTTTAGGGGCAACACTCTATGTATTACAAGAAGTATAGAAGATCTTTCACACTTTACAAAAGTAGTCAACATAAAGAAAATGAAACTATCATGATGTATGCAAATGTATGCCTCTGCCAGTGTAGCAGGATATGCAATGATACTAGCGCGTCATGTAGCAATGATTAGGGCAAGGCCCAACTAGCATGCGGCTCATCGATCAAGCAAAAAGCACGTATGACATGAAGATCAAGTCATGAGAAGATGGATGTTGCATGGCAATGTATCTCGGAAAGGCTATGGAAATGCCTTGATAGGTAGGTATGGTGGCTGTTTTGAGGAAGGATATAATGAGGCTTATGATGACAGAGCGTATCGTGCCAAGGATTTGGATGCACCGGCGAAGTATGCGCCAACTCTCGAGGTAAGAAAGGGCAATGCACGGTACCGAAGAGGCTAGAAAAATATGGCTAGGTGGAAGTGTCAACTTTCGAATACTCACATTAGTCCAAAGAACTCATGCACTTATTATCGGTAACTCTCAATCTAATTAGGAGGTTCACAAAGAGACAAGTATCCCGAGGAGGAGTGTATGGGGGTTTGGTTATCCTTGCGCATCCTCGACTCATGGTACGTGAGTGTACTCTAATATTCGATCCCTCCAAAGATTAGTGATCCATCTAGTAGCTAAAGTTCTGAACTATTTTGTAGGTTTTCGAAAATAAACACGGATTGCCCAAAATACAACATCTATCACCAATAGGCTAAAGCTCTTGACACCAAAAGTTCAGACATTACTCATGGCAATACCTCAAAACTATTGCAAGTTACTACTAAAATTAAATAGCAACCTCAACTACCTACTTTAAGTTAAGACACACAACTCAGTGCAACAGGCAAACTCTCTTAACAAGATAAACATGAAAACTCAAGAGAGTTCAGCAACCAACTAAACAAAATCTCTTTAAAAAGAAAAGCATGAAAACTAAGAGCTAAACATGACAGCAGCTATGGAAAGACAAAGAACACACACAACAAAGATAAGCACGAAAATCCTATGTTGTGTTCTAGGTTGAAGTGGAGCGTGTTTCTCTCCCACACAAAGAAAGCTGGGTTCTAACTTGTTATGAACAGCAATCAAAGCTAAAGAAAACTAAAAAGGAAACTAAGAGCAAGACGCTCCAAGCATAGCACATAACACATGAAGTGATTAAAATATAGTGGAACGAAAGACGAACTGATAATCGTTGATGGAGAAGGGGATGCACGGGGCATCCCCAAGCTTAGATGCTTGAGTCTTATTGAATATTTCTTGGGGGTGCACGGGGGCATCCCCAAGCTTGAGCGTTTGACCCTCCTGAACCTTCTTTAATCATCTTCCCTCGCACACTTGAAAACTCCCTTCATACATAACTCATCATAATCTGATTAGCGAGGTTAGTACCCACAATAAAATAAATTTTCCCTACTGGAAATAAAGATAATCTTGAAGAGCTACTGTTTCTCAAGATTGCCAAAAGGTTTTTGCAAAGAAAAAGCAAGCTAAAGGTTTGCAAAACGAAGAAAAGGCAAAACAGGACAGAATCTGTGAAAAACAGACCAGCAGGTAGTAAATAATTTTTTCGGGGCACTTCTGCAACTCAAATCAAAAAACTCAGAACAGACGCTCGAAAGCCAATTGTATAGTGCACGCTGTCAAAAAAATTCAGATCAAAAAGATGATCTGGTGATTTTATTCGAATTTTTCTGTCCAAGGACAGAATCTGTTTTCTGGACAGCACGTCACAACTTTTGAACTTTCTTGCAATCGGAGGCTAAACTTGGCACAAAGCTGTAAAGAAAAGATACAATGATGGTGATACTGTAGTAACAAACATCAAGACACAACAAAAGCAAAAATAAAACCTAATTCGTTGTGGGCTGCCTCCCAAAAGCGCTTTCTTTTATGCCTTTAAGCTAGGCATGATGCAAAAAGAGAAAATCAAGTTTTATCAAGAGTAAGAGAATAGCTAGCCCGTGTAACGGACTCAAAAGGCAACTTAATCTTCTTTCTAGGGAAGTGTTCCATCCCTTTCTTGAGAGGGAATTGGAATTTTATGTTCCCCTCTTTCATGTCAATGATAGCACCAATGGTGCGAAGAAAAGGACGTCCCAAAATAATTGGACAAGAAGGTTCACATTCAATATCGATAATAGTAAAATCAACAGGAACATAATTGTCATTTACAATGGTAAGAACATCGTCGATCTTCCCCAAAGGTTTCTTTATGGAAGAATCAACAAGACGAACACCAAAAGAACAAGGATCAAAAGGTTTCAATTCAAGCATATCATACATTCTTTTGGGCATAACGGAGGTACTAGCTCCAACATCACATAAAGCATAGCAAAAGAAGTTATTCAACTTAATTTTAATCATAGGATCCAAACCATCTTCTAGCTTTTTAGGTATGGAGGCTTCTACCCTAAGCTTCTCCTCCCTAGCTTTGATGAGAGCATTAGTGATATGCTCCGTGAAGGCAAGATTAAGTGTGCTAGTGTGGGGATCTCTAGACATCTTGTGAAGAAAACTAATAACTTCAGAAAGGGTGCAATTATCAAAATCAAGGTCACTACTATCAAGTAAAGTGGTAGTGGTGTCCTTTAGGCTCACTTGTTTGGTAGCTTCTATGGTCATAGGAGTTTCTTCTTCTACGGTTGAGGTCATAGCATCACCATTAATAGGTCCAATGGGACTAGGAGTGCATTGGGTGCTAAGAGTTTGGATATCCTCAACAACTTGGATAGTAGCAACAGTGTGGTGGGTAGGAAGGCTCTTAATTCTATCTTCTTCCTCCTTTTCTCTAACCCATCTCTCTTTACGTTTAGCCATCATCCTAATGTTTTCATTAATTGCACTTGAATAGCATTCATAGGAGTGGTCTTCCTCTCCTCAAGAGGAGAAGTTCTAATTTTAAGCAACTCTACCTCATGGGCTAAATTGTCTACCTTCGAAGAGAGATTATCTAGTTTGTCTAGTTTTTCTTCTACACTCTTATTGAAGGCCTTTTGGGTAGTGATAAAGTCTTTAAGCATAATCTCTAGTTTAGAAGTGGAGTTCTTGGTGCTAGGATAAGCATTGTTGTTCCCATAGGAATTAGAGGGAACGGTCTAGGGTTGCTACCAAAATTACTCCTATAAGAATTGTTATTGAAATTGTTTCTAGAGATAAAGTTCACATCTACTTGATCTTGAGCAATCAAAGAATTTAAAGGAACATCATGAGGATCAATAGAAGATTGCTTGGAAAGTAGAGACATGATCAAGTCAACTTTTTCATTTAGGGAGGAAATCTCCTCGACAGAGTTTACCTTCCTACCTGTTGGAGCGCGTTCGGTGTGCCATTGGGAATAATTGGTCATCATCTCATCGAGAAGCCTCGTGGCAGCACCAAGTCTAGTTGACATAAAGGTTCCTCCCGCGGCCGAATCTAACAAGTTCCGCGAGGTAAAGTTCAAGCCTGCATAAAAAGTTTGGATAACCATCCAAGTAGTCAAACCATGAGTTGGGCAGTTCTTGACAAGAGATTTCATGCGTTCCCAAGCTTGGGCAACGTGTTCATTATCCAATTGTTTAAAATTCATTATGTTACTCCTTAGTTGGATAATTTTAGCAGGGGGATAGTACTTCCCAATAAAGGCATCCTTGCACTTGTCCCAAGAATCTATACTATTCCTAGGCAAGGATTGAAACTAGATTTTAGCTCCTCCTCTCAAGGAGAAAGGAAAAAGCTTAAGCTTAACAATATCACCATCTATTTCTGTGCACTTTTGCATATCACAGAGCTCAACAAAATTATTTAAGTGCAAAGCAGCATCATCTCCAGCACCGGAGAATTGATCTTTCATAACTAGGTTCAGTAAAGCAGGTTTAATTTCATAAGAGGGAGCTGAAGTGGCAGGTGTAGCAATAGGCGTGCAGATAAAGTCATCGTTGTTATGACTAGTGAAGTCACACAACTTGGTGTTCTCGGTGGAACCCATAGCAGCAGCAAGCAAGATAACTATTTTTGTGATTTTTGGTAAGGGACACTAAAGCAAGAACTGAAAGGTAAACTAACAAGACTAAAAAGCAAAGATAAAAGATAGCGTGCAATTCCCCTATCTTGAAGAGTGGAGTCCCCGGCAACGGCACCAGAAACTTTTCTTGATGGCTTCTCGCCCCTCGTTGGTTACCCCAAGTGGAAGGTTGAGATGTAGCGTAGCAGCAAATTTCCCTTGGCAAAGATACCAAGGATCGAATCCCGTGAGACTTCGAGGGTCGACAAGAAGGTGTCAACGGCGCCAGAAACTTAGCGGTTGACAGGACCTGCACACAGATACAAATAACTTTGCTCCCAACGAGTACAGAGAGGTTGTCAATCCCTCCGGCCTTGTTGTTTACAAAGGATCAAACACAAGAGATAATAATGATAGGTATGACTGCAACTAGGAAATAAGAACAGGAAGTAAATAGAAGGTGTGACCAGTGGTGGTAATATGGACCGGGGTCCCATGATGTTCACTAGTGATGTCTCTCTCCCAAAAGACGATAAAACAGTAATGCGAGGTAAACAAATTACAGCTCGGCAATTGACAGGATTATGTGCGCAAACCAATGCTAACTATGCTGCAAAGAAAGGTAGGGGCTCAAAAGCATGGGCGGTACACCAAGGCAAGTAGACCGAAATCCATCTGCATCTACTACTAATCATCCACCTTGAGATATCTATTCAGAACATCTCGCTGGTATTAAGTTGCGAATCCCACCCAAAGTGTAAACTCAAAGCAACAGACAACTGCATTAAAAGAACTTTGCGTAAAGTAAACAATCCTTGCACCCGCAAGTACAAGCACCGTTGTTTTCCCCCTTGTGGCAACAACACATCCCCTAACTCATGTTTCTGTCACTCAAGCTAGTCATCAGGGGGCATGAACCCACAATCAAGCATAACGCTCCCTCTTGGAGTTACTACCTACTACTTGGCCAAAGCAATAAACAGCAACGGAGAACATGCAAGAATTACTCAAGAACATAAATATAAAAGAGGTGAATCAAATATATTACTCACACACAATCTGAACATAATCTCATAATCCATCGGATCCCAGCAAACTCAGCAGAGCAACAGCATAAAGATTACATATGTGCCTCGATCATGTAGGGCAGCTCACGAGGTCTAAACCATGAAGAGCAAAGAGGGGAGGAGAACATCACATAGCTACTGATCATGGACCCATGGTCCAAGGGAGACTACTCACGACTCATCCGGGAAGCGTCCATGGTGGTGGAGAAGCTCCCGGTGGTGGTTCTCCCCTCCGGCAGGGTGCCGGGAAGAGTTCTCCTGATGCTCCCGATCTTGGAAGCGCTGCGGCGGCGGAACAGAGGCGAGATCGCGAAAAAGGGTTTCGTCCTCGAGGGTTTCGGGACGCGAGGAATATATATGCGAAGGGGGGTCACCAGAGGCGGAGTTGGGGCCCCAGGCGCCCCCCTGGCGCGGCCAGGGGTGGGGCCGCGCCAGGTGGCCGCCTAGGCCACCCCTGGCTCCCCTCCGGCCCTGCTTTGGTTATTCGCGAAGCTTCCTGTACGCTGATTTTTCCTGTATTTTTCCCGGAATTTTTTGAGCACTTTTAATATGGGGGAAACCTGAAATAGAAAAACAGCAGAAAACAAGAACTGGCACTGGGGTGCACTGAGTTAATAGGTTAGTCCAAATATGATCAAAAGTGTATGGAAGTGCATAAATATCATAGCAATATCACACAAAAGAGGCATGGAGCAAGCAGAAATTATAGATACGTTTTGGACGTATCAAGTGTTTATCTTCATTGCTCTCACCGCTTCGTCGATCTCCTCCGTGGAGAAGGATAGGGCCAAGAAATTGTTCTCGGCTTTCGACACTCGGGCATCTTCTCCCCAAAAGTCAGCCCGAAGTTGCAAGGGCTTCTCCTCTGCTGTTCCCAGCAAGTTGAGGAAGAAAACATAGATGTGGGCCGAGATCTCGGCCTGACTAACCCACAGCCCCTGATCGGATTGAAGTCTCAAAATCGAGCACTTCCGTTTACGGTCGTTGGCAAAGGCATGGAAATATCCCGTATTCGCGTCGCCCTTGGTGATCCACTTGACGCCACTAGTATTCCTCCTCCTCCCTAAGGATAGCAAGCACCTAGTTTTTGAGAGCATAACGGTTAGCCCACTCCGCTTCCAAGAAGGGTCTGGTATCAGCTTTTGCGTCTAGGGCTTTAATTTCGGTAATAATAGCTTCCCTAGCGCGCTTCGTGTCGCTCCCGTGATTTGCACCCCACCCACGGAGGAAACCGCGGAGGGCACCGGCCGCCAAAATCCAAGTGTCAAGTGGGCCCCTGGAGCGGCCAACCGCAGCTCTTGCGTGCTCCCAGCGCGCAATGAGCATGGGGCCGAAGCCCTCAACCTCAAACCACCCTTCCTGGTGTGAACTCTCTGGGCATGGTTAGAGATCCGATATGGGTTCAGTCTCTGGCCGACGCAGCCCGTGACTGGCGCACAAACTAATGGTAGTACTGAAATTCGCCAGTAGCCTCGGTAGGGTGGAGAATTTGACTGGATGTTCCATTTTGGATTGCAAACGAGGATTTTTTTTCCCAGATTCGGTCCCTAGTGGTCGAGGTAAAAATCCTAATCCTACTTTGCTTTGATTGATTGTGAGAAAAACACCTTGTGTGAGGGAGTTATAATTATCATAGCATCAACGCTAGGCAATAAACTTGTGGCACCCCCGAATGGATATGAGAACCGTCGCGGGGTGCGCCGGGAACCCAGAGCGAAGACACACTCATGTCGTCGTCCCCGACACAAGGAGACCCTATCCATTACAGGAAGACAACTTACGTGGCAAGGAATGAAGCGGGACTCTCTTCATTTCAGATTTCCAACCCTTTTAATGGCGGATGGTCTCCCCTATTTTTATATAAAAATGGGGCAGAACAGGAGATTAAAAGTTCGCCCTCCAGCTCTCAAAATACGATAAGGGACACTACGGTATTTACTAGAAATCCTTGTCGGCATACTCCTTCTGGATATCCCGACAACCCATCCCTCGGGAATATGTCCGTAACATATTCCTTAGGGTGCCTTGACAACCCTTTGTCAAGTAATCTCTGGTCGCACCACCCAAGCAAATCACTCCTCGTAGACCCTACGTCCAGGTGATGTTGCCGCCCCCAGCGCAGGGCATGCCCATTGTGCAAGAGGGACTAATTAGAGGTAACCTCCGCGCCGGCCCTATCCTAGGCGTGTCATGCCCCTGCACATGGCGTAAAGTCATGCATTAGTTGTCATGGGGGCAAGGGAAACCCTCCTCCAACAATAATACGAGTGGATTATGTTATCGATACGATGAAAATGAGTCGGATGCCCCCGAACTATCCCCTAACCTTGTCTAGGGTTACATATTCCTAACTGACCTAGTGCTTCGATCAGTAGCAGGGTCCTTGGCTTCCAAGCCAAGGTGAAGAACCTTCCACAAGACAGACTTCTCGTAGGGCGAAGGGCCCTCATCGCATCTTGTCCCGCTAGGCCCTCAGGACACCCCATCGACGGGCTTCCCGGCAGCTAGACCAACTAGCAGAGGCGGGCCGTGTATTGCAAATCGGCCATCGGAGACTTAAGGTTCTTAAGAGAATCATTTGTGTTGCGATGGTGTGGACACCTGATGATGGAACTGGCAAGCATGATCCTATGAGGCGACACGACCATGTGTGTTGCGAGAGTGGCGGTCATCGTGTTCTGCGAGTAGCGAGAACCAGATACAACATTGTTGCAGAGGCAACATCATTCGTGTTGGAAGTGTAAGTTGCTTTGCTAATCGATCCTAAAAGGCGATGGGAACGTGCTGCAACGGCTGAGCCAAGATGCAATGTTGTCCATGTTGCAAACAAAAACATCATTCGTGTTGTGGAGCGCTCGTCAGACCTAAATGACGGCGACCACATGATGCAAAGCCGAGCTGGGATGCAACTGATGGAAATATGCCCTAGAGGCAATAATACAGTTATTATTTTATATTTCTTTATTCATGATGAATGTTTATTATTCATGCTAGAATTGTATTGACCGGAAACCTAAATACATGTTTGAATAAATAGACAAACATTGTGTCCCTAGTGAGCCTCTACTTGACTAGCTCGTTGATCAAAGATGGTTAAGGTTTCCTAACCATGGACATAAGTTGTCAATTGATGGTGGGATCACATCATTAGGAGAATGATGTGATGGAAAAGACCCATCTGTTAGCTTAGCATAATGATCATTCAGTTTTATTGCTATTGCTTTCTTCATGTCAAATACATATTCCTTCGACTATGAGATTATGCAACTCCCAAATACCGGAGGAATGCCTTGTGTGCTATCAAATGTCACAACGTAACTGGGTGATTATAAAGATGCTCTACAGGTATCTCCAAAGGTGTTTGTTGAGTTGACATAGATCGAGATTAGGATTTGTCACTCCGAGTATCGAAGAGGTATCGATGGGCCCTCTCGGTAATACACATCATAAGAAGCCTTGCAAGCAAAGTGACTAATGAGTTAGTTGCATAATGATGTATTACAGAACGAGTAAATAGACTTGCCGGTAACGAGATTGAACTAGGTATGAAGATACCGATGATCGAATCTCGGGCAAGTAACATACCGATGGACAAAGGGAATAATGTATGTTGTCATAACGGTTCGACCGATAAAGTAGAATATGTAGGAGCCAATATGAGCATCCAGGTTCCGCTATTCACTGGTGCGCGTCGGTCCTAAACAAACGGTTTAAAACCCCTTTCCGCAACGGCATTTGGAACCGTCGCCAAGTGAGTGTGGGCAATAGGGGGATCCTTCCCACATGACCCAGAAACCGTCGGGATATACCCTCCTGGCACACACAGGTTTGGCAAAATGAGGTTGTGTGCGACCGGCGAGCACTCAAATACGGAAATACATATAGTAGAGCTAAAAAATATAATTATACGGCGAAATTGTTTTCGGTCGCAAGTATATCCCACATAGTCAGTCTCCGCTAAACGTTTCCGTTCGTATGCACATCCCACACAGTCGCTCCAAGGAAAACGTTTCCTTTCACAGGTACATCACACACTATTTTTCCCGTTAAATCATTTGCATTATTGAATGTATCACACATGGTCCGTAGAAGAAACTGTGTGGCATAGGTTGTCCATCACACACAGTTTTAATGTGGTAAACGTTTGCGCAAGGTGGCCTAACGCTAGTAGTTTTCAAGAGAAAGTCGTGTGTGATTGTTCATTGATCCAACATGGTTTATTCCTAGAAATTGTGTGCGTTGCCCGAGGTCATCGCCCACGGTATTTTGTCAACAATCGTTTGCAATAGCAAAACACAATTAGCAGGCTAATTCTCCATTAGCAGGCTAATTATCTGATTATTCATAATCCATTTATTAATCTAATTGACATTTCATATTAAGCACACAATATATTTCATTTCCAAATTAAGGAAGCATAATTTCATAATTGAAATACATCAGAGTACAACATGATATAGCTTCAGCACTCAGCTACCCCATTACACAGCTGCACCAGCAGCAAGTTCCACATGCAACATGTAGAACCTTTCGAAATTAGCATCATAGACGGTATATAGACAGATGCATCTCATCTGGAAAACTGCTGAAGTGGAAGGTGAATATTGAGACTTCATTCATGTTGAAGGTCTTTGCAACTTTAGGCTAGTGCCTATGGATGATTGACCGTCCATCCTTCGTCCTCTTCAGGAACACTTCAATAATGAACCGTGGGTGTTGTATGAAAACCTTCCTCGCCTCCTGACCATAGAGGTGGTTTTGAGGTAATCATCAGTGAACTGCTTTGGAAATGCCTGAAAACAAGGATGTGCATAAATATCTTCTCTATATTGGAAATGGGGCAAAGGAATAAAAAAAGCAAGGTATAATAGTTAGTACCATCTTGTAGTGAACTGATGTCTTCTTCATTGTGCAGACAAAGATCTTGTTATTTTTTGTCGCTGATTTCTTTATCCTAACAATCTTTCCGAGTTTCTTGATTTGATTGATATCCATGGATAACTCATTTCTCCATATGCAAAAAGGGTCGAACAATGGGTCAAAACCTCTGACAGCAGGACCTATATGTGCAAGAACAAATTGTTAAAAACCAAAATATCAGAATGGTTCCTGCAAATGCACAATAATGTGCTATTAGACAACGGACCATGCACGTGCTAACCTCGATTGTAAACCTCATTGCTTCCCGTTGCTTCCCTACAACACATATAAGGTAGTTAGTCATCAGGTTAAGTAAGGGTTCGCATGCTATCAGTAAAATATGTTGATGAAAAATAAGCACATTGCAGATTCATTAGATTAATTAAAGCCACACAGAAAACCCAATTACCCAAACCAAGCATGATTAAGAACTAGGAAATATAGCACTTGTATATGTTTCTCATGTATTAAGTGCAGCCAAATTCGATTTATACCTCACATGCACAACAGTACAAAATTCTACCCACGACAATTGGACATCGCATTGCAGAATTGAACCAAGCAGTTAGCTAAACACCACAACAAATGAACCAAACATTAACTGAGCACCATATTGCACAATATAACATACTCCTAATAGAAGATCAGAGAGTTAACAAAATAGTTAACTAAGCCAATTGTAGCAATTGTATTTTTTTTCTCATGTATTTACTATGGCCAAATTCAATTTATTCCTCACATGGTATACAATAACAGAATGTGTCAGGGATATACCCCGTGGTATGTGACCCGGCCGGAGTGATAACCCGGCAGGAGTTAAGTCAGATGATAACCTGGCAGGAGTTAAGGCAGCCAATCATAAACCGATAGACAATCATAAACCGGCAGACAATCTTAAACCGGCAGACCATCATAAACCGGCAAACAATCTTAAATTGGCAGACAATCATAAATCGGCAGACCTTCATAAACCGGTAGACAGTGATAACTGGTTGACAGTTATAACCCGACAGACAAGTCGCCTGGAGTTATGAAGCACAAGACGTTATGAAGCCCAAGACATTAAGAAGCCCATGAAGAGAAGTCAGAATAGTTTAAGTCTTACTCCGATTTGGACTCTACATGTAACCCGCCCTCTTCAACATATATAAGGAGGGGCAGGGCACCCCAAGAGGGGAGAGAGAGAATTTTAGGGCTAGACATAACTGGGAGAGCCGGTTTACGGTGACTCCCTCGTGATCGTAATGAGACCTAGCCTCAAACAACATGTAGGGTTATTACCGGATGATGTTTCCCGGGGCCCGAAGCTGTCTAAATCTTTGTCTTGCGTGTTGCGTCTCTCGATTCCACTCAACCCCTTCAAGCTACCACATAGATGTATTGGCCTCACAACTAAGTCCTCACACTAGGACATCTACCGTGACAATTCCACGGCAGTTGGCGCCCACCATGGGGCCCGCGCACGGTGGTGTTGAGTTCTTGGAGGGATCTCTCGCAGGGATTGAGAAGTCTGCAAATTTTCTGGATGAAGAGAAGCCGGTTTGGAAGGATCTGTGTCAGATTTGAGGTCTTAAGAGAAAATTAGGGTTACGCATGGATAAACGTAACCCGGCGATCCGTCAAATCTAGAGACATTTGTTCTACGCTATAATCAACAAACGAAACATCAATTAGATGACCCGATTATTAAGAGAAGACCCGGATGACCGCTATTCGCAGAGAATATGGCAACGTGGAGGGACAAATTAGCTACGACCCGGAAGTGGATCTTTATACGGACTCATAAAGCATCGTTGACCCTTTTTGACTAATTTCCAGCTCACTGTGTTTCTCTACCTTCGCCCGCTCGCCAATCCACTATGGTTGACCCCGAGTAACCACAGAGCTGCCGGAATCAGACTCATCAAGATGAAGCTGCCACTTTATGGGATCTGTCAAAGCTAGCAAGTTTCGTTGACCAAAGCATGCACATCAAGGCTAATCCGCCTCCAGATCAAATTAGTAGAGATCGGCAAAATGCCGTACTACATCCCAAGATTCATGATCCGGAAAAGAATACGGCCATGACCCGGGCCGAATTCGGATACAAGCTGGACTTCGTTGTGCGTTAAATTGCCTTGGCCTCGCTCCGAGTCTCCATCGGGCCTCGGCAGCTGTCCATGCTGAGCTGCCTCGTCTCGTGCTCGAACTGCAGGGCTCCGTCTCCATCGCCGTGAGCTGCATGCGCCGGCAGACCGCTGCCTCTGCGGTCAAGACGCCCGCCGGCTTGCCGTCCACGTCAACCTCCAGCACGAATCGTCACCCATGGAATCTGCTTCCGCTTTAGCCTCGTTGCCACCCCTGCAAGTTGGCCCTGTCACCTTCGAACCGCTGCGTGATGGCTTCTCGCCCCTCGTTGGTTACCCCAAGTGGAAGGTCTGAGATGCAGTGTAGCGGTAGTTTTCCCTTGGCAAAGATACCAAGGATCGAATTCCCCTGAGACTCCAAGGTTCAACAAGAAGGTGTCAACTGCTAGCGGCGCAACTAGCAATCGACCGAACCTGCACACAGATACAAATAACTTTGCTCCCAACGAGTACAGAGAGGTTGTCAATCCCTCCGGCCTTGTCGTTTACAAAGGATCAAACGCAAGAGATAATAGTGATAGGTATAACTTCAACTAGTAAGTAAGAACTGAAAGTAAATAGCGGATGTGATCAGTGATGGTAATATGGACTGGGGTTCCATGATGTTCACTAGTGATGTCTCTCTCCCAAAAGACGATAAAACAGCTATGTGAGGTAAATGAATTACAGCTGGGCAATTGAAAGGATTATGTGCGCAAACCAATGCTAACTATGCTGCAAAGAAAAGGCAGAGGCTCAAAAGCATGGGCGGTACGCCAAGGGAAGTAGACCGAAATCCATCTGCATCTACTACTAATCATCCACCTTGAGATATCTATCCAGAACATCTCGCTGGTATTAAGTTGCGAGTCCCACCCATAGTGTAAACTCAAAGCAACAGACAACTGCATTAAAAGAACTTTGCGTAAAGTAAACAATCCTTGCACCCGTGAGTACAAGCACCGTTGTTTTCCCCCTTGTGGCAACAACACATCCCCTAGACTCATGTTTCTGTCACTCAAGCTAGTCATCGAGGGGCATGAACCCACAATCAAGTATAACGTCCCCTCTTGGAGTTACTACCTACTACTTGGCCAAAGCAATAAACAGCAATGGAGAACATGCAAGAATTACTCAAGAACATAAATATAAAAAAGGTAAATCAAATATATTACTCACACACAATCTGAACATAATCTCATAATCCATCGGATCCCAGCAAACTCATCATAGCAACAACATAAGGATTACATATGTGCCTCGATCATGTAGGGCAGCTCACGAGGTCTAATTAGTGAAGAACAAAGAGGGGAGGAGAACATCACATAGCTACTGGTCATGGACCCATGGTCCAAGGGAGACTACTCACAACTCATCCGGGAGGCGTCCATGGTGGTGGAGAGGCTCCCGGTGGTGATCCTCCCCTCCGGCAGGGTGCCGGGAAGAGTTCTCCTGGTGCTCCCGATCTTGGGAGCGCGGCGACGGCGGAACAGAGATGAGATCGCGAAAAAGGGTTCCGTCCTCGAGGGTTTCGGGACGCGGTGTAAATATATGCCAAAGGGGGGCATCAGCGTAGGCCTGGGGGGCCCAGGCGCCCCCCCCGGCGCGGCCAGGAGGGGGGTCGCGCCCCCAGGGCGCCTGGAGCCCTAGTGGCCCCCCTCCGGCCCTACTTTGGCCGCATGGAAGCTTCCGAAACGCTGATTTTTTTATATATTTTTCCCGGAATTTTTCTGGCAGTTTACGTAATGGGAAAACCTGAAATACAAAAACAGCAGAAAACAGAAACTGGCACTGGGGTGCACTGAGTTAATAGGTTAGTCCAAATATGATCAAAAGTGTATGGAAGTGCATAAATATCATAGCAATATCACACAAAAGAGGCATGGAGCAAGCAGAAATTATTGATACGTTTTGGACGTATCAACATCCCCAAGCTTAATTCCTGCTCGTCCTCGAGTAGGTAAATGATAACAAGCATAATTTCTGTGGTGACATGCTATTAACCATATAAGAACTTTTCATAGTCACATGACAAGTGCTTACTGAGATAATGAATCTGTAGTAGTTAAGTTGCCTCATGAGAAAATCACAAAGAACTGAAAGTTTTACAATATGATACTGAAACACTCAATAGATTTGCAATGAGCATGGTGTGCAAATATGACAAAGTGATATCTCGCTTTCCCCCTTTAGTGAAGCAAAACATAAATGCAGGGGCACCTCCAAAGTTTAAGTGACGACTAGATACAATGATTTCAGAATAAACGATATCATAATCATGCAAAAGACAATGGTACTTTGGGACAATGCACATTACACTCAGAATGACAATCATGCTCTCAATAGTTGGTGCTTTAAAGAAGGTGGAGACTCTCGAACCGTGGCTTTTGTTGGCAAGGTTGAAAACCCGTGGTCGGAAACAAAAACTAAACATGTACCAGAGCTCTTGGTTTTAAAAACAGAGGTAATAATTAATTTTTTTAGAATATGCATATTTCGTCAACGAATGCTAGCAGATAACTCAATCACTTCTTGAGCTGGACAAGTTTCGAGAAACAGCTCCCGCATGAGGACGATCACATCCTCTTAATCTCCTTTGTTTATCACTGCCAAAGTTTTCTGATTTCTCATGAACAAAGCGTGAAGGAGGGTTTGTTTGTTGTATAATTTTTAATGAGCCGGGCGCACTCTATGCCAGTTCCTTCTCGAATTATGGGTTTGCACATTAGACATGCAATCCCGGGGTGAAGCTTGTCCAACTTAAAAAGATCATGAATTAACTATTACTTCCTCATGAGCTAAAACAGAGGCACAAAATAGAAATGCTTTTTTGAATAATTTCGAGATGGTATATGAAAGTCTTCGTTAGGAATGGCAGGTAAATACCATGTATAGGAAGGTATGGTGGACTCATATGGCATAACTGGTTTAAAGGATTTTGGATGCACAAGCAGTCAATCCGCTTAGTATAGGCGAAGGTTAGCAATAGACTGGGAGCGACCAACTAAAAGAGCAATGACGGTCATAATCATGCAGAGCGACAAAGCAACATTGAATCAGGCATGGAAGTTATATCGCTACTCAGAAATTAAAGATCATCAAGGCTTGATAGACTTTCTTTACAGCCTTAAATATGCGTGAGCATACGCCAAGTCAATCAAAATAAATTCTTGAAGGAAGATACCACTAAACCATACCACATCATAGGCAAACAAATCATGTTGGTACTTCAATAACACATTAAGAACCCCCCAGCTATTTGAGACTAACCATAAGAAAATATGAACTACTAGGCACCATTATGCACATAGCATTTTTCTCATAGACATATCAACCAGTGCAACAGAAGCCAACTCTCTTAACAAGATAAGCATGATACTAAAGAGAGTTCCAGCGACCAACTAAACAAAAGCTCTTTAAAAAGATAAGCATGAAAACTAAGAGCTGAACATGATAGTAGCTATTGAAAGACAAAGAACACACACAGCAAGGATAGACATGAAAATTCTATGTTATGTTCTAGGTTGAAGTGGAGCGTGTTTCTCTCCCACACAAAGAAAGCTGAGTTCCAACTCGTTATGAACAGCAAGCAAAGCTAAAGAAAACTAAAAAGGAAACTAAAAGCAAGACGCTCCAAGCATAGCACATAACACATGAAGTGATAAAAATATAGTGGAACGAAGGACGAACTGATAATTGTTGATGGAGAAGGGGATGCACGGGGGCATCCCCAAGCTTAGACGCTTGAGTCTTCTTGAATATTTCTTGGGGGTGCACGGGGGCATCCCCAAGATTGAGCGTTTGACACTCCTGAATCTTTTTATCATCTTCCCTCGCACACTTGAAAACTCCCTTCATACATAACTCATCATAATCTGATTAGCGAGGTTAGTACCCTTAATAAAATAATTGTTCCTTGCTGGAAATAAGGATATTCTTGAAGGTCTACTATTTCTCAAGATTGCCAAAAGGTTTTTGCAAAGAAAAAGTAAGCTCATGGTTTGCAAAACGAAGGAAAGGCAAAACAGGGCAGAATCTGTGAAAAACAGACCAGCAGGTAGTAAATGATTTTTTCGGGGCACTTCTGCAACTCAAATCAAAAAACTCAGAACAGACGCCCGAAAGCCAATTGTATAGAGCACGCTTTCGAAAAAATTCAGACCAAAAAGATGATCTGGTGATTTTATACGAATTTTTCTGTCCAAGGACAGAATCTGTTTCCTGGACAGCACGTCACAACTTTTGAACTTTCTTGCAATCAGAGGCTACACTTGGCACAAAGCTGAAAAGTAAAGATACAATGATGATGCTACTGTAGTAAAAACATCAAGACCACTAAGAACTGAAAGAACAAACTGAAAGCAAAGAAAACAAGGGTTGTCTCCCTAGAGCTCTTTCTTTATAGCCATAAAGATAGGCTTAAGACTTTAATGATGCTCTCGTAGGAATAAGAGTTGAAGAACAAAAGAGAGCATCAAGAAGCAAATACCAAACACATTTAAGCCTAACATGCTTCCTATGCATAGGAATATTGCAATAGAATAATTCATTGAAGCACAAAGCAATAAGCATAGGAAGAGAAAACAAGTGCATCTTCAAAACCTTCAACATAAAGAGATGAAACTTCTTATTATTAAGATATTTAGAACCATGTCTCCCTCTCTCATTATAAATTTCAGTGACATCATGGATGAAATCAACAATATAACTATCACATAAGGCATTATTTCCATGATCCAAAAGCATAAGTGTCATTACTCTTCATATAAGCAAAATCTTTCTTATT
Organism: Secale cereale; assembly: GCA_902687465.1. NCBI lineage: Eukaryota > Viridiplantae > Streptophyta > Magnoliopsida > Poales > Poaceae > Secale > Secale cereale. The sequence goes on along the minus strand of LR738710.1, from coordinate 86,596,363 downwards.
AGGAATAGTGAGAGTAAGACTATCATAACCATCATCATATTTAGGAGGCATAGTATTATCAAAGTAAATTTTCTCTTCAAAAGTTGGGGAACTAAAAATATCATGTTCATCAAACGTGTCATCCCCAAGCTTAGAGCTTTCCATGTCATTAGCAATATTGATATTCAAAGAAAGCATACTAATAACATCACCACCATCATGATTGTTATGCAAATAATAAAGTTCCATAGGTTTTTTAACTTTCTCTTCAAACACATCATGTCCCAAAGCAAGGTAGAGCTTATAAAGCTCTCTCATATTTTTGTTGTTTTCCATTAAGCAAAACTAGTGAAAAGACATAAAGAAAACTGAAAGGTAAACTAACAAGACTAAAAAGCAAAGATAAAAGATAGCGTGCAACTCCCCTATCTTGAAGAGTGGAGTCAACGGCGACGGCGCCAGAAAACTTTGCTTGATGGCTTCTCGCCCCTCGTTGGTAACACCAAGTGGAAGGTTTGAGATGCAGTGTAGCGGTAGTTTTCCCTTGGCAAAGATACCAAGGATCGAATTCCCCTGAGACTCCAAGGTTCAACAAGAAGGTGTCAACTGCTAGCGGCGCAACTAGCGACCGACCGGACCTGCACACAGATACAAATAACTTTTCTCCCAACGAGTACAGAGAGGTTGTCAATCCCTCCTGCCTTGTCGTTTACAAAGGATCAAACGCAAGAGATAATAGTGATAGGTATAACTGCAACTAGTAAGTAAGAACTCAAAGTAAATAGCGGATGTGATCAGTGATGGTAATATGGACCGGGGTCCCATGATGTTCACTAGTGATGTCTCTCTCCCAAAAGACGATAAAACAGCTATGTGAGGTAAACGAATTACAGCTGGGCAATTGACAGGATTATGTGCGCAAACCAATGCTAACTATGCTGCAAAGAAAGGTAGAGGCTCAAAAGCATGGGCGGTACGCCAAGGTAAGTAGACTGAAATCCATCTGCGTCTACTACTAATCATCCACCTTGAGATATCTATCCAGAACATCTCGCTGGTATGAAGTTGCGAGTCCCACCCATAGTGTAAACTCAAAGCAACAGACAACTGCATTAAAAGAACTTTGCGTAAAGTAAACAATCCTTGCACCCGCGAGTACAAGCACCGTTGTTTTCCCCCTTGTGGCAACAGCACATCCCCTAGACTCATGTTTCTGTCACTCAAGCTAGTCATCAAGGGGCATGAACCCACAATCAAGCATAACGTTCCCTCTTGGAGTTACTACCTACTACTTGGCCAAAGCAATAAACAGCAACGGAGAACATGCAATAATTACTCAAGAACATAAATATAAAAGAGGTAAATCAAATATATTACTCACACACAATCTGAACATAATCTCATAATCCATCGGATCCCAGCAAACTCATCATAGCAACAACATAAGGATTACATATGTGCCTCGATCATGTAGGGCAGCTCACGAGGTCTAATTAGTGAAGAACAAAGAGGGGAGGAGAACATCACATAGCTACTGGTCATGGACCCATGGTCCAAGGGAGACTACTCACAACTCATCCGGGAGGCGTCCATAGTGGTGGAGAGGCTCCCGGTGGTGATCCTCCCCTCCGGCAGGGTGCTGGGAAGAGTTCTCTTGGTGCTCCCGATCTTGGGAGCGCGGCGGCGGCGGAACAGAGATGAGATCGCGAAAAAGGGTTCCGTCCTCGAGGGTTTCGGGACGCGGTGTAAATATATGCCAAAGGGGGCATCAACGGAGGCCTGGGGGGCCCAGGCGCCCCCCGGCGCGGCCAGGAGGGGGGCCGCGCCCCCAGGGTGCCTGGAGCCCTGGTGGCCCCCCTCCGGCCCTACTTTGGCCGCATGGAAGCTTCCGGAATGCTGATTTTTTATATATTTTCCCCGGAATTTTTCTGGCAGTTTACGTAATGGGAAAACCTGAAATACAAAAACAGCAGAAAACAGAAACTGGCACTGGGGTGCACTGAGTTAATAGGTTAGTCCAAATATGATCAAAAGTGTATGGAAGTGCATAAATATCATAGCAATATCACACAAAAGAGGCATGGAGCAAGCATAAATTATAAATACGTTTTGGACGTATCACTGCTCGGCCGCGTGCCCGCCATACCGGTGCCTCTCCAAACGCGCCACCGGTTTAGCTGCACCTCGACGGCTGTTTTCAGCATGCTGCGAGCCGGCCTGTGCCTCGTCGATCCGCTGAAGCGGCCTCGTTCTGCCCATGATGGTACGGCCGACAGCCCGTTTTCAACTGCCGGTCTCCACACCGCCGCGGCCACCTCAAACCGTCGTCGCCTCCACGCGTCCGAACCACCCCGGTTTTCACGTTCCTCCCGCGGACTCACCGGCGTCACCGCGGGTCGTCGTCCTTCGCCCTGCGGTGCTGCGGGTTCCCGCGGGTTAACATTGGTCGCACCTCTGCGGGCCTCCTCAGCTGTAGTCAAGCTTTTGAACCTCTGAGGTCGTGATCTGGCTTGCTCCGGCCAGCGCCGGTTCACTGCTGCAGCCCCGCATGGACCGAGCGTCGAACCGGAGCCTCTGCTTCTACCGGCTGCTGTCGAGCCGCCGTCGCCTTCACCGGTTTTCCGTGGCTGTGACCTGCCTCCGCCTTTGGGCCGCCACCGCTGTCAATCCGGCTATCATGGCCGATTCACAACACCAGCAAACCATCAGAATCAGCTCATGTTCATCTAGAAGAAGAAGAGAACGTGCTCATATTTGCTTCTGCTGTGGTTTTGCCTCGTCATCCGCCGTTGCCTTCGTGGCCGGGTTACACCGCACGTTGTTGCCGTTCTAAACTGTCACCGCTCTCCAATTGGTGTTGACAGGCATTACTTTTCTCCAGTGTCAAAGTGTACAGCCGGGGGTTTGGCTGCCCACCTGTCTGCCGCATGGACCGGGCGTTGAATCGCCGAGGACCTGTTATGAGCCACCCTGTTTCCAAGTTGAACCGCCGTTCATCTTGTCACTGTCATCACACTTACATACCAGGCCGCCGTCGCCTTCAAGAGTTGCCTCTTCCTCACCAGTGCTTGCCGCTTCAGCCACTCCCGCGCGGTCCTCTGCCTATGGTTTCTGCGCGCCGGTTCTCTGACCACTCCAGGGTCCTGGTGTGGCCATTTTCCTATGCGGGGAGAGGAAAGAAAAGAGGCTGAGCCGGTTAAAAAAGGCAGTAGTCAGCATGTATACACGTGTACGGATGACAAAGCGCATGCATGGGCAAACCTGTAAACTGGCTGTCGTTCCAAATCGTCGCTTCCAAGCCACTTTGACCTGGCCTCTGCTACTGTTGAGCTACCACGGCCGCCCGGTGACTTTTGCTATTGTGAGCCGACCACTGCTAGTCCACTGTTCACGTTCATCCGACGAAAATACCAGGTGCTATCCTTTCTATAAATCTCCACAGTATATATTACATTGTTTAAAAAACAATTATTTTGGTATGTGGCATTTTTATTTCACAGGACCATTATTTATTACAAAGGTGTGGCAAAGGGGCGTAAGACAATATTGTTTTTGCACTAAGTGCTTGTCCGTGTCGTACTGCTCGACGGATACGTGAGCAAGTCGCCGCCCCCGCTGCATCAACATACGCGAGTGACTCATCGTCCGCGCCCACAGCCGACTCGCCCGCCTTTACCGGAGTGATCATCAACTCCGCGGTGGATAATTTTGGGCCTAACATATCAGGTGAAATCAATCCAGTATGTTTTTATATTATATATTGCTTTCTTTAAAAGAGCAATTACTCCGGCTTGCAAAGTTATCTAAAAGTTGGACCCTAAACAGCCATATTGGTGTAAATTTAAAGGCCGACTCACCTGTCTACGCCGATTTACAACGCCGCGGACAACTCACCCGTGCGCCCCCGTGGCCGGTTCACCAGACTGCACCGGCTTACAAAACACCATGGCTGACTCATTTATCTATATCGCCTCTGATGTTGCGGTCGCCTTTACTGTTCGACTCTCGTGGCCTGGTCTACATCAACATACTGGGCCGCACCTGTCTGCATGAGCAGTTTATTGAGTATGAGCAAGTTACATCTTGGGTAGCTCGGTTTTCTTTCAATAAAATGGAGACAAATTATCATATACTATCGACCGATGTCTGCACTAAATGGCTCAATGGGCAGGCGCACAAGCCGCAGCCACTACAGTTTGGTTAACTTCAAAACAACCAGTTGGAAGGAACCATTGGCCGAGTTGCTAACACGGTTCATATGGGATCATTTATAACCCGTCGCAGTCACATCAATTTCTATGGATTCACATTGCGATATCAACACGAATGATATATACCCTATTCTATGGTCAAATATGGAGAATCTCAAGCCAACTCCTTGAGTCGTCTTAAGACTCGGGGGCTACAATGACACGACTTGGCAAATTCAAGAACTCCGGGTCATTGGAGGGAAGGATAACCCAATCCCAGAAGCTGCTGCCGTATTGATGAAAATTCGAAGGCCATTAGAAAATTTCCGGCTTAAGAAGAAGGATTCCGGTCCGATTCGAGGGAAATCTGTCTCCCGCAAAGCTCTGAAACTCTCAAATCCGGTTTAAGAATTTCTTGTTCAAAAAGAATTAATCTCTCGCAAGTTCGAGTTTAAAGGCTGTCAGAAAAATTCCAGCTGAAAATGAAGATTCTGATTTAAGACCCGGTTCAACAGAAAGATGTCTCCCACAAAGCTTTTAAGCTCTCAATATCCGGTTTAACATCCGGTTCAAGAATAAGTATCTCTCGCAAAGTTCGAGTTCTCAGAAAAGTCAAAAGGGGCCAAAGAGAGTGTTGCAAAAGCACAACTCAAACATAGGTACTCACTGAGCACAGCTCAGAATTATATCACATGGAGGCTTCTGTTTATAAAGCGGAGTTCTAACTACCCTATTGATCTGGCTATCAAGCCAATACTATCATGAGAGCACATCTCTGGTTACTTCGGTAATCCGGCTATCAAGCCAACATTATCATAAGGGGCAAAAGAGAGTTTGATGCACAGCACAACTCAAACATAGGCACCCGCTGAGCACAGCTCACAATGTTACTTGGGGGCTCTTGTTGCACAACAACAAAGAGCTTTTTAGGCCCTTGTAATAGGCTATCAAGCCACGGCTTGGAAGCCTGGTGTATACACCTAAAACCCTAGGTTAACCTGCCTGCATCAAGTAAGTCACTCCGTCCAGGTAAACCTGGTATGACCCGTCGAACGATTGACAAGTCAATCTTATAACAGACCCTGAACTTGTCAACGTTAAAACAATGATTGGTTAAAGATTGAGGTCCATCTTAACAGGCTTTGTAAAATGGTTTAACTCATCGGCCTGGCAGCCCATGAAAATCCTTGAATTTGGAGCCTGGTAGCTCGTAAAAAGCATCGACTACAAGTTTTCATATGCTTTTGTTTGCCAAGTTTTTAATAATTTAATCAGATTTTAGTATTCATCCGATATCTATCGATTCGGCCTAGTGGTTGACTACAAGTCACCACCATCAAGTAAACCGGTGTTCATTAACCCGGCTAGGCTTTCAACTACAAGTTGTCAGTACATGATCAATTATAATGACCGGTGTTTATTAACCCGGCCTGGCTTGGGACTACAAGTCGCCAGTATATATTTGGATTGCGCCATTGGAATCATGCGCTCGTAAATCATTGGATTATATTATTCAAATCTTCAAATAGCCAACATGGCTGGATTTTATTATGGTTATCAATAATCAATATTATGCTTGAGGTTTTCAAAGTCGCTTCAGCGCAATGGATATTATTTTATCAATGGGTATGATTTAATCTACAAAGGAATAGTCCCGAGTCGCTGCGGGCTTACGACCAGGCACTTGGGGGCTACATTATTCAAATTGAGATTACATAAAATATGCAAGTCCCATGTCACTGCAAGCATGCACCATGACACTTGGGGGCTAATGCAAAGTCATTGTTTGTTCATCTTATTGAAGACCCGATTCATCACATCGTAATGAGCCGGCCCTTGGGGGCTACCAATTGCTCATGTGAACAATTCAAGGTACAAAGATTTTAATCCATTATATCGAAGGGTCCACTGCTCAGTTGGTAAAGCACAAGGCTCTTAACCTTGTGGATGTGGGTTCAAGCCCCATGATGGGGATTACATCATATGATGTTGTTTTCATTGAAGTATATATCAAGTCCCAGCTCAATATTCTTACGGAGCCGGTCCTTGGGGGATACACGTTGCTGTTCAAAGTTTACATGATTATATTTACAAAGTCCCTGCTCATTATTGCAAAATGACCCGGCCCTTGGGGGCTACACTGGTTGAAGTTTTTATAAGCATCGGGTAATTACAAGTCCCACTTTGCTGCAAGCATGACAACCCGGCACTTGGGGGCTACATATATGGAATACTTAGTTTATGACAAATGACTGGGATGAACAAATCGGATTTCTTCAAGATTGTGACATTTATTTTTGAAGCAAGTCTTAAGTTATTGCTATGCTACCTTCTTAAGACTTGGGGGCTACAAGTGATAGACATATAAGAGGTATATTTTCAAAGCTTGATGTTAACTACAATTATGACTCGGGGCCATCAATATTTGTAAACCGACAGTTCTTGGCGATGATAAACCGACAGTTCTTGGCGATGATAAACCGGCGAGTTCTATATCCTTAAGCCGGCTGAAGACCAGATGAGGATTTCAAGGACCAATATTTCTGTTAAGCATTGGGAGCTGAGTTAAATGAATTATTGTTCATAATATTTTTCTGTGACAAACCAATGTCAGCAAATGGATTATGAAGCTGGCCTATTTACCCGGATTTTCTAGAAGGAAATGACAAGGATTTAAGGATGCTTAGGATTAGTTTAACATGGATACATCCAAATTAAACTGGGGGCTAATGTCGGGGATATACCCCGCAGTATGACTCGGCCGAAGTGATAACCCGGCAGGAGTTAAGTCAGATGATAACCTGGCAGGAGTTAAGGCATACAATCATAAACCGGCAGACAATCATAAACTGGCAGACAATCTTAAACCGGCAGACCATCATAAACCGGCAGACAATCTTAAACCGGTAGACAATCATAAATCGACAGACCTTCATAAACCGGAGACAGTGATAACTGGTTGACAGTTATAACCCGACAGTCAAGTCGCCTGGAGTTATGAAGCACGAGACGTTATGAAGCCCAAGACGTTAAGAAGCCCATGAAGAGAAGTTGGAATAGTTTAAGTCTTACTCCGAGTTGGACTCTACATGTAACCCACCCCTTCAACATATATAAGGAGGGGCAGGGCACCCCAAGAGGGGAGAGAGAGAATTTTAGGGCTAGACATAACTGGGAGAGCCGGTTTACGGCGACTCCCTCGTGATCGTAATGAGACCTAGCCTCAAACAGCATGTAGGGTTGTTACCGGATGATGTTTCCCGGGGCCCGAAGCTGTCTAAATCTTAGTCTTGCGTGTTGCGTCTCTCGATTCCGCTCAACCCCTTCAAGCTACCACATAGATGCGTTGTCCTCATGACTAAGTCCTCACACTAGGACATCTGTCGTGACAATTCCATGACAGAATACACCCACAATTTTGTAAAGATAAATTTGATTTATTTCTCACATGGAAGACAATACAAAATTGCAGCCAAAAGAATTGAACATCACATTTGCAAAATTGAACCAAACAGTTAACTGAAGACGACAACTAATTAACAAAACAGTTAATAAGTGAGCACCACACTTCACGACATATAGAACATATACACTAGGGCAACAGATTGCATGGTGAAATTAGATAGCACAATTCACTAGCATTTGTGAAGGAAAGGCAGGAGCTGCACACGCAACGGGTAAACCGAGCATGCTTAACCGGTGTAGCTAGCAATTGGCAAGGTGCTCCTTCAAGATCTGGGGGTCGGCATGAATGGCAGCCATCGCGACCTCATCAGCGCGTGCGGCCGTGATTTGCTTCTCCGCTGCCAAATGCTCCTTGAGGTCCTGGCTATACTGCATGCACCATGGCTTAGGCTGGCGCTTTTTTGGTGGAGGGTCGGTGATTTGGGTGGAAGGTGTCGTGCTCGCGCCGACGGTCGGAGCATGTGGGATGTGGAAGGAGGAGGAGGATGGGGGTCGGTGTGGATTACCTACCTGGATAGAGGAGGCCGAGCAGCGTGAAGGAGAGGGTCACCAACGAGGAGGCGGCGGCACTGCAAGCAAGGAGTTAAGGTTTCAACTTGGAAAGGAAGGCGGAAAGAGGGTAAATGTGGCTTTTGGTAAGGGGGAGGGGGCGGGGCGGTAGATATTTCCACGGAAGCCGAAAATTTGGAATCGCTTCAGCCAAAAATTTGGCGCGCAAAGTGTCATCAGACACGGTCCCTTATTCAAAAGTGTGTACGATATGTGCACATCGCAAACGATTCAGATAGCTTAACCCGTGTGTGATGAGTTTGAATGTCAAAAGTTTTGGTTCGAATTTCCATGGTTACAGTGGTCATCCACGTCATTGCATAATTTGGGTACACAAAGGAGACTACAACACACCCACACTTCTTAATCAAGCAAGTTGAGAAATTAAATAGAGCTAGCTGACCTAAACATTACTCTAACAAATTAAAGGCCGGCGCTCTTAATTAAACAAAACAAAGAGTACTACTACGGCTGGTGCTCGTCGATCTCCGCCATCGCCTCCATGTCCAGCTCGCGCCCGACGGTATCCTGAGGAAGGGGCTCCATGGCATCCATCGCACCATACTTGGCTAGCATCTCACCATCCGCGTCCGCCATCTCTTTGGAAAAGGCTGCCACGAGCTGGGCGTGGGCGCACGCGATCTGGGCTTGGACGGGCTCCGTCGTCGCAGATATGCCGCGGAGGAACGGACAGCTACTCGAACGCTCTCGGCGATTGCCAGCTCTTCAGCCGTGGGTTGCCGACCATTGTCGGAGAAGCTTCGTTCGATTTGTGCGGTGACCGCCAGGAGCTGGGCGTGGGCGGCCTCGACATGGTCGTGGGCCGCCCCCATCAGGGCTAAGGCCGCCGCTGTGGAACGGACAGCTACGATGCCACTCTCGCTAGTTGCTATCCCCGAGGCAGATGTTGCTGCCGCCACCTGAGAAGCAACAGCGGCCGTTTGGGCTGCCTTTGCCGCCCTATTGCAAATTGCGGCCGCGCTCATGCACCTTGTTAGCATGCGCATGGCGGCTGCGGCTGCGCTCTCGCCGGAGTGGGCCATCGAAGTTGCCCTCACGACGCAGGTCCACGTGCCCATCTTTCACCGGCGACGATTGAACAGTGAAATGATATTTGGGGAGCGAGCTAGTGTGCTTGAGACGCCGGCTGTGGACTGTAGCCGACGCACCTTCTCGCGTAAGCCTTAGGCGTACTATACACCGACGGTGCTCCAAGATATTTTGTACTACATCTCACACGATTGTTGATAATAAATTGCGTGCGATCTACTTGATTTTTCATCTTGATTTGAGTTTCATAATGGGGTCACAGCGGCAATGGACAATGTTTGAATTGCTAGACCATTTATCTAGAGTGAACATGCAACTATATGTGTGTCGTAAAAGAATTAGAATTATTCAGGTTCGTTTGAACATTTTATACATTAAATTGGTTTTCTAGCAATTTCAGGTGAACAATTCAATTTTGAACTACATGCACATGCTCCAGTGCATATAAATTGGTTGAAAATCAAATATGTGTCCTTGGGTGCATGCTTCGGTCCCATGCAAGAAATGGGAATGAATTTCAAACACCGGGGCACCGTTGATTGCCGACAAAACATTGAGATGCCTGGTTTTTAAATTCTAGTAAATCCAAAACTCGTCTGAAATTCATGAAACTTGGCATGTTATCATCGAGCGGCATCAACATGCCGTGGTACAAATTTTGTCCCATTTGGGGCAGGTTTGGGTATATGCTTCTCACAAACCGAAGCTTCTCACAACAAGCATGATGGTTTTCGGTAGGGAACGTCCCACCTTTGGGGACGAAACGATATCCATTGCCTCTTATTGCTTTCAATTTTTTTCTCATGTCAACATAGAACAACATGAGTGTTGTGTGTTTTTTTGTGATTTTTCGGGGTTCGTTTGGACATTTTTATACATTAACTGAGTTTTCAATGCATTTTATGTGCATAATTAAAATTTGAACTACATGCACATGCTCCAGTGGAAATAAATTGGTTGAAAAATCAAATTTGTGTCCTTGGGTGCATGCTTAGGTCCCATGCAAGAAATGGGAATGAATTTCAAACACCGGGGCACTGTTGATTGCTGGCAAAACATTGAGATGCCTAGTTTTTTAATTCTAGTAAATCCAAAACTCATCTGAAATTCATGAAACTTGGCATGCTATCATGGAGCGGCATCAACATGCCGTGGTACAAATTTTGTCCCATTTGGGTTAGGTTTAGGTATATGCTTCTCACAAACCGGAGCTTCTCACAACAAGCATGATGGTTTTCGGTAAGGAACGCCCCACCTTTGGGGACGAAATGATAGCCATTGCCTCTTATTGCTTTCAATATTTTTTCTTGTGTCAACATAGAACAACATGAGTGTTGTGTGATTTTTTGTTATTTTTCGAAGTTCGTTTGGACATTTTTATGCATTAACCCAGTTTTCAATGCATTTTATGTGCATAATTCAAATTTGAACTACATGCACATGCTCTAGTGTATATACGTTGATTGAAAAATCAAATATGTGTCCTTGGGTGCATGCTTAGGACCCATGCAAGAAATGGGAATGAATTTCAAACACCGGGGCATCGTTGATTGCCGGCAAAACCATTGAGATGCCTAGTTTTTAAATTCTTGTAAATCCAAAACTCGTCTGAATCTAATGAAACTTGGCATGCTATCATGGAGCAGTATCAACATGCCGTGGTACAAATTTGTCCCATTTGGGGCAGGTTTGGGTATATGCTTCTCACAAACCGGAGCTTCTCACAACAAGCATGATGGTTTTCGGTAGGGAACATCCCACCTTTGGGGACGAAACGATATCCATTGCCTCTTATTGCTTTCATTTTTTTTACCGTGTCAACATAAAACAACAGGAGTGTTGTGTGATTTTTTGTAATTTTTTCGGGTTCGTTTGGACATTTTTATGCATTAACTGGGTTTTCAATGCATTTTATGTACATAATTAAAATTTGAACTACATGCACATGCTCCAGTGCATATAAATTGGTTGAAAAATCAAATATGTGTCCTTGGGTCATGCTTAGGTCCCATGCAAGAAATGGGAGTGAATTTCAAACACCGGGGCATCGTTGATTGCCGGCAAAACATTGAGATGCCTGGTTTTTAAATTCTAGTAAATCCAAAACTCGTCTGAAATTCATGAAACTTGGCATGCGATCATGGAGCGTTATCAACATGCCGTGGTACAATTTTTGTTCCATTTGGGCCAGGTTAGGTATATGCTTCTCACAAACCGGAGCTTCTCACAACAAGCATGATGCTTTTTTGGTAGGGAACGTCCCACCTTTGGGTACGAAACGATATCCATTGCCTCTTATTGCTTTCAAATTGTGTTCTTGTGTCAACATAGAACAACGGGAGTGTTGTGTGAATTTTTATGATTTTTCGGGATTCGTTTGGACATTTTTATGCATTAACTGAGTTTTCAATGCATTTATGTGCATAATTCAAATTTGAACTATATGCACATGCTCCAGTGCATATAAATTGGTTGAAAAATCAAATATGTGTCCTTGGGTGCATGCCTAGGTCCCATGCAAGAAATGGGAATGAATTTCAAACACTAGGGCACCGTTGATTGCCGGCAAAACATTGAGATGCCTTGTTTTTAAATTCTAGTAAATCCAAAACTCGTCTGAAATTAATGAAACTTGGCATGCTATCATGGAGCGGCATCAACATGCCGTGGTACAAATTTTGTCCCATTTGGGGCAGGTTAGGGTATATGCTTCTCACAAACCGGAGCTTCTCACTACAAGCATGATGCTTTTCGGTATTGAACGTCCCACCTTTGGGGACAAAACGATATCCATTGCCTCTTATTGCTTTCAATTTTTTTTCTCGTGTCAACATAGAACAACAGGAGTGTTGTGTGATTTTTTGTCATTTTTCGGGGTTCGCTTGGACATTTTTATGCATTAACTGAGTTTTCAATGCATGTATGTGCATAGTTCAAATTTGAACTACATGCACATGCTCTAGTGCATATAAATTGGTTGAAAAATCAAATATGTGTCCTTGGGTGCATGCTTAGGTCCCATGCAAGAAATGGGAAATAATTTCAAACACCAGGGCACCGTTGATTGCCGACAAAACATTGAGATGCCTGGTTTTGCAATTCTAGTAAATCCAAAATTTTGTTAACCTTTCACGTGACGCCACATGTCTTGGTTTTAATGGTTGTAGGAGGTGCCGTGCGGACAACTACTTGACCTCGACTGAACGGGAGGCGTGCGAGCGCTGTCCGGTGTGTAGGCTGACCGAGAGGCGTGCAAGCTGTGCTCGAGTGTGCAGGCTCACTGGGAAGCGTGCGAGCTGTACACTGTGCATGCTCACTGGGAAGCGAGCCCTTTGACTTCCATGGCCGCCCGCCTTGCTCGCATCCTCTCCATTAATGGCGCCCAAACCGCAGTTTAATTTGCTTTTTAAACATAAAACACTCATCGCAAACGTTTTAGTTAGAACACCCGTATGCAAACCGACAGCTTCCCTAGGAAGCCAAGAGAAAATGTGCTGAGCAGGATTTCTGCAGCTCTTGATCGCAAACGTTTTAGATAAAACACCCGTATGCAAAGTGAGAGCAGCGCAGGATTTGTGCATCCCTTCAACGCAAACGGTTGTTTTGGATGACCCGTGTGCAACCACGTACAAACAATTTGGTAAGATTTGTCAATCCTTGTAACACTGCAATTTGTCAAAATATGAAGCTAAAAATCACTAGCAGTATCTAATTTTTGCAACTAAAATTCAGTAATTAAGCATAGATTTCATTCATAGATTAAGCAGTCATTTTTAATTTAGACAAACAGTTCAACTCGACAGCTAAACCGACCAAACTTTTCCCCAATTGTTGCGAACCACGTACTGAAATAGCTAGTTCAACTATATATACTAGCTAATTTTAAGTACGTTGTACAGTTCCACCACATCTATAGTCATATGAACTGAACAAAATAGCCCCTAAACACTACTACTACTACTACTACTACGGAGGGGCTTTGTACTACTTCTGGCTGCCTCTCCTTTGTAGAGCACGCTCGGTAAGAGGCGGAGGAGGAGGAGCCTACCGACGAGCTGGGCAACCGCAATGCGGTGCCTGCCGCTAATGCAGCTTCAGCGACGCTCACCTCGAACGCCCTCTGCCGCTCCAGAAGACCCCTCTCGAAGTGGTGGTTCTCCTCGTAGATCTCCTGATTCCTCGCCTCTGAGGCGGCGTGTGTCGCGGCCACTATCGCGGTAAGGCTCTTTGCGTGCTCGACGAGGCGCTCCTCCTCCTCCCGCATGAACTTGGTGTAGCGCGCAAGGTCGCTGTCGCACGTGCAATAAGGACAAGAACGCCTGGCACAGTGTGTGTCATACGAGACTGGATGAACAACATGTCAAGTACGCGGCCATGGACGCGTACACAAGCTACGAGATGTACATGCGGATCGTTGACATGAGGAACTGTCTTCTTCCTGGCCCAGACGAGGGATCGAGCCACATAGCAGTGGCGGGAGCGTCACACGAAGTAGATGACTAGACGATCGTTTCTCCTACTTTAGAATGCATGCAATTGTTTATTGAGGTGTGTGTGAATGATCTGTATAGTCACTTATGTAATTGGATGCTTATTTCAGTTATATATATATAACTGAAATAAGCATCCAATTACATATTAGATATACATGTTAGTCTACTTTAGACAGAGAAATTCACACGGTTGATTAGTAGCAATCATCTGTGTTATTATTGGTCTTCGCACACATTTCAGATTACGGACATGTTTGCCGCGTATCACACACATCTTGTTCAGTTGAACCGTTTCCATTGTGTTGCCTAATCACACACAGTTCATCCCAGTGAACTATATGATGTATATCGCACACACCTTCATCTGGCTGCCCGTTTTTTTTGTGCCTCGTCATCCCAAACAGTTAATTGAGCTTAACCGTATGCCCTGCATCGCACACACAACTAAATTCTGAACCGTGTTTGATGCATCTGTCATCGCAAATGTTTTGCACCTTTTTCGATGGGTTTTTTATACCACCGTTTGAGATTATGGCATCGCACACAGTTTTGTCGAAGGGTCTCTGATCGTAGTGTCGTGTTTGGACCATCCTGCGGTAGTGATTGGTTATTTACCGGAGAGGTGTCTCGGTCATGTCTACATAGTTCTCGAACCCGTAGGGTCCGCACGCTTAACGTTCGATGACGATATTGTATTATATGAGTTATGTGATTTGGTGATTGAATGTTGTTCGGAGTCCCGGATGATATCACAGACATGACGAGGAGTCTCGAAATGGTCGAGATGTAAAGATTGATATATAGGAAGATAGTATTCGGACACTAGAAGTGTTCCGAAGTGTGTCAGGTAATTATCGGAGTACCGGAGGGGTTACCGGAAACCCCGGGGGTATATGGGCCATATGGGCCATGAGAGGGGAGCACTGCTACTTCTCGAGCTTGTGTTGTATTCCCTCGAAGAGGAAAGGGTGATGCATCACAGTAGCGTAAGTATTTCCCTCAGTTTTTGAGAACCAATGTATCAATCCAGTAGGAGACCACGCGCGAGTCCCTCGTACCTGCACAAACAAATGAGAACCTTGCAACCAACGCGATAAAGGGGTTGTCAATCCCTTCACGGCCACTTGCAAAAGTGAGATCTGATAGAGATGATAAGATAATATTTTTGGTATTTTTGTTATAGATTGAAAGTAAAGAAAGCAAAACAAAAGTAAAGTAAATAGTTGATGGAAGATTAATATGATGAAGATAGACCCCGGGGCCATAGGTTTCACTAGTGGCTTCTCTCATGATAGTAGATTTCTACGGTGGGTGAACAAATTATTGTCGAGCAATTGATAGAAAAGTGCATAGTTATGAGAATATCTAGGCATGATCATTGTATATAGGCATCACGTCTGTGACAAGTAGACCGAAACGATTCTGCATCTACTACTATTACTCCACACATCGACCGCTATCCAGCATGCATGTAGAGTATTAAGTTCATAAGAACAGAGTAACACCTTAAGCAATATGACATGATGTAGAGGGATAAACTCAAGCAATATGATATAAACCCCATCTTTTTATCCTCGATGGCAACAATACAATACGTGCCTTGCTGTCACTGGGAAAGGACACCGCAAGATTGAACCCAAAGCCAAGCACTTCTCCCATTGCAAGAACTACCGATCTAGTAGGCCAAACCAAACCGACAATTCGAAGAAACTTGCAAGGATATTTAAATCATGCATAAAATATTTCAGAAAAGAATCCAATATTGTTCATAGATATTCTTGATCATAAACCCACAATTCATCGGATCTCGACAAACACACCGCAAAAAGATTACATCGAATAGATCTCCACAAAGATCGTGGAGAACTTTGTATTGCTATCCAAAGAGAGAGAAGAAGCCATCTAACTAATAACTATGGACCCGAAGATCTGTGGTAAACTACTCACAACTCATCGGAGAGGCTATGGTGTTGATGTAGAAGCCCTCCGTGGTCGATGCCCCCTCCGGTGGAGCTCCGGAACAGGCCCCAAGATGGGATCTCAAGGGTACAGAAGGTTGCGGCGGTGGAATTAGGGTTTTTTTTTGACACACCAAAACAGCAGGAGAGTCTCCTACTGTTGCTTTTCCATTATATATGCCATGGGTGCTAACAGAAAATTGGCACCCAATAGCTAGAACTTACATTTTATAAGACAGGGGGGGCTGCCACCAGCCCAAAGGTGGCCTAGACAGAAGAGGGTGCTAGATAGAAAGAGAGTTACTAAAATCCCTCAAGAAAGCTAGGTTTTGAGGGGTGATCCTATAACCTAAAATAACCAAGTCCTCCCTTAGTCTTCTCAACCAGTCTACATGTGTGGGAACCACTCTTTCGAAGACCTTATTATTCCTTTGTTTCCAAATGTTCCAAGCTGCCAATATGGTTATATCCTTGAAAAGAGGTCCATGCCACCCAGCTTTTGCCGTGTCAAAATTGTGTTGCAAGTCTTGATGATCACCCCAGCTTATACCCACCGCATCCCAGCATGTCACTGCGAACGGGCAGTCAAAGAATAAATGTTTGTTTGTTTCAAGCACTCCGTAGTTACACATGGGACAATCATGATCATCCCCAATGTCAAAATGTCGCCGTTGCAGGAGGTCTCTGGTGTTTACCCGATCATTAAGCATCAACCACGCGAAAACCTTGTGCCTCATGATGCATTTTGTTTTCCATATTGAGGTGACGTATTGTGGGACCGTTATGTGTCTGAAAACATAGGCATAAAACTTCTTCGGTTTGAACTTCGTATCACCCCAGCACATGATCCATTCATCAGTTTCCATTGGGTCCAAAGCCATACCAGCTAACACCTGGTGTAGATCGTTCAGTTCTTCTCGGGCTTCCAACGATAGAGGGAGCATGAAGTTATCCACAGCCGTATCATTATGGTAGAATTGGGCCAAAGAGACGTCTTCATCAAGTGCAAACGAGAAAAGATGATCGTGAGTTTCTGCCAAAGGTCTCTCATTGATCCACACGTCCTTCCAGAGCAGAATCGTGTCACCCGCAGCTGGCACACAAGTGGTGATACCTCTGTAAATGTCTATTAGTGAAAAAACATCACGCCACCAGAACGATCCACATGGTGGCTTAGCATGTGGGGGTGTTTCCTCGTAGTAAGCATTCCAGACCAGTAAAACCCAGGGGGTGTCATGCTTATGAATGAATTTATGTATGTATTTGAGTAGCAATGCTTTATTTTGAATCTTAAGGTCAAGTATCCCCAATCCACCTTTCTTCTTTGGTCTACAGACCATATCCCAAGCCGCCAAAGAATTTGTTCTTGCATCTCGATCGATCTCTTTTCTCCAAAGACAGTGCCTCCTCGCACGATCAAAAATATCGATCAGTTTCAGCGGTAGCTTGAGCACACACATCGCAAAGGATAGCAGCGATGACAGAGCCGAGTTAATGAGCTGCACCCTCTCACCATAGGATAGCCAGATGGCAGTCGCTGTCAATCTCCGCTCAATCTTGTCCACCAGAGGCATTAGATCCCTGACAGTTGGCCTGGTGGTGCCAAGCGGCAGCCCTAGATAGGTAAAAGGCATCGAACCCACCTGACACCCCAAAACACGAGCTAACTCCGCTGTTTTACGCATACTTACATTTATTGGCATTAACTGCGATTTGGAGTAGTTGATTTTCAGCCCTGTTGCTCGGGCATACGAATCCAAAATCAGCTTTACAGTATTCAACTCCCGCGACTCCGCTGGCAGCACGATCAAGGTGTCATCCGCGTACTGAATCACAGGGTAATCTTCAGAGTCAGGTTGAGATATAGGGAGTGTGATGTGACCTTCCCTCCATGCTTTATTGATCATAGATTGAAGTAGATCTGCCGCTAGCACAAAAAGCAGGGGCGACACCGGATCTCCTTGTTTAACCCCACGTTTGCATTGAAACTCTGTACCAGGAATCCCATTTAGGAGAATAGATGATGATCCAGACTGTAGGATATTTTGTATCCACATACACCACCGATCATCAAATCCTTTACACTGGAGCATTTTTAAGATGAAAGAATGGTCCATTGTATCAAACGCCTTTTCAAAGTCTAGCTTCAGGATAACAATCTCTTTGCCCGAATGTTTGCATTGATGTAAGTATTCAAAAGCCCAGCCCAGGCAATCTTGTATGGTTTTTGTTTTGATGAAACCATACTGATTTCTGTGCACTACTTGGAGGATCCGTCGTTGTAATCGTTCAGCAAGAATTTTCGTAAGCACTTTTAGCACACAATTCATCAAAGAGATGGGTCTATAGTCATTTACCGATTCGGGTACAAGCTTTTTGGGGATCAGAGTAATTAGAGAAGTATTGATGCATTGTAGATTGAGTCTTCCAGCCCAAAAGTCCTCTGTCAGTTTATAGAAGTCCTCTTTTATAATATCCCATGATATTTTTAAGAATAGACCGTTGAAACCATCCGGACCAGGTGCTCGATCAGCTGGCATGATTTTGATTACATGATCTACCTCCTCCCTTGAAAAAGGCAAATATAAGTCCTCCAGATTGGGGCACTTAAGAACAATGTCAGCAAGCTCGAAATCATAGATCGGGGGCATGGAGATTCCCATCCGGCTCTTGAAGCAAGTAAGGAAGGCACTCGCTTTTTCATCATGATTTTCGATCACCTGGCCATTGTCCAAAACCAAATTAGCAATAGAGTTTCTTCTTAATCTTTCAGTAGCACGCGCTTGGAAGTATTTAGTATTCTCTTCACCCTTAACCGCCCATCTGACAGTATAGCGTTGTTTCCAATAATCACTTTGATATTTCAGTAACCGCAGGACATGAGCTTTTAAAATGTTTCTGAAATTCGCTTCTGGAATCGACAGTGGTCGGAGATCTTCCAAATTGTCCAGCTGTAACAAAAGGTGGTTACAATTTTCAAGCAACATTTTTAATTTGGAGAGTGATTTGCTCCATTTCTTCAGTGCGTATCGGAGTCTTTTAAGCTTAGCAGAAACCAAAGTAGCACTCGAGGATGCTTTGAGTGGAGCATTCCAAGAAGTGCTAACCACATCCAAAAACCCAGGGTGAGAGGCCCAGAAATTTTCAAACCTGAATATTTTAGACCTAGGGATCACTGTCTCTACTGATAAGACACACGGAACATGGTCCGAAATCGGGCGAGCAAGAGGCTTAACAGTGGTATTAGGGAACTTCAGAGTCCATTCAGGTGTAGAAAAAAACCAGTCGAGTTGCTCTAGAAGAGGATGCTCCTGCATATTACTCCATGTAAATCTGCGGCCCTTGATAGGTATCTCAAGCAAACCAATATGACTAATGATCTCGTTAAATTTGATCATATCATCTATATTTCCTCCAGGTAGGTTTCTGTTTTCCAGCGAGCGCATGAAGTTAAAATCCCCCATGAATAACCAAAGATCTTCAGGTTCAAATGAAATATTATCAAGCCAATCGGTGAAAATAACCCTTGTTGGTCCAGCACAAGGTCCATATATGTTAGATAAGAACCAACTGTCATTAGATTGAATCGAAGTCATTTTCAGAGTTATAGCAAAAGGGTGTTGATGAATGAGTTGTCCAGAGAACTGACTACTACACCAAGCTATGAGAAGACCCCCCGAGGCTCCTTCCGATGGAACAAATTCAAACTTATCAAAACGCCTGGGGCAGCACTTCCGAAGGAAGGAGTGATCAAAATCTTCCTTCTTCGTTTCTTGTAGACATATAATGGAGCAGTTAGATTCATCAATCTTGTTACGTAAGGCATCACACTTAGCAGTAGTATTTAAGCCACGAATATTCCAGCACAAAATATTCCACATTAAAGCGACCATCACAGATTGTACGGATAGCGAGCAAAAGAAACTTAGAACAGTGCGATTAGAAAAGAAAATAACTCAAAGATAAAGTCTTCAGGCTTCATTCTGCTTGCTTCCACTCGGGGGCGCAAGCAGTTTATCTTCAGTGAGTTCTTCTGCAGGAATCGCACAGAGTGAAGTTCCAAGCCGCTGCAGAGTTGCAATTGGAGTGTGGGCAGGAATAGATGCAGAGGGTGATGGGCCCTCTGAGGGGGCGTTAAGCTGCAGTTGAGGAAAGGCAGGGTCCCTGCGAGGCTTGACATAAGATGGCTTGCGCTTCACGTCCGCCATCGACGGTGGTTTGAAGCCCTGATATCGAGTTGAACGCACGCTTCGGCGAACTTCAGACACATCAAGTGGTGTGAAGACATGACGCTTTCTCTTGTTGGTACAGACTTCCACCTCCATAGCCTGTGATTGCAGATCAATGTGCCACGGCCCTTCTCTGTCCTCAGTCCTATCCTCAGCACTCACGCTGAAGCATAGCTGGTGTAGTTGTGCAGAGAAAAATTCAGAGTAGAGGGACCAAACTGTTGCTGGAAAGAGAATCGTAGTAGTTCCCGGTTGAAAGGTTGAGAAAGGGAATAGAGAGAAACAAGCTCTACCAACAAGGCCCACCATCACATTCTGAAGCCCTTCAGCAAACATGGACCAAGTTTCATCAGCATTCCCCAACCTCTAGATGTTTCATCAGCAAACATGGACCATGCATCTAGAGTATTAGGTTTCACAAGTGGAATTAGGGTTTCGTGGTGCTCCTTAATGGTCTCAGGGGTACGTAGGTATATATAGGAGGAAGAGGCACGTCAGGGGAGCCACGAGGGGCCCACGAGGGTGGGGGTGCGCCCCCTGCCCTCGTGGCCGCCTCTCTCGCTTCCTGGCGTGTACTCCAAGTCTTCTGTGTTGATATTGTTCCAACAATAACTCCCCCAAAGGTTTCATTCCGTTTGGACTCCGTTTGATATTCCTTTTCTGCGAAACACTGAAATAGGCAAAAAACAACAATTTGCACTGGGCCTCGGGTTACTAGGTTACTCCCAAAAATAATATAAAAGTGTATAATAAATCCCATTAAACATCCAAAATAGAATATATAATAGCATGGAACAATCAAAAATTATAGATACGTTGGAGACGTATCAAGCATCCCCAAGCTTAATTCCTGCTCGTCCTCGAGTAGGTAAATGATAAAAACAGAATATTTGATGTGGAATGCTACCCAACATAATTCTCAATGTAATTTTCTTTATTGTGGCATGAATGTTCAGATCTGAAAGATTCAAGACAAAAGTTTAATATCGACATAAGAATAATAATACTTCAATCATACTAACAAAGCAATCATGTCTTCTCAAAATAACATGGCCAAAATAAGTTCATCTCTACAAAGTCATATAGTTTGGCTATGTTCCATCTTCCTCACACAAAATACTCAAATCATGCACAACCCCGGTTTCAGCCAAGCAATTGTTTCATACTTAATTTTTTTTTAAAATTCAACTTTTACGCAATACATGAGCGTGAGCCATGGATATAGCACTATAGGTGGAATAGAGTGGTAGTTGTGGAGAAGAAAAAATAGGAAGATTGTCTCACATCAACTAGGCGTATCAATGGGCTATGGAGATGCTCATCAATAGATATCAATGTGAGTGAGTAGGGATGCCATGCAACGGATGCACTAGAGCTATAAATGTATGAAAGCTCAACAAAAGAAACTAAGTGGGTGTGCATCCAACTTGCTTGCTCACGAAGACCTAGGGCATTTGAGGAAGCCCATCGTTGGAATATACAAGCCAAATTCTATAATGAAAATTCCCACTAGTATATGAAAGTGAGAAAACACGAGACTTTCTATCATGAAGATCATGGTGCTACTTTGAAGCACAAGTGTGGAAAAAGATAGTAGCGTTGTCCCTTTTTTCTTTTTTTTTTTCTTTTTTTTGGGCCTTTCTTTTTTCTTTGGCCTTTCTTCCTTTTTTTCTTTTTTTTTCTTTGGGACAATGCTATAATAACGATGATCATCACACTTCTATTGATTTACAACTCAAAGATTACAACTCGATACTAGAACAAAGTATGACTCTATATGAATGCCTTCGGTGGTGTACCGGGATGTGCATTGAATCAAGAGTGACATGTATGAAAAATTATGCATGGTGGCCTAGCCACAAATACGATGTCAACTACATGATCATGCATGGCAATATGACAATGATGAAGCGTGTCATATGAACAGAACAATGGAAAGTTGCATGGCAATATATCTCGGAATGGCTATGGAAATGCCATGATAGGTAGGTATGGTGGCTGTTTTGAGGAAGGTATATGGTGGGTGTATGGTACCGGCGAAATTTGCGCGGTACAAGAGAGGCTAGCAATGGTGGAAGGGTGAGAGTGCGTATAATCCATGCACTCAACATTAGTCATAAAGAACTCACATACTTATTGCAAAAATCTACAAGTCATCAAAACAAAGTACTACACGCATGCCCCTAGGGGAAGGGTTGGTAGGAGTTAACCATCGCGCGATCCCGACCTCCACACAAAGGATGACACTCAATGGAATACCTTCAAATTTGTCAGACAAGGGTTACCATACGTGCATGCTACGGGACTTGCAAACCTCAACACAAGTATTTCTCAAATTCATAACTACTCTACTAGCATGACTCTAATATCACCATCCCCATATCTCAAAACAATCATCAAGTATCAAACTTCTCATAGTATTCAATGCACTTTTATGAAAGTTTTTATTATACCCATCTTGGATGCCTATCATATCAGAACTAAATTTATAACCATAGCACATTACCATGGTGTTCTAAAAGACTCTCAAAATAATATAAGTGAAGCATGAGAGATCAATAATTTCTACAAAATAAAACCACCACCGTGCTCTAAAAGATATAAGTGAAGCACTAGAGAAAAACTATCTAGCTCAAAAGATATAAGTGAAGCACATAGAGTATTCTAATAAATTCCAAGTCATTTGTATCTCTCTCAAAAGGTGTGGCCTGGAAGAAAGATTGTGGTAAACTAGAAGGCAAAGACTCGAATCATACACCTAGCAAAACACATATCATGTGGTGAATAAAAATATAGTCTCCAGTAAAGTTACCAATAGACGAAGACGAAAGAGGGGATGCCTTCCCGGGGCATCCCCAAGCTTAGGCTTTTGGTTGTCCTTGAATTTTACCTTGGGGTGCCTTGGGAATCCCCAAGCTTAGGTTCTTGCCACTCTTTGTTCCATAGTCCATCAAATCCTTACCCAAAACTTGAAAACTTCACAACACAAAACTTAACAAAAATCTCGTGAGCTCCGTTAGTATAAGAAAACAAACCACCACTTTAAGGTACTGTAATGAACTCATTCTTTGTTTATATTGGTATTAAACCGACTGTATTCCAACTTATCTATGATTCATACCCCCCCCCCCACGATACTACTCATAGATTCATCAAAATAAGCAAACAACACACGAAAAACAGAATCTGTCAAAATCAGAACAGTCTATAGCAATCTGTAAATTTAGAATACTTCTGTAACTCTAAAAAAATTGAAATAAATTGGTGGATGTGAGGAATTTGTATATTAATCATCTGCAAAAAGAATCAACTAAAAATCACTCTCCAGTAAAAAAATGGTAGCTAATCTCGTGAGCGCTAAAGTTTCTGTTTTCTGCAGCATGATCGCATAAACTTCACCCAAGTCTTCCCAAAGGTTCTACTTGGCACAAACACTAATTAAAACACAAAACCACATCTAACCAAAAGCTAGATGTATTATTTATTAATATATAGAAGCAAAAACAAAGAAAATAAAATTGGGTTGCCTCCCAACAAGCGCTATCGTTTATCGCCCCTAGCTAGGCATGATACATGAATAGATCTAGGTATTACCATAATGATAGGGTAAATCACGAAAAAAATCATCTCATATTCCCTACGTTCGGCAGCAAGTTTTCTTTGTGGCAAGCAAAAGTAATCAAAAGGGCTAAATTTAATAGGACAAAAGTCCCCAAGATCAAGTTCGGGAGGTATGGGTTCCTCCTTTGCCCCCTTGTATTGCACAATCAATTCATCATTACAAGTATTCTTTTGACAAAAGGTCATGAGCCTTTGTTCAAGAGAAAAGCCTAACCTATTGTTTTGAATAGCAAAATCATCGTTCAGCTCAGAGATTCTATCAACTAGAACATCGGTAGGAACCTTTTTTCTAAGATTTTCATTATAAGCAACATGATCTAGTGATTGCAAATGCATTATGTCCTCTTGATTAAATAGGATAGCTTCTATGGGAGGACGACCATCGTCTACCCTATAATGCGTAAAAATTTCTTTGGCCTCTTTCATTATGAATCTGAATTCATGAGCCAAAAAGATAGTAGCCGCTCGCTTAACAGAAGAATGCTCAACATTGGAAAATTGTAGAAAAATTCTCTGAATGCAAGGATTCATATGGATAAATTGCCTTTCAAGTTCAACTACAAGCATAGATATGGCATTCGCAAGACTGCTGGTTCTATGAAGAATAGATCCACCCATAGTGGGTAAAGCACCGACACAAGTAAAGAAGTCTTGAAGAACTCCTTTTCCAATAATATTACCACTACCAATCCGGAACTTCTTAGTATGTAACATGGTAGTCTCGTCATGAGGAAAAACAAAAGCATCAAAGTTAACCTCAGCGTTACTACCCTTTTCAATAACATCCTCCCCCGTCTCAGACATCATAGCAACAAACTACACTAAGGACGAACACACAAGAGGCAAGCGAACAGAAAAAGGGTGAATAAAACGGCAAGGGTGAAGTGGGGGAGAGGAAAACGAGAGGCAAATGGCAAATAATGTAATGCGAGGGATAAGTGTTTGTGATAGGTACTTGGTATATGACTTTTGCATAGATCTCCCCGGCAACGGCGCCAGAAATTCTTCTTGCTATTCTCGAGCTTGCGTTGTGTTCCCTCAAAGAGGAAAGGGTGATGCAGCACAGTAGCGTAAGTATTTCCCTCGGTTTTTGAGAACCAAGGTATCAATCCAGTAGGAGACCAAGCGCGAGTCCCTCGTACCTGCACAAATAAAATAAGAATGTTGCAACTAACGCGATAAAGGGGTTGTCAATCCCTTCACGGCCACTTGCAAAAAGTGAGATCTGATAGAGATGATAAGATGATATTTTTGGTATTTTTGTTATAGATTGAAATTAAAGAAAGAAAAACAAAAGTAAAGTAAATAGTTGATGGAAGATTAATATGATGAAGATAGACCCGGGGGCCATAGGTTTCACTAGTGGCTTCTCTCATGATAGCAGATTTCTACGGTGGGTGAACAAATTACTGACGAGCAATTGATAGAAAAGTGCATAGTTATGAGAATATCTAGGCAAGATCATTGTATATAGGCATCACGTCTGTGACAAGTAGACCGAAATGATTCTGCATCTACTACTATTACTCCATACATCGACCGCTATCCAGCATGCATCTAGAGTATTAAGTTCATAAGAACAGAGTAACACCTTAAGCAAGATGACATGATGTAGAGGGATAAACTCAAGCAATATGATATAAACCCCATATTTTTATCCTCGATGGCAACAATACAATACGTGCCTTGCTGTCACTGGGAAAGGACACCGCAAGATTGAATCCAAAGCCAAGCACTTATCCCATTGCAAGAACTACCGATCTAGTAGGCCAAACCAAACCGACAATTCGAAGAGACTTGTAAGGATACTTAAATCATGCATAAAAGATTTCAGAAAATAATCCAATATTGTTCATAGATAATCTTGATCATAAACCCACAATTCATCGGATCTCGACAAACACACCACAAAAACATTACATCGAATAGATCTCCACGAAGATCGTGGAGAACTTTGTATTGAGTTCCAAAGAGAGAGAAGAAGCCATCTAGCTAATAACTATGGACCCGAAGGTCTGTGGTATTCTACTCACAACTCATCGGAGAGGCTATGGTGTTGATGTAGAAGCCCTCCGTGATCGATGCCCCCTCCGGTGGAGCTCCGGAACAGGCCCCAAGATGGGATCTCACGGGTATAGAAGGTTGCGGCGGTGGAATTAGGGTTTCATGGTGCTCCTCGATGGTTTCAGGGTACGTAGGTATATATAGGAGGAAGAGGCACGTCAGGGGAGCCACGAGGGGCCCATGAGGGTGGGGGTGCGCCTACCCCCTGGGTGCGCCCCTGCCCTCGTGGCCGCCTCTCTCGCTTCCTGGTGTGTACTCCAAGTCTTCTGTATTGATATTGTTCCAAAAAATAACTCTCCTGAAGGTTTCATTCCGTTTGGACTCCGTTTGATATTCCTTTTCTGCGAAACACTGAAATAGGCAAAACAACAACAATTTGCACTGGGCCTTGGGTTAGTAGGTTAGTCCCAAAAATAGTATAAAAGTGTATAACAAAGCCCATTAAACATCCAAAACAAAATATATAATAACATGTAACAATAAAAAATTATAGATACGTTGGAGACGTATCAAGCACACCAGCCCACAATGGATGGCGCCCCACTATGGCATGTGGCCAAATTGGAGAAGAAGAAGAGGGGGTTCGCCCCCCTTCCTTCTCTTCTTCCTCCTTCCTTTATTCTCAGGTTAAATATGGTAAGTGGGGCGAATTGGGGAAGACTCCAAGTAGGATTGGGCCTACTTGGGGCGCCCCTTGGCTGCCTCTCCTCCACTCCCACCTATATATATGTGGGGAGGGGGCACCTAGAACACATAACGTCAATTGTTTGCCGTGTGCGGCGCCCCCCTCCACAGTTTACACCCCCGGTCATATTCTCGCGGTGCTGATACGTCTCCAACGTATCTACTTTTCCAAACACTTTTTCCCTTGTTTTGGACTCTAACTTGCATGATTTGAATGGAACTAACCCGGACTGACGCTGTTTTCAGCAGAATTGCCATGGTGTTGTTTTTGTGCAGAAATAAAAAGTTCTCGGAATGACCTGAAAAACCACGAGGAATTATTTCGGAATATATAAAAAATACCTGCGGAAAGATCTACGTCAGGGGGCCCACACTCTGTCCACGAGGGTGGGGGCGCGCCCCCTGCCTCGTGGGCCCCCTGATGCTCCATCGACGTACCCCCGGACTCCATATATTCACTTTGGGGAAGAAAAAAATCAGGGAGTAAGAATTATCGTGTTTTACGATACGGAGCCGCCGCCAAGCCCTAATCTCTATCGGGAGGGCTGATCTGGAGTCCGTTTGGGGCTCCGAAGAGTGGAGATCGTCGCCATCGTCATCATCAACCTTCCTCCATCACCAATTTCATGATGCTCACCGCCGTGCGTGAGTAATTCCATCGTAGGCTTGCTGGATGGTGATGGGTTGGATGAGATTTACCATGTAATCGAGTTAGTTTTGTTGGGGTTTGATCCCTAGTATCCACTATATTCTGAGATTGATGTTGTTATGACTTTGCCATGCATAATGCTTGTCACTAGGGACCGAGTGCCATGATTTCAGATCTGAACCTATTATGTTTTCATGAATATATGTGTGTTCTTGATCCTATCTTGCAAGTCTATAGTCACCTACTATGTGTTATGATCCGGCAACGCCGAAGTGACAATAATCGGGACCACTCCCGATGATGACCGTAGTTTGAGGAGTTCATGTATTCACTATGTGTTAATGCTTTGGTCCGGTACTCTATTAAAAGGAGGCCTTAATATCCCTTAGTTTCCACTAGGACCCCGCTGCCACGGGAGGGTAGGACAAAAGATGTCATGCAAGTTCTTTTCCATAAGCACGTATGACTATATTCGGAATACATGCCTACATTACATTGATGAACTGGAGCTAGTTCCGTGTCACCCTAGGTTATAACTTTTACATAATGAATTGCATCCAACATAATTCCCCATCACCGATCCAATGCCGATGAGCTTTTCACATATTGCTTGTTGCTTATTTACTTTCCCGCTGCTATTATTACAAAAACTACAAAAACACTACCATTACCTTTATTGATGTTAACGCTATCTCCATATTACCTTGCTACTAAACTACCTTGTTGCAGATACTAAGTTTCCATGTGTGGTTGAATTGACAACTCAGCTGCTAATACTTCAGAGTATTCTTTGGCTCCCCTTGTGTCGAATCAATAAATTCGGTTGAATACTTTACCCTCGAAAACTGTTGCGATCCCCTACACTTGTGGGTTATCAAGACTATTTTCTGGCATCATTGCCGGGGAGCATAGCTCTATTCTTTAAGTCACTTGGGATTTATATCTGTTGATCACTATGAAGAACTTGAAGGACTCAAAAACCAAGATCTACCCCTCAACTACGAGGGGAGGTAAGGAACTGCCATCTAGCTCTGCACTTGATTCACCATCTGTTATGGGTAAATTTGCGACACCTACTCCTGCTATTGAATCTGATATTTCGTATGTTCTTGATGATGGCACTTCTGCTATGTATGATGAAACTACTTCTATGCCTGATAATACTATGCCACTAGGTGAATTTCTAGATGAACAAATTGCTAAGGTTAGGGAGAATGCAAATATTGAAACTAATAATATTTATGAAAGTGATGATGAAGCTTCTCCCCCTAGATATGAATTGCATGTTGTTCCCGAGGATTATGTTATGGATGAAGAAACTGCTAGAGACTTTCTTGCTTGCTACGATAGATATGATCTTAAGAAATTATTATCTAAGCTAAAAGAAAAGTCCTTGAATGCTAGAATGAAACATGACCCTGCTTTCGCTACTTCACCTATCTTTGTTACTGATAAGGATTATGATTTCTCTGTTGATCCTGAGTTAATTACTTTGGTTGAATCTGATCCTTTCCATGGCTATGAGTCTAAAAGTGTTGTGGCACATCTTACTAAGTTGAATGATCTAGCCACCCTGTTTACCAATGATGAAAAGATTCGTTATTACTATATCCTTAAGTTATTTCCGTTCTCGCTAAAGGGTGATGCTAAGACTTGGTTTAATTCTCTTAATCCTGGTTGTGTGCGTAGTCCCCAGGATATGATGTATTACTTCTCTGCTAAATATTTTCCCGCTCATAAGAAACAAGCTGCCTTACGGGAAATTTATAACTTTGTGCAAATTGAATAAGAGAGTCTCCCACAAGCTTGGGGAGGCTTCTCCAATTACTTAATGCTTTGCCTGATCATCCTCTTAAGAGGAACGATATACTTGATGTCTTTTATAATGGACTAACCAATGCTTTCAGAGACCACCTGGATAGTTGTGCTGGTTGTGTTTTCAAAGAAAGAACAGTTGATCAAGCTGAATTACTATTGAATAATATGATGGCCAATGAAAATAATTGGACACTTCCTGAACCAGCCCCTAAGCCAACTCCGAAGAAAAGGGGAGTTATGTTTCTCAGTCCTGAAGATATGCAAGAGGCAAAGAAATCCATGAAATAAAAAGGTATTAAAGATGAAGATGTTAAGAATTTACCGCCTATTGAAGAAATGCATGGTCTTGATAACCCGACACAGGTAGTAAAGGTAAATTCTCTTTATAGATTTGATGAAGGTGACATTCCTCGTTATAAGTCTTCTAGCCAATGCTTAGATGTGTTTGACAATTTTATTGTAAAACAAGAAAACTTCAATGCTTATGTTGGTAGACAATTGCAACGTAATGCTTATATGATTCAGCGCTTGAGTGATTATATGTCTAGAGTTAAAGGTGAATTGAAAATCATTAGTAAACACGTTTCTATGGTTACCACTCAAGTAGAACAAGTACTTAAGGCTCAGAATGATTTTCTCAATGAATTAAATGGTAAGAATAATGACTATGCTGTTAGAGTTGCTACTAGAGGTGGTAAAGTGACTCAAGAACCTTTGTATCCTGAGGGCCACCCTAAGAGAATTGAGCAAGATTCTCAGAGAGCTAATTTAGATGCACATAGTTCTTCTAAGAAGAAGAAAAGAAAAATGATAGAACTTTGCATGCTTCTAGTGAACCTGTAGCTGACACACCTGAGAATCCCAATGATATATTTGTTTCTGATGCTGAGACACAATCTGGTAATGAACATGAACCTAGTGATAATATTAATGATGATGTTCATGATGATGCTCAACCTAGCAATGATAATGATGTAGAGATTGAACCTGTTGTTGATCTTGATAACCCACAATCAAAGAATCAACGTTAAAATAAGAGAGACTTTGTTGCTAGGAAGCACGGTAGGGAAAGAGAACCATGGGTTCAGAAACCCATGCCTTTTCCTCCTAAACCATCCAAGAAAAAGGATGATGACGATTTTGAGCGCTTTGCTGAAATGATTAGACCTATTTTTTTGCGTATGCGTTTGACTGATGTGCTTAAAACAAATCCTTATGCTAAGTATATGAAAGATATTATTACCAATAAAAGAAAGATACCTAAAGTAGAAATTTCCACCTTGCTTGCCAATTACACTTTTAAAGGTGGAATACCTAAGAAACTAGGAGATCCAGGAGTACCTACTATACCTTGCTCCATTAAAAGAAACTATGTTAAAACTACTTTATGTGATCTTGGAGCCGGTGTTAGTGTTATGCCTCTCTCTTTATATCATAGACTTGACTTGAGTAAGTTGACACCTACTGAAATATCTTTGCAAATGGCTGATAAATCAACTACTATACCTATCGGTATTTGTGAGGATGTGCCTGTTGTGGTTGCAAATCTTACTATTCTAACGGACTTTGTTATCCTTGATATTCCCGAGGACGATAGTATGTCTATTATCCTTGGTAGACCCTTTTTGAATACTGCAGGGGCTGTTATTGATTGCAACAAAGGCAATGCCACTTTTCATGTCAATGGTAATGAGCATACGGTCCACTTTCCGAGGAAACAACCTCAGGTCCACAGTATCAATTATATTGGAAAAATTTCAACTATTACTATTGGAGGTTTTGAATTTCTTCTCCCTACTATCAAGAAGAAATATGATATTCTTATTGTTGGGGACATACATATCCCCATTGAGGTAACCTAGTGTTATTCGAAAATTCTCCGGTTTCATGTTATTCGAAAAGAGTTTATTAACAAGACCCGATCAACCTTGTTAATGGATTCCTTTTGACGAGCATGAGATGGGTGAATCTAGATAGCACAACCTTATGTATCCCCCTTTTACTTCCTGTTAATTAGAATGAATAAAGCAAAAATAGTATTCTCTGTTTGTTTCTAGACTTATCCGTGCAATAAAAAAATACCCCGAAAATAAAAGTTCTCCAAATGCTCTGAAAAATAAATATGATTTTTTTCTAGAATATTTGAGAATATATGGCACTGAAAACACAGCGAGGGGAGCCAACATCTGGCCACGAGGGTCCAGGGCGCGTCCAACCTCACAGGGCGCGTCCTCTACCTCGTGGGCCCCACGTGGCCCCCTCAACATATTCCTGCACCCATTCCCTTCTTCTTCCTCCCAAAAAAATTACTACCCAGCTCAAGCACGAGTTCTAGATCATCTTGCTGCCATTTTCGATCTCCTTGCTCAAAGCACCATTCACAAAACTGTCTAGGGAGATTATTCCTTGGTATGTGACTCCTCCATTGGTCCAATTAGTTTTTGTTCTAGTGCTTTAATTATTGCAAATTTTTGCTGCTGTGGTGACCTTGTTCTTGAGCTTGCATGTCAA
Organism: Secale cereale; assembly: GCA_902687465.1. NCBI lineage: Eukaryota > Viridiplantae > Streptophyta > Magnoliopsida > Poales > Poaceae > Secale > Secale cereale. The sequence continues at coordinate 86,565,103 of LR738710.1, read as the reverse complement.
ATTTCTTTGGTCCCAAGTAGTTCTAATGCATGATATAGTCTCTAGGCACTTGTAGGAGTTGTTGCTATCAATCTTGTTGAGTTAGGTTAACTTTTATTTTGAGTTACTAAAAATTTCAGAAATTTTCAGAGGAGGAAAATGATAAAGAGATTACTGAGGGCCTCCTCTAGTAAATGTTCAGAGGATAAGAAGAAGGAAGAAAATAAGAAGCCCAAGTATAATATTCCTTGCATGGCGGAAGTTCGGCCGTGTGAATGGCCTTGTAATGAGTTCATGAGAGCCGTCGGTATTTACGAAGACTTTTATTATTTGGCAAACAATGCAGGCCTCACCGACTTCCTCCATGACCAGCGTGAACAATATCTCTTACTCACTAATATTTTCACGCAAAATTTTCATTTTCATGCTAAGAAAACACCACCTACAGTGGAGTTTCGTTTATATGATGAGGTTAAGGAGATGTCATTCTTTGAGTTTTGTGAAGTATGCAAGATACCCTTTGAAGGTAGACTTGATGAACCATGTCGTGAAGATGTTGAAAGGTTTATTGGCATGATAGCTGTAGGGGAAACTAGACAAGTCTCAGGGGCAAGGATTACTAGTATACATTTACCTCTTCTGCGCTACTTTGCTTTATTTGCTAGTAGATGTTTAATTGGTCACGGGAATAGTGGGAATCTTAGTGCCCCTAATATTGTCATTTTACGCCATGCTTTGTTTCGGGACACAACTTTTAGCTTGGGAGCTGTCGTTGCTAAACGATTAAGTCTAAACCGCACCAAAGGTCCCGTCTTTGGAGGCATCTTTGCTTCTCGCCTTGCTGAACATTTTAGAATACCTATTAGACATCATGAGAAGGAAGAAAAATTGCTTGCCCCTGTTTATCTAGATTATAAGAGCATGATAGCACATGATTTTATTGTTAAAGACGAAGAGAAGTTGCTTAATTATAAATTAAGGTTTGATGAAAAGTATTGTGAGATTGTTACCTTGCCTACACCATCTCTGTTCGATCTGTCTACAGGCATATATCTCGTTACGTCAGATTCTTTCTACGAGCACCAGAGCCAGGTACGAGCTTCAGAGCCTGAGCTGGAGCCACCACTTGATCCTTACCATTAGTCTGTTTATGGGTGGGATCTGGATGAGCTGGCCAACCAGTGGCACCCACAGGACACATCTCAGTACACTGGAGGGAGTAGCTTTGATCCATGGCCATAGACCAACTTAGGCCAAAAGCCTAAGCTTGGGGAGTACGTGTTTCTCACAGACATTACATTCATGCTCACACACTTATTCTAGTTGTCAGTGCTCACACTCTTTCATTGTACCATCCATGTTTAGTTTCAATTCTTTTTCTTAGTTTTTTTTCTCGTGTGTTAGAAAAACCTTAAGAAAAACAAAACAAAATTAGTCGTAGCTTTTAGCTAGTTTACTTTCCTTGCTTGTAGTAGTACTAATTAAAATAAAACCCAAAAAGATTTCTCGTTCTTCTTTTGCTTGTTGGGAGCTTTTCCGTGTGAATAGTTTATTTTCTTTTCTTTGGGGGTCAAGAGTAGAAGACCATGATTGAAAATGCTTAGTGGCTCTCATATGCTTTCTTGATTGATTTAACCTTGAGCCATATTACCTTGTCTTCTCTCTTGTATTAAATGCTCGCAGATTCCAGCTTAGTCCAATGCACGTATACTATTATTATTATCCACACCGTTCGGTCATGCGAGTGAAAGGCAATAAGGATGATATATGATGAACTAATTGAGATGAGAAAAGCTGGTATGAACTCGACCTCTCTTGTTTTTGTAAATATGATAGTTCATCGTTCCTGATTCAGCTTGTTATGAATGAAACATGCTTGCAATGACAATTAGAGATCATAGCTTCTTATGCCATGCTTAATTATCTGAGAGTTTATAATGGTCTATATTGCGTGCCAGCATGATATTAAAATGGTTGTGATGTGATATGATAGGGTGGTATCCTCCTTTGAACGATTCAAGTGGTCTGACTTGGCACATGTTCACGCATGTAGTTGAAACAAATCAACATAGCCTCCACGATATTTATGTTCATGGTGATTTATATCCTACTCATGCTTGCATTCATTGTTGATTAATTTTAATGCATGTTCATGACTATTGTCGCTCTCTAGCTGGTCGCTTCCCAGTATCTTTCTAGCCTTCACCTATATTAAGCGGGAATACTGCTTGTGCATCAACTTCCATAAACCCCAAAGTTATTCCACATGAGTCCACCATACCTTCCTATATGCGGTATTTACCTGCTGTTCCAAGTAAATTTGTATGTGCCAAACTCTAAACCTTCAAATGAAATTCTGTTTTGTATGCTCGAACAGCTCATGTATCAACTAGGGTTGTCTATATCTTCCATGCTAGGTGGGTTATTCTCATGATGAGTGGACTCCGCTCATCATTCATGAGAAAATGGCTGGTAACCGGGATGCCCAGTCCCATGCTCAAAATCATAATAATTAAACAAAACTCCCCCAGGGCTGTTGCTGGTTTGGACGGTACCCATTTGTGAAGCCCGAGACCGACGTCCCAGAAGATTCCAGATGTTCCGGGTTGCCCGTGTGTTCTTTGTGCTTGTGTTATTTATTTTTTGCATCGCATCATGTCATCATGCCATCATGTCATTAATCTTTTGCATCTCAACCTAATAAATTGTGTGGGCCTTCGGTCCATTTAAATCGAGGGAAGAAGGTCTTCTCTTTAAAACATATAAAGCCTCCTAATAATTATGGAGCTATATTAATAAATATTCCAATTTGTTGGAATCACCAGAACACACTTGCATTTTTCCCCATGTCTCTTAATTCTAGTTTCTCCGTAAAACCTTGCTATATTCTTTCCGTTATTTTCGAGGCTCCTCTAAATCTAGACTCCTTTTAAACTCCTTGAGGCAAGCTATTTATTTAGTTTGCACTTCCCTTTTGTTGGAACTATTTTTGTGAGGTTGGAATTATTCCGTAAAGCCTTACAAAAATGTCCATCATTTTTATCCTTGTTCTTTGACCTTCTTTTCTTATTTTATTTTTGCTCCTTCTCTTTTGCTTTCTGCTAAGGGAAATAATAAGGAAGAGGCCAGCCAGCCTCTTGGGCCTTCCCCTTCTTCCCTCCCAGCCAGCCCAGGCCTCCCTCAGGCCCATCTCCTTTCTCCCCCCAGCCTTCCTCTTTCCCTCAGCCGGCCTCTAGGCCCAAGGCCCATCCCGCGAGGCCCAGCCTCAGCGCACCGAACCCTAGCGCTCCCTCGACCCGCTCTCGTTCGTTCCCTCGTTCCCCCGAGCCGCCGCCACTCACCCATCGCTTCCCTCTCCCTCGACCCTTCGCAGCTCTGCCCCGTTTTCCCTCGCCGCACTCCCCCTCGCCCGCATCTTCCTCTCTCGCGCCTCACCACTCTCTCCGTCGCGCCTCGCACTCTTCTTCGCCCCGCGGCCCTCTGGCCTCCTTCCCCAGCGCCACGGGCCGGCCACCAGCTCCCTCCTCCGCGCCCTAGCGCCGGCCAGGAGCCCGGCCGGCCAGAGCGCGCCCGTTCCCAGGGCCGCCGCTCTCCCGTGCACGGCGGCCACACCCGCCGTCCTCCTCGAGCGCCCGCGGCCAGAGCGCAGCGACGCCAGAGGCTCTGCTGCCTCCCCTCCTTTGGCGCCCTCCTCCTCTTCAATCGCCTCGCCACGTCTCCCTCCGGTCCCGATGCGCGCCGCGAGCACCTCTGCCTCGCCTTCATGCGCCGCGAGCCGCGCCCGATGCGCCCCGACGCCAGCGGTGCGCCTCCCTCCGTTCCCTCAGCGCCGCGCCGCTCCTGGCGTGCCAAGGCAGGAGGTCCACCGCGCCCTGCTCGTCCGTCTTCCCCTGCGGCCAGGCCAGCACCGCATCGACCAGCAAGAGCTCCCTCGAGCCGCGCCCTCCAACCGCAGCGCCGTGCTGCCCTTTTGTTTAGCTCCTGTTTTGTTTTTTTGTTTTTTTTGTTTTGTTGTTTTGTGTTGTACTGTTGACTTGTCAGATGAACCGTGAACGAGTACCCCCTACCGATGCGACAAGTACCACTGCTTCCACTACCGTCGCAAACGGGAACCCCCAAGTACCACTACGAACGCCGACGCGACAAGTACCCCGACATCGACGACCCGAACGACTACCGTCGCCGTGTACCACTACCGTCGCCCGGAAACGAGGAATTCGCCAAGTACCACGACACCCCGTGAACGACTACTTCCTCTCCGTTAACGTGTTCCCCGACTCGCGGAACGACTTCTTCCACTACGACTCGAACCGCCCCGAAACGCACGCTTCGAAGGTATAACCCCGTGACGTGACCCGTGTGAATGCTTGTTGTGTTGTATGAAATGTTTCCCGTGTGTGCTTCATGCCGTTTTCGCCCTTTTGTCACGTTCCTCGGTTGCCTTGTCGCCGACTCGTGGGAACCCGGTAACGGGATCGCCCCACCTTTCCTCTCGTTTGACTCACCCATGCCATCTTACCTCTTGCACCGGTCTCTCAACGAGTTACCGGAACCGATATGTTGCCGTGGCATCATTTTCGGAATCGTTGCCGTGGCACTCTTTTCTTTCCACCACGGTGACAAATGCTTCTATCCTCTTAAGTCAACCTTTTAATAAAATTGCATAAACTTGATCATGTCATCCGCATCATGTTAACAACACTAAAATGTTTAATTGTTGTTTGCTTTTAATTATTAAACATGCTTATGGGGATTTTCCGGACTTGTTGTTGTTATTCTTCCGGCCTCATTTAAAATGCCTTAATAGTGTAGTTTCTTTATGTTTCACCTCTTGCCATGCTAAAAACATTAAATCTTGTCTTGTAAATAAACGAGAGTCAATTAAATAATTAATGTGGTGTTTCGTCAATATGCAACTCGTTGCATATTGAGCTCCACTTAACTTGTAGTATTTGTTTGTGCACTTGCCATGCCATGCTTATTTAAACCGGACATGCATCATACTTGTTCGCGCATCGTATGCCATGTTTATGATTGTGTGTTTACCGTGTTGTTTGTTTCTTTCCGGTTTGCTTCTCTTGTTAGCTTCGGTTTCGTTCCGGAGTTGTGAGGATTCTCTCGACTGTGTTGCTTCATCTTCTTCGAGGATCCGTTCTTCTCCTTTGTGGAATCCCAGGCAAGATGACCGAACCCAGATACCATTACTATTTTTGCCTCTTGCTAGAAGTCACGATCTATAGTTTTGCCTCAATGCCCATGTTCTTCTTGTCAGCCTCCTACTTGTAACCACTACCATGTTTAACCACCCTACCTATGCAAACCGTTGCTTGGCTAAGTACGCTTCGCTCAGCCCTTCTTATAGCATTGTTAGTTGCAGGTGAAGATTGAAGATGCTTGCTTCATGTTGAAGTTTGGTTGGGTTATATCACACTATATAAATGCTTAAAAAAATGAAATCATCTATATACTGGCAGGGTGGAAGGCTAAGCCTTTTGCTTGGTGTTTTGTTCCACTCATGCCGTTAGGAACCGTATAAACCGGTGTTAATTTCCTTGATTATGCGTTCCTAACACGGTTGGGGTGTATGGGACCCCCTTGATAAACCGCTAAGTGCTAAGTCTTTTCCAGCAAGTCCCAACATTTGGTACTATTTGCCTCATAATAACTTAATTAATTAATTAATTTGCATAAGGGGGACGCTCCTTGGAGATTCTTTTCTACATAGCAGGGGGGGCCAGTGTTGATGGCGTTGGTCCCAAACGGGGAGTCTGCAGGGCCGCCTTGGGGCAACCCGAGGTATCTGGTATACCTGTAGAATCGCCCATCCGGTCGTGTCCTGAGACTTAGATACGCGCGGCTACTATCAGGGTGTCGACACGCCGGGAGGATTTGCTGGATTAGCCTTACCTTAGTTCGGTTTAACTTGAGCACGGGATTCCGAGAATACTCGGGTCTTCCCACCTATGGAGTTGCGACTTCGCGGATCGTGGGCTTGTGATGGGCCAAGTTGGAACACCCCTGCAGGGTTTGAACTTTCGAAAGCCGTGCCCGCGGTTATGTGGCAGATGGGAGCTTGTTAATTCCGGTTGTAGAAAACTTGACACAATGTTTCTAATACACTACCAGCGTGTGTACCGTGACTGTCAATTTCCGAATAGGGATTCGGGAGTTGAACACGGTGGGGTTATGTTTGACCGGCTTTAGTTAGGATCACTTTGTGATCATCTGTCGACCGATGCTCTTCTCTTCTCGCTCTCTATTACGTAAGTTAGTGCTAGTTGCTGCTGCAGACTCTTGTTGTTCCTTCACCTCTCGTTCTTTCTTCAGCCTTGTCCTCACCCAAGGCTTAAATAGTCTTGTTACCCGGGAACGGGATTGTTGAGTCCTCTGTGGCTCACAGTTACTTCACCACACCAGATGCAGGTTCAACCGAGTTTGATGCAGGAGTTGGATCAGTTCTTCACCGGGAGCTCGATGAAGAGTGTGACCGTTTGCTTGTGATGTTTCGTCGATCAGTAGTGGTTTCTACTAGGATTCGATCCTGACCTGTGGCTTTATGTTGTTTTGGTATCTTTCTTTGGATCTTCACCCGTAGTCGGGTTGTGATGTTCTGAATGATGATTGTTTATGTAATGTATTGTGTGAAGTGGCGAGTGTAAGCCAACTATCTCCTTTTGCATTTTAATCCCTCTTTTACATGAGTCGTGCAAAGATACCAAACTTGAGATCATTCTAGGACGGGATTATACCTTTAAGTCGTGCCTCGACACGTAGGAGGTATAGTCCCATCCTGGGCATTACAAGTTGGTATTCAGAGCCTTCTCCGACCTAGAAGCCCCCACTGATTGATCGAATCGTTGACGGTTGAGTCTAGGCACACACTGAAAATGTTTTGAGTCCTATATATATATCGGAGAGTAGGATTTTTTTTTTCTTCTCATCCCCTTTCTCTCTGGTGAGGACTCCTGACGATTACTCTTGCCTCTTCTACTTTCAAAAATTGCACAATTTTTTTAAGGATCCCGCGAGTATTCTGGGATTGTTTCGATGTTCTTGTGACAAGGATATTGTTCTCGATGCCTCCTGTTACCGAGGAGTTGAGCTTCGGGGTATCATTGACACAAGCATATCGCGGCAGTACTAAATACTTAAGACGGCCGACATCGAAAATCTCTCCTATACGGCCAGTGGCAAGATAACCCCGACATCACCCAGTACTGGGGAGGTAGTTCGAGAGTATTGCCATAGCTTGTTATAGTGGATGCTTTTCGAAGGTCCGAGGTACACAGTTTCCGAGAAAGACTGGTTATGTGTTGAAGGATGGATACACCTGGATGTAGGTTTAGAGTTGATTGCGCGGTGCTTCCCGTGTATCCCCAACACCTGATTGCATAACTGGAAACTTTCGGAAATCTATAGGTGGGTTTTATCCAGTAGATCGTAGGCATTCTTCCAACGAATGCAGGTTAGTGAGTTCGGGGTTCGACATTGAGTGAAGGGGTTATATGACCGATGTTACTATCAGGAATTGCATCTTAAAGGGTCCTTGGCTATGCTGATCCGGGGATTGCAAAACCTTTTCGTAACGCGTTCATATGCTTTCAGCACAAAGATGTTAGAACGAAACTCCTCTCTTGTGTTTGTTCCATCTGTACCTTGTTCCTTTTATTTTACCTTTTGTTCTCCAAGTGGCTTCTCGACTAGTTGATGTACCTACGGAATTCTTTCGTTCAATTCTCTGTTCGGAATGATATTGTGAAGATCATGTTGCATATCTATCCTCTGTTCTTGTTTTGATTCTGGTATTCGAGTTGCTTCGATGTCAAATGTTGATTCCATACCTTTCCTAATCGGTGTTCTCATATTTCTATGGGAGTGCTAGTCCTTTTTGATCATCAAGATGGTCATGTTAAATCCTTTTCAACCGGTGTGCCTTCTCTTCAAGTTATTCCATACGGACGTCGTTGAGAAATCTGACAATTTGTCTGTTTCATTCATCCCAAGTCGTCTTTGTTTTCCCCACCCTCCCACCCTTCTTCTTCTCGGAGCCAGAAATCTCAGATGAAGTATCCATTTTATTCATGTGATATTTCTTCATTCTTTTCCTTCAATGTTCTTATCTGGTGAATTATCGTGAAGTTGCTCTAGAGCTTCAAGTTCATCATTCTTTTGTTCTCAAATTCTCCGGTGGATGTAATTTAAGATTTCAGTGTTGATCCTATCATTTTTCCTCTTTTCATAATGTTTTCTTATTCCGGTGTACCAATTAATCATTCTCCTCTTACTATTCATATCCGGAGTGCTGAAGATTAATAATTCCATTCTTAATCCTTTCAAATTATTTTGAGGATTGCTATCTTATTCAAGCCATTTAATTCAACCGGTGCATTATCTCTTAAGCAATTTTTCCAACGGTGATTTCTTTGAGTGGGCCCTAACCCACATGTCTTTCCCAGGATCTTACCTGACTCTTCTTTTTCTGGAGTTATACTCAAATTCTTTTCAAAGTGTGACGTAAGAATGTTTTACATCAGTCGCATGCCTTCTCCAAGATCGCTTTCAAATTCTTGTTCATCATTGGTTCAATCTTCCAATTCTTCAATCCGGAGTGCTCATCAATTCTTCATGGCATTTCTCGTCTTCATTCTCAACATTTGGAGACCGGAGAAGTGTTTCTCTTAAATCTTGGCCCGTCTTCTTGAAGATTCGTGGTTCTAGCTTCATGCCATCCTCATTATCGTTTGATTGTGAGGAATTCTTTTATACCCATCCGAAGCATTCTTGAATTCTTTTCCTTGTGATCCTCCGAACGCCATCATTTCAAAATATTTCTTCGTTCTCAGTTTTCAACTTCGTCCTCCAAATATTCTTCATTGATGCCTCTTCGTTCGTCTCCTTTTTATTACGGTGGTTCTTTCAAGTTTACTCTTCCTTGTTATCGTATTAATTCATTTGTTCTTTTAATAATCCTACCGGTGAGTCGTTCAAGATTATTCTCAAGTTTGGCTATATCTCTTAATCCTTTCCAACGAGAATAAGTAGTTTGCCAAATCCTTTGGTCGTCAACAATTTGAATTGGTGAAGGATATGCATGACATAATTCTTATTCTTATTCCTTCGAGGTGATTTAATTCTTTTGTCTGGAGCTTGTTCATCATATCATATTCTCGGTTATAAGCTGTTCATCTTGTTTTCCGGAGATCCATGTTGTTTCATTTATATCATTTCAAGCTCCATCTGATTCATCGCAGGCTTTGAATCTTATTCTTTCATTTTTCACTTCTCATGCTTTCATTACCGGAGTTCTTCATGGTGGTTCATCATCATTTAATTCATCCTCGAAGTCTTCATCAAGATTCTTGTTGGAGCTCAAGCATTCTTCATCATGCTTCCAATTGCAATCCTTTCTACCTTATCTTTTCAGATGGTGTTATGCCATTGTTGACAATTCCTTCATGTTTCATGATTCACAAGTTGTCAGGAATGGGATATTTAAACCCATCATTTTCTTTGATCAGGAGATCTTTCCAACCATTCAATTTATTCATTGGAGTCATCTTGGGTTATAATTCACCTAAAGCTTTCCCTAAGGATTGTTGCTAATTATGGTGCTTATAATGAACCAAGTTCTTCATTTATCATTCCGGTGAAATAACTTTTTCGTCTCCTTGTTGATCTCAATCCAATCAATTACTTAAGTTAGTGGCTGGTTGTCACCTCTTAATTTTGAGATGTTTTCCATAAGCCCACATCAAGCTTATTCTTTCGTTGTTGAATTTTCAACAATTCTGTTCAACCCTTCTTTGTAAGGATGCTCTTTCAAATTCAATTTTGAGAGATGTTGTCATTTTCTTCTCCATTCATTCTTTCATTGAACTATATTCTATTCTTTCATTCCGGAGGCATTGTTATGTTGCTCTCTCCAAACCATATTATCGTTTTATCAAGATCATATTCTCCCTTGCTTGTTCATTTAACCGGAGTGTTGTATTCTTCATTCTAGTTCTATCATCTGATCTAGTTTTCCTCTCTTTTCAACCGGAGTGCTATCTGAATCCTTCTTATCCCGTATGCCATTCTTTTAATTGTTTCGGAGGCTATATGTTGTTGATTTCATCAAATATCATTCCATCTCCTCAAGTTTTTGTTATTTCCTTTCATTTTCAGACAGAGTGCTTTCCAAATTCTGTCATTCTAATTCCTTGGATATACCATTGCGGTGTCAAATTATTTTGTCATCCGTGAGCTCTTGCTTCATGTCTTTCAACCTACAAGGTTCTTGTTATGTTCCTTGTTCCTCTTTTCTAACGGAGTTTTTCATCTTCGTTCATCTCCGTGGCATTCTTTCTTTCAACTTGTTCAACCTCTCAAGGTTCTTTGGTTCCACTCGTCTGTCGAAGAAGCAACTTTGTTTTACCTCCTCCTTTTCGTTTTTACCCGGTGATATCTCTAGGATCTCGGGTCGAGATCCTCTGTTAGTGTGGGAGAGTTGTGACGCCCGAGACCGACGTCCCAGAAGATTCCAGAAGATTCCAGAAGATTCCAGATGTTCTGGGTTGCCCGTGTGTTCTTTGTGCTTGTGTTATTTATTTTTTGCATCGCATCATGTCATCATGCCATCATGTCATTAATCTTTTGCATCTCAACCTAATAAATTGTGTGGGCCTTCGGTCCATTTAAATCGACGGAAGAAGGTCTTGTCTTTAAAACATATAAAGCCTCCTAATAATTATGGAGCTATATTAATAAATATTCCAATTTGTTGGAATCACCAGAACACACTTGCATTTTTCCCCATGTCTCTTAATTCTAGTTTCTCCGTAAAACCTTGCTATATTCTTTCCGTTATTTTCGAGGCTCCTCTAAATCTAGACTCCTTTTAAACTCCTTGAGGCAAGCTATTTATTTAGTTTGCACTTCCCTTTTGTTGGAACTATTTTTGTGAGGTTGGAATTATTCCGTAAAGCCTTACAAAAATGTCCATCATTTTTATCCTTGTTCTTTGACCTTCTTTTCTTATTTTATTTTTGCTCCTTCTCTTTTGCTTTCTGCTAAGGGAAATAATAAGGAAGAGGCCAGCCAGCCTCTTGGGCCTTCCCCTTCTTCCCTCCCAGCCAGCCCAGGCCTCCCTCAGGCCCATCTCCTTTCTCCCCCCAGCCTTCCTCTTTCCCTCAGCCGGCCTCTAGGCCCAAGGCCCATCCCGCGAGGCCCAGCCTCAGCGCACCGAACCCTAGCGCTCCCTCGACCCGCTCTCGTTCGTTCCCTCGTTCCCCCGAGCCGCCGCCACTCACCCATCGCTTCCCTCTCCCTCGACCCTTCGCAGCTCTGCCCCGTTTTCCCTCGCCGCACTCCCCCTCGCCCGCATCTTCCTCTCTCGCGCCTCACCACTCTCTCCGCCGCGCCTCGCACTCTTCTTCGCCCCGCGGCCCTCTGGCCTCCTTCCCCAGCGCCACGGGCCGGCCACCAGCTCCCTCCTCCGTGCCCTAGCGCCGGCCAGGAGCCCGGCCGGCCAGAGCACGCCCGTTCCCAGGGCCGCCGCTCTCCCGTGCACGGCGGCCACGCCCGCCGTCCTCCTCGAGCGCCCGCGGCCAGAGCGCAGCGACGCTAGAGGCTCTGCTGCCTCCCCTCCTTCGGCGCCCTCCTCCTCTTCAATCGCCTCGCCACGTCTCCCTCCGGTCCCGATGCGCGCCGCGAGCACCTCTGCCTCGCCTTCATGCGCCGCGAGCCGCGCCCGATGCGCCCCGACGCCAGCGGTGCGCCTCCCTCCGTTCCCTCAGCGCCGCGCCGCTCCTGGCGTGCCAAGGCAGGAGGTCCGCCGCGCCCTGCTCGTCCATCTTCCCCTGCGGCCAGGCCAGCACCGCATCGACCAGCAAGAGCTCCCTCGAGCCGCGCCCTCCAACCGCAGCGCCGTGCTGCCCTTTTGTTTAGCTCCTGTTTTTTTTTGTTGTTGTTTTGTGTTGTACTGTTGACTTGTCAGATGAACCGTGAACGAGTACCCCCTACCGATGCGACAAGTACCACTGCTTCCACTACCGTCGCAAACGGGAACCCCAAGTACCACTACGAACGCCGACGCGACAAGTACCCCGACATCGACGACCCGAACGACTACCGTCGCCGTGTACCACTACCGTCGCCCGGAAACGAGGAATTCGCCAAGTACCACGACACCCCGTGAACGACTACTTCCTCTTCGTTAACGTGTTCCCCGACTCGCGGAACGACTTCTTCCACTACGACTCGAACCGCCCCGAAACGCACGCTTCGAAGGTATAACCCCGTGACGTGACCCGTGTGAATGCTTGTTGTGTTGTATGAAATGTTTCCCGTGTGTGCTTCGTGCCGTTTTCGCCCTTTTGTCACGTTCCTCGGTTGCCTTGTCGCCGACTCGTGGGAACCCGGTAACGGGATCGCCCCACCTTTCCTCTCGTTTGACTCACCCATGCCATCTTACCTCTTGCACCGGTCTCTCAACGAGTTACCGGAACCGATATGTTGCCGTGGCATCATTTTCGGAATCGTTGCCGTGGCACTCTTTTCTTTCCACCACGGTGACAAATGCTTCTATCCTCTTAAGTCAACCTTTTAATAAAATTGCATAAACTTGATCATGTCATCCGCATCATGTTAACAACACTAAAATGTTTAATTGTTGTTTGCTTTTAATTATTAAACATGCTTATGGGGATTTTCCGGACTTGTTGTTGTTATTCTTCCGGCCTCATTTAAAATGCCTTAATAGTGTAGTTTCTTTATGTTTCACCTCTTGCCATGCTAAAAACATTAAATCTTGTCTTGTAAATAAACGAGAGTCAATTAAATAATTAATGTGGTGTTTCGTCAATATGCAACTCGTTGCATATTGAGCTCCACTTAACTTGTAGTATTTGTTTGTGCACTTACCATGCCATGCTTATTTAAACCGGACATGCATCATACTTGTTCGCGCATCGTATGCCATGTTTATGATTGTGTGTTTACCGTGTTGTTTGTTTCTTTCCGGTTTGCTTCTCTTGTTAGCTTCGGTTTCGTTCCAGAGTTGTGAGGATTCTCTCGACTGTGTTGCTTCGTCTTCTTCGAGGATCCGTTCTTCTCCTTTGTGGAATCCCAGGCAAGATGACCGAACCCGGATACCATTACTATTTTTGCCTCTTGCTAGAAGTCACGATCTATAGTTTTGCCTCAATGCCCATGTTCTTCTTGTCAGCCTCCTACTTGTAACCACTACCATGTTTAACCACCCTACCTATGCAAACCGTTGCTTGGCTAAGTACGCTTCGCTCAGCCCTTCTTATAGCATTGTTAGTTGCAGGTGAAGATTGAAGATGCTTGCTTCATGTTGAAGTTTGGTTGGGTTATATCACACTATATAAATGCTTAAAAAATGAAATCATCTATATACTGGCAGGGTGGAAGGCTAAGCCTTTTGCTTGGTGTTTTGTTCCACTCATGCCGTTAGGAACCGTATAAACCGGTGTTATGTTCCTTGATTATGCGTTCCTAACACGGTTGGGGTGTATGGGACCCCCTTGATAAACCGCTAAGTGCTAAGTCTTTTCCAGCAAGTCCCAACATTTGGTACTATTTGCCTCATAATAACTTAATTAATTAATTAATTTGCATAAGGGGGACGCTCCTTGGAGATTCTTTTCTACATAGCAGGGGGGGGCCAGTGCTGATGGCGTTGGTCCCAAACGGGGAGTCTGCAGGGCCGCCTTGGGGCAACCCGAGGTATCTGGTATACCTGTAGAATCGCCCATCCGGTCGTGTCCTGAGACTTAGATACGCGCGGCTACTATCAGGGTGTCGACACGCCGGGAGGATTTGCTGGATTAGCCTTACCTTAGTTCGGTTTAACTTGAGCACGGGATTCCGAGAATACTCGGGTCTTCCCACCTATGGAGTTGCGACTTCGTGGATCGTGGGCTTGTGATGGGCCAAGTTGGAACACCCCTGCAGGGTTTGAACTTTCGAAAGCCGTGCCCGCGGTTATGTGGCAGATGGGAGCTTGTTAATTCCGGTTGTAGAAAACTTGACACAATGTTTCTAATACACTACCAGTGTGTGTACCGTGACTGTCAATTTCCGAATAGGGATTCGGGAGTTGAACACGGTGGGGTTATGTTTGACCGGCTTTAGTTAGGATCACTTCGTGATCATCTGTCGACCGATGCTCTTCTCTTCTCGCTCTCTATTACGTAAGTTAGTGCTAGTTGCTGCTGCAGACTCTTGTTGTTCCTTCACCTCTCGTTCTTTCTTCAGCCTTGTCCTCACCCAAGGCTTAAATAGTCTTGTTACCCGGGAACGGGATTGCTTAGTCCTCTGTGGCTCACAGTTACTTCACCACACCAGATGCAGGTTCAACCGAGTTTGATGCAGGAGTTGGATCAGTTCTTCACCGGGAGCTCGATGAAGAGTGTGACCGTTTGCTTGTGATGTTTCGTCGATCAGTAGTGGTTTCTACTAGGATTCGATCCTGACCTGTGGCTTTATGTTGTTTTGGTATCTTTCTTTGGATCTTCACCCGTAGTCGGGTTGTGATGTTCTGAATGATGATTGTTTATGTAATGTATTGTGTGAAGTGGCGAGTGTAAGCCAACTATCTCCTTTTGCATTTTAATCCCTCTTTTACATGAGTCGTGCAAAGATACCAAACTTGAGATCATCCTAGGATGGGCTTATACCTTTAAGTCGTGCCTCGACACGTAGGAGGTATAGTCCCATCCTGGGCATTACACCATTGTTTCGGGCTAGCCGTGGAGTGTGCTTGTTGGTGGTTGGGGGAGTATAAACTTTACCATTCTGTTTGGGAACTGCCTATAATGTGCGTAGCATGGGAGATATCGAGATTCTTGGTTGTTATGTTGACAATGAAAGTATACCGCTCAAAATGTTATTCATCTCTTTTTAAAAATCGAGCTCTGGCACCTCAACAAATCCCCGTTTCCCTCTGCGAAGGGCCTATCTATTTACTTTTATGCAGAGTCATCATCCTCTTATAAAAGAGCACTAGTAGGAGAGCACCTCTGCCATTTGCATGTATTACTATTAATTTGCATTGGGTATGATCATGACTGGATCTCTTTTACCATGAATTACAATGTCTAGTCAGTCCTTGGTCCTTAAAGGTGCTCTGCATTTATGTTTTGCGGTCTCAGAAAGGGCTAGCGAGATACCATCTTGTTATATCATATTATGATTGTTTTGAGAAAGTGTTGCCATCCGAGGTTTATTGTTATTGCTCGCTAGTTCATTATGCCATTGATGTGAGTAGACATGAGACCTGAAAGTTATTGTGAATGTGGTTAGTTCATGATTTTTGCTGAAAACCTGAATGATGGCTTACATATTTACAACAACAAGAGCAAACAGAGTTTGTCAAAGTTTTTCTTTATCACTTTCAGTTTATCAACTGAATTGCTTGAGGACAAGCAAAGGTTTAAGCTTGGGGGAGTTGATACGTCTCCAACGTATCTACTTTTCCAAACACTTTTGCCCTTGTTTTGGACTCTAACTTGCATGATTTGAATGGAACTAACCCGGACTGACGATGTTTTCAGCAGAATTGCCATGGTGTTGTTTTTGTGCAGAAATAAAAAGTTCTAGAAATGACCTGAAAATCCACGGAGAATTATTTTGGAATATATAGAAAATACCTGCGGAAAGATCTACATCAGGGGGCCCACACCCTGTCCACGAGGGTGGGGGCGCGCCCCCTCCCCCTGGGCGCGCCACTGCCTCGTGGGCCCCCTGATGCTCCACCGACGTACCCCCAGACTCCATATATTCACTTTCGGGAAGAAAAAAATCAGGGAGGAAGAATTATCGTGTTTTACGATATGGAGCCGCCACCAAGCCCTAATCTCTCTCGGGAGGGCTGATCTGGAGTCCATTCGGGGCTCCGGAGAGTGGAGATCGTCGCCATCGTCATCATCAACCTTCCTCCATCACCAATTTCATGATGCTCACCGCCGTGCGTGAGTAATTCCATCGTAGGCTTGCTGGACGGTGATGGGTTGGATGAGATTTACCATGTAATCAAGTTAGTTTTGTTAGGGTTTGATCCCTAGTATCCACTATGTTCTGAGATTGATGATGCTACGACTTTGCCATGCTTAATGCTTGTCACTAGGACCCGAGTGCCATGATTTCAGATCTGAACCTATTATGTTTTCATGAATATATGTGTGTTCTTGATCCTATCTTGCAAGTCTATAGTCACCTACTATGTGTTATGATCCGGCAACCCCGAAGTGACAATAATCGGGACCACTCCCGGTGATGACCGTAGTTTGAGGAGTCCATGTATTCACTATGTGTTAATGCTTTGGTCCGGTACTCTATTAAAAGGAGGCCTTAATATCCCCTAGTTTCCACTAGGACCCCGCTACCACGGGAGGGTAGGACAAAAGATGTCATGCAAGTTCTTTTCCATAAGCACGCATGACTATATTCGGAATACATGCCTACATTACATTGATGAACTGGAGCTAGTTCTGTGTCACCCTAGGTTATAACTTTTACATGATGAATTGCATCCGACATAGTTCCCCATCACCGATCCAATGCCTACGATCTTTTCACATATTGCTTGTTGCTTATTTACTTTTCCGCTGCTATTATTACAAAAACTACAAAAACACTACTGTTACCTTTATCGCTGTTACCGCTATCTCCATGTTACCTTGCTACTAAACAACCTTGCGGCAGATACTAAGTTTCCAGGTGTGGTTGAATTGACAACTCAGCTGCTAATACTTAAGAGTATTCTTTGGCTCCCCTTGTGTCGAATCAATAAATTGGGTTGAATACTTTACCCTCGAAAACTGTTGCGATCCCCTACACTTGTGGGTTATCAGGTGCTTAGGCGAAGCCCTGCGCGGATCACTTCACCATCACCATCATCAAGCCGTCGTGCTGACCGAACTCATCTACTTCCTCGACATCTTGCTGGATCAAGAGGACGAGGGACGTCATCGAGCTAAACGTGTGTAGAACTCGGATGTGTCGTACGTTCGGTGCTGGATCGGTCGGGGCTAGTAGAAGTTCGACTACACCAATCGCGTTGTCAAACACTTCCGCTTTTGGTCTACGAGGGTACATAGGCACACTCCCCCACCCTCATTGCTATGCATCTCCAAGATAGATCTTGCATGAGCCTAGGATTTTTTTTAAATTGCATGTTACGTTTCCCAACAGTGGCATCATGAGCCAGGTCTATGCGTAGATGATATGCACGAGTAGAACACAAAGAGTTGTGGGAGGTGATAGTCATACTAGTGATAGTCATACTGCTTACCACCAACGTCTTATTTTGATTCGGCGGTATTGTGGGATGAAGCTGCTCGGACCAACCTTACATGACCACGTTCATGCGACCGGTTCCACCGATAGATTTGCAACCAGTTTTGCATAAAGTTGGTTGGCGGGTGTCTGTTTCTCCTACTTTAGCTGAATCGAATTGGACTGCGGCCGGGCCTTAGTGAAGGTTAAAACAACAAACTTGATGAAACATCATTGTGGTTTTGATGCGTAGGTAAGAACGCTTCTTGCTAGAAGCCCGTAGCAGCCACGTAAAACTTGCAACAACAAAGTAAAGGACGTCTAACTTGTTTTTGCAGGACATGTTGTGATGTGATATGGTCAAGGCATGATATGATAAATGTTATTGTATGAGATGATCATGTTTTGTAAGATATCTGACAATCGACAGGAGCCTTATGTTGTCTCTTTATTGTATGAAATGCAAGCACCATGTAATTGCTTTACTTTATCACTATGCGTTAGCGATAGTTGTAGTAGCAATAGTTGGTGAGACGACCACGATGCTACGATGAATATCAAGGTGTCGATCCGGGGGCGATGAAGATCATGATGATGCTTTGGAGATGGAGATCAAAAGCAAAGATGATGATGGCCATATCATGTCACATATTTTGATTGCATGTGATGTTTATCTTTTGTGCATCTTATTTTTCTTAGTACGGCGGCAGCATTATAAGATGATCCCTTAACTAAATTTCAAGGTAAAAGTGTTCTCCCTGAGTATGCACCATTGCTACAGTTCGCCGTGTTGAGACACCGCGTGATGATCGGGTGTGATAGACTCTACGTTCACATACAACAGGTGCAAGACAGTTTTGCACATGCGGAATACTCAGGTTAAACTTGACGAGCCTAGCATGTACATACATGGCCTCGGAACACTGGAGACCGAAAAGTCGAACATGAAACCTATAGTAGATATGATCAACATAGAGATGTTCACCATTGATGACTACTCCATCTCACGTGATGATCGGACATGGTTTAGTTGATTTGATCACGTATCATTTAGATGACTTGAGGCAT
Source organism: Secale cereale (assembly GCA_902687465.1). Lineage (NCBI taxonomy): Eukaryota > Viridiplantae > Streptophyta > Magnoliopsida > Poales > Poaceae > Secale > Secale cereale. Next base: position 86,546,773 of record LR738710.1, on the reverse strand, counting down.
GTCTATCTAAGTGGGAGTTCTTAAGTAATTTGATTAATTGTACTTAATTTATCATGAACTTAGTCCTGATAATATTTGCATATCTATGTTGTAGATCAATGGCCCATGTTACCATTCCCTTGAATTTTAATGTGTTCCGAGAGAAAGCTAAGTTGAAAGATGATGGTAGCAACTACACGGACTGGGTCCATAAATTGAGGATTATCCTCATTGCTGCACAAAAGAATTATGTCCTTGATGCACCACTAGGTGAAAGGCCTCCTGCAGGAGTGGATGCTGATGTTTTGAATGTCTGGCAAGCTCGATCTGATGACTACTCGACAGTTCAGTGTGCCATGCTTTACAGCTTAGAATTGGGACTTCAAAGACGTTTTGAACGTCATGGAGCATATGAGATGTTCTAAGAGTTGAAGTTAATATTTCAAGCAAATGCCCTAGTTGAGAGATATGAAGTCTCCAACAAGTTCTATAGCTGCAAGATGGAGGAGAACAGTTCTGTCAGTGAACACATACTCAAAATGTATGGGTATCATAATCACTTGACTCAGTTGGGAGTTAATCTTCCAGATATTAGTGTTATTGACAGAGTTCTTCGATCGTTGCCACCAAGCTACAAAGGCTTCGTGATGAACTATAATATGCAAGGGATGGAGAAGACAATTCCCGAGCTCTTCGCAATGCTCAAAGCTGCGGATGTAGAAATCAAGGAGCATCAAGTGTTGATGGTTAACAAGACCACTAGTTTCAAGAAAAAGGGCAAGGGAAAGAAAGGGAACTTCAAAAAGAATGGCAAGCAAGTTGCCACTCCCGGGAAGAAGCCCAAAGTTGTACCCAAGCCTGAAACTGAGTGCTTCTACTACAAAGGGACTGGTCACTCGAAGCGGAACTGCCCCAAGTATTTGGCGGATAAGAAGGATGGCAAAGTGAACAGAGGTATATTTGATATACATGTTATTGATGTGTACCTTACTAATGCTCGTAGTAGCGCCTGTGTATTTTATACTGGTTCGGTTGCTCATATTTGTAACACAAAACATGAGCTACGGACTAAACGAAGATTGGCTAAGGACGAGGTGACGATGTGCGTCAGGAATGGTTCCAAGGTTGATGTGATCGCCGTTGGCACGCTACATCTACATCTACCTTCGGGATTAGTTTGAGACCTGAATAATTGTTATTTTGTGCCAGCGTTGAGCATGAACATTATATCTGGATCTTGTTTAGTGCGAGATGGTTATTCATTTAAATCAGAGAATAAGGGTTGTTCTATTTATATGAGTAGTATCTTTTATGGTCATGCACCTTTGAAGAGTGGTCGGTTTTTTTTTGAATCTCGATTGTGGTGATACACATATTCATAATATTGATGCCAAAAGATGCAAAGTTGATAATGATAGTGCAACATATTTGTGGCACTGCCGTTTAGGTCATATTGGTGTAAAGCGCATGAAGAAACTCCATGCAGATGGACTTTTGGAATCACTTGATTATGATCATTTGATACTTGTTAACCATGCCTCATGGGCAAGATGACTAAAACTCCATTCTCCGGAACAATGGAGCGAGCCAATGACTTATTAGAAACAATACATACCGATGTATGCGGTCCGATGAGTGTTGAGGCATGCGGCGGGTATCATTATTTTCTGACCTTCACAGATGATTTGAGCAGATATGGGTATATCTACTTAATGAAACACAAGTCTGAAACATTTGAAAAGTTCAAAGAATTTCAGAGTGAAGTAGAGAATCATCGTAATAATAAAATAAAGTTTCTACGATCTGATCGCGGAGGCGAATATTTGAGTTACGAGCTTGACCTTCATTTAAAACAATGTGGAATAGTTTCACAATTCACTTCACCTGGAACACCACAGCATAATGGTGTGTCCGAACGTCGTAACCGTACTTTAATAGATATGGTGCATTCTATGATGTCTCTTACCGATTTACTACTATCGTTTTAGGGTTATGCATTAGAGACAGTTGCATTCACGTTAAATAGGACACCGTCTAAATCCGTTAAGACAACACCGTATGACCTTTGGTTTGGCAAGAAACCTAAGTTGTCATTTCTTAAAGTTTGGGGTTGCGACACTTATGTCAAAAGGCTTCAGCCTGATAAGCCCGAACCCAAATCGAAGAAGTGCGTCTTCATAGGATACCCTAAGGAAACAATTGGGTACACCTTCTACAACAGATTCAAAGGCAAGATCTTTGTTGCCAAGAATGGAACATTTCTAGAGAAGGATTTTCTCTCGAAAGAAGTGAGTGGGAGGAAAGTAGAACTTGATGAGGTAATTGTACCTTCTCTCAAATTGGAAAATAGCTCATCACAGAAAACCGTTCTCGTGATGCCTACACCAACTAGAGAGGAAGCTAATGATGATGATCATGAAACTTCAGATCATGTTACTACTGAACCTCGTAGGTCAACCAGAGCACGATCCATAGCAAAGTGATACGGTAATCCTGTTCTCGAAGTCATGTTACTAGACCATGGCGATCCTACGAACTATGAAGAAGCTATGATGAGCCCAGATTCCGATAAATGGTTTGAGGCCTTGAAATCTGAGATAGGATCCATGCATGAGAACAAAGTGTGGACTTTGGTGGACTTGCCCGATGATGGGCGAGCCATAGAGAATAAATGATGGTAAATGATGGTAAATGATGTCTACTACACAACATTCTTCTTGTAGACTCGTGTTGGGCCTTCAACCATAGAGTTTTGTAGGATAGTAGCAATTTTCCCTCAAGTGGATGACCTAAGGTTTATCAATCTGTGGGAGGCGTAGGATGAAGATGGTCTCTCTCAAACAACCCCGCAACCAAATAACAAAGAGTCTCTTGTGTCCCCAACACACCCAATACAATGGTAAATTGTATAGGTGCACTAGTTTGGCGAAGAGATGGTGATACAGGTGTAATATGGATGGTAGATACTGACTTTTGTAATCTAAAAATATAAACACATCAAGGTAACTAGTAACAAACGTGAGCATAAACGATGTTACAATGTGTGAAAACAAGGCCTAGGGTTCAAACTTTCACTAGTGCGAGTTCTCTCAACAATGATAACATAATTGGATCATATAACAATCCCTCAACGTGCAACAAAGAGTCACTCCAAAGTCACTAATAGCGGAGAACAAACGAAGAGATTATTGTAGGGTTCGAAACCACCTCAAAGTTATTCTTTTTGATCGATTTATTGGGCTATTCCTATAAGTGTCACAAAAAACCCTAGAGTTCATACTGAAATAACACCTTAAGACACACATCAACCAAAACCCAAATGTCACCTAGATACTCCATTGTCACCACAAGTATCCACGGGTTTGATTATACGATATGCATAACGCAATCTCAGATTCATCTATTCAAACCAACACAAAGAATTTCAAAGAGTGCCCAAAGTTTCTACCGGAGAGTCAAGACGAAAACGTGTGCCAACCCCTATGCATAAGTTCACAAGGTCACTGAACCCGCAAGTTGATCACCAAAATATACATCAAGTGGATCACGTGAATATCCCATTGTCACCACAGATAAGCACATGCAAGAAATACATCAAGTGTTCTCAAATCCTTAAAGACTCAATCCGATAAGATAACTTCAAAGGGAAAACTCAGTTCAGTACAAGAAGGTAGAGAGGGAGAAACATCATAAGATCCAACTATAATAGCAAAGCTCGCGGTACATCAAGATCATGCCAAATCAAGAACATGAGAGAGAGAGAGAGATCAAACACATAGCTATTGGTACATACCCTCAGCCCCGAGGGTAAACTACTCCCTCCTCGTCATGGAGACCGTCGGGATGATGAAGATGGCCACCGGTGATGGTTTCCCCCTCCGGCAGGGTGCCGAAACGGGCTCCCGATTGGTTTTTCGTGGCTACAGAGGCTTGCGGCGGCGGAACTCCCGATCTAGGTTTATTTTCGGGGGTTTCCCTATTTATAAGAATTTTTGGCGTCGGGGACAAGTTAGGGGGGCCCACGAGGCATCGACAAGCTCCACCCTTGTGGTGGCCTCGTGTCTCTTCTGGTCCATCTCCAGCACTCCGTGGGCTTCTTTTGGTCCATAAAAGATCACCGTAAATTTTCAGGTCAATTGGACTCCGTTTGATATTCCTTTTCTGTGAAACTCAAAAACAAGGAAAAATACAGAAACTGGCACTAGGCTATAGGTTAATAGGTTAGTCCCAAAAATCATATAAAATAAAATTCATATAAAACATCCAAGAAAGATAATACAACAACATGGAAAAATAAAAAATTATAAATACGTTGGAGACGTATCAGTAATGTTACTGTCTACAAAGCTCGACTCGCGAAAGGTTTTCGACAAGTTCAAGGAGTTGACTACGATGAGACTTTCTCACCCGTAGCGATGCTTAAGTTTGTCCGAATCATGTTAGCAATTGCCGCATTTTATGATTATGAAATCTGACAAATGGACGTCAAAACTGCATTCCTTAATGTATTTCTTAAAGAAGAGTTGTATATGATGAAACCAGAAGGTTTTGTCGATCCTAAAGGTGCTAACAAAGTATGCAAGCTCCAGCGAGCCATCTATGGACTGGTGCAAGCATCTTGGAGTTGGAATATACGCTTTGATGAGGTGATCAAAGCATTTGGTTTTATATAGACTTTCGAAGAAGCCTGTATTTACAAGAAAGTGAGTGAGAGCTCTATAGCATTTCTGATATTATATGTGGATGACATATTGTTGATCGAGAATGATGTAGAATTTCTGGATAGCATAAAAGGATACTTGAATAAGAATTTTTCAATGAAGACCTCAGTGAAGCTGCTTATATATTGCGCATCAAGATCTATAGAGATAGATCAAGACACTTGATAGGACTTTCACAAAGCACATACCTTGATAAAGTTTTGAAGAAGTTCAAAATGGATCAGTCAAAGAAAGGGTTCTTGCCTGTGTACAAGGTGTGAAGTTGAGTCAGGCTCAATGCCCGACCACTGCAAAAGATAGAGAGAAATTGAAAGGCATTCCCTATGCCTCAGCCATAGGTTCTATCATGTATTCTATGCTGTGTACCTGATGTGTGCATTGCCATAAGTCTGGCAGGGAGGTACCATAGTAATCCAGGAGTGGATCACTGGACAGCGGTCAAGAACATCCTAAAGTACCTGAAAAGGACCAAGGATATATATGTTTCTCGTTTATGGAGGTGACAAAGAGCTCGTCGTAAATGGTTACGTTGATGCGAGCTTTGACATTGATCCAGATGACTCTAAGCCACAAACCGGATATGTATTTTTATTGAATGGTGGAGCTATCAGTTGGTGCAGTTCCAAGCAAAGCGTCATGGTGGGATCTACGTGTGAAGCGGATCACATAGCTGCTTCGGAATCAGCAAATGAAGGAGTCTGTATGAAGGAGTTCATATCCGATCTAGGTGTAATACCTAGTGCTTCGGGTCCAATGAAAATCTTTTGTGACAACACTGGAGCAATTGCCTTTCGTGAAGGAATCCAGGTTTCACAAGAGAACCAAACACATCAAGAGACGCTTCAACTCCATACGTGATCAAGTCAAGGAAGGAGACATAGAGATTTACAAAATACATACAGATTTGAATGTAGAAGAATCGTTGACTAAACCTCTTCCACGAGCAAAACATGATCAGCACCAAAACTCCATGGGTGTTAGAATCCTTACAATATAATCTAGATTATTAACTCTAGTGCAATTGGGTGACTGATGGAAATATGCCCTAGATGCAATAATAAAGTTGTTATTTTATATTTCCTTATTCATGATAAACGTTTATTATTCATGCTAGAATTGTATTGATCAGAAACCTAAATACATGTGTGAATACATAGACAAACATTGTGTCCCTAGTGAGCCTCTACTTGACTAGCTCGCTGATCAAAGATGGTTAAGGTTTCCTAACCATGGACACGAGTTGTCATTTGATAATGGGATCGCATCATTAGGAGAATGATGTGATGGACAAGACCCTTCCGTTAGCTTAGCATAATGATCGTTCAGTTTTATTGCTATTGCTTTCTTCATGTCAAATACATATTCCTTCGCCTATGAGATTATGCAATTCCCAAATACTGGAGGAATGCCTTGTGTGCTATCAAATGTCACAACGTAACTGGGTGATTATAAAGATGATCTACAGGTATCCCCGAAGGTATTTTTTGAGTTGGCATAGATCGAGATTAGGATTTGTCACTCCGAGTATCGGAGAGGTATCTCTGGGCCCTCTCGGTAATACACATCATAAGAAGCCTTACAAGCAAAGTGACTAATGAGTTAGTTGCAGGATGATGTATTACGGAACGAGTAAAGAGACTTGTCGATAACGACATTGAACTAGGTATGAAGATACCAACGATCGAATCTCGGGCAAGTAACATACCGATGGACAAAGGGAATAAGGTATGTTGTCATAACGGTTCGACCGATAAAGATCTTCGTAGAATATGAAGGAGCCAATATGAGCATCCAGGTTTCGCTATTAGTTATTGGCCGGAGAGGTGTCTCGGTCATGTCTACATAGTTCTCGAACCCATAGGGTCCGCACGCTTAACATTCGATGACAATATTGTATTATATGAGTTATGTGATTTGGTGACCAAATGTTTTTCGGAGTCCCGGATGAGATCCCGGACATGACGAGGAGTCTCGAAATGGTCGAGAGGTAAAGATTGATATATAGGAAGATAGTATTCAGACACTGGAAGTGTTCCGAAGTGTATCGGGTAATTATCAGAGTACCGGAGGGGTTACCGGAAACCCCGGGGGGTATATGGACCATATGGGCCATGAGAGGGGAGCACACAAACCCACAAGGGGTGGCGCTCCCCCCCTATGGTAGGTGGCCGAATTGGAGAAGGAGAAGAGGGGGTTCGCCCCCCTCCTTCTCTTCTTCCTCCTTCGTTTCTTCTTCGGTTAAATATGATAAGGGGGGGCGAATTGGGGAAGACCCCAAGTAGTATTCGGCCTACTTGGGGCGCCCCTTGGCTGCCTCCCCTCCCCTCCCACCTATATATATGTGGGGAGGGGCGCCTAGAACACATAACATCAATTGTTAGCCGTGTGCGGCGCCCCCCTCCACAGTTTACACCCCTGGTCATATTCTCACGGTGCTTAGGCGAAGCCCTGCACGGATCACTTCACCATCTCCGCCACCACGCCGCCGTGCTGACGGAACTCATCTACTTCCTCGACATCTTGCTGGATCAAGAGGACGAGGGACGTCATCGAGCTGAACGTGTGCAGAACTCGGAGGTGTCGTTCGTTCGGTGCTTGATCAGTCGGAGCTAGAAGAAGTTCGACTACATCAACCGCGTTGTCAAACGCTTCCGCTTTCAGTCTACGAGGGTACGTAGACACACTCTCCCCCTCGTTGCTATGCATCTTCTAGATAGAACTTGCGTGAGCGTAGTTTTTTTTTTTGAAATTGCATGCTACGTTTTCCAACATCAACATCACTAGTGTTGCGCTCATTGGGTCGCAACATCACCAGTGCCGCGAGATCAAATGATTGTATGGGAACGAATCGGGTGGCCAGCGACCCAACCAATTTCTCTTAGAATCAGTTCATTGACGCATAGCATGCACATTATTTTGGCAAAAAGATTACTAGTGCCAATGATCTTTTGGAAAGGGTGCATAGTAGTGGTTTTCTATATAGTTTAGCTACACGTCAGTCGCCTAAAAACAGAATTTGGGTTGGTTGATTTGGTGAAGAAGAAAGCAACAGCCGCAGGACACCGAAGCGGGTTTGATCTTGTCTATCTTAGGGTGCAAGGAGGGGGAAGAAGTTGCCTCCTTGTCTATCTTAGGGTGCAGGTGGTGCAATAGGGGGTACCGGCTATGGTGCAGGTTTGCCGGATAATTTTAACGGGTTCGCCGGTTTAGAAGGATGGCTGGGTGTGGCGGCTGCATGATGGTAGGGAGAGGTTGATGGGAGGTTAGGGCAACGACAGAGCGTTGGTGGCCGTGGGGGGTGGAAGCAGGTTGCCCGACCGGTGGCAGCATGTGGAGGGAGGAAGAACACGGCCGCCGCGATCCGTTTTTCAGAAAGAAAATTGTTGGAGAAAGAAGATGTAATCTGTTCGCTTTTTGTCTAACAGTTCAGATTGATTCTGACAAAATTAACTAACCCAAAAAGAAATTTCAGTCGACTGCTTCTAACAATATACCTTTTATATTAAGACCCTAATTACGATGGTTTTATGCAATTTACCCCTCTTCTCCTTTTCATTCGTTGCTCTAGTCTAGTGTCGTCTTCGGCGGCGAGTGAAATATTGCTCCGCTGCGAGAGCGAGAGAAACCCTATCCCCCACTCCACAAGTCCACATCCCAATGGCGTCGACACCTGGCCGTCCTGAAGCCCCGCCGACGACGCTGCTCTCCCTACCCGAGGAGCTTCTCGAGGAGGTCCTCCTCCGCCTCCCCGCGGCCGCTGACCTCGCCCGCGCCTCCGTTGCCTGGGTCTCCTTCCGCCGCCTCGTCACCGACCACCGCTTCCTCCGCCGCTTCCGCTTCCGCTTCCGCGCCCGCCAGCCGCTGCCTCCCCTGGGCATCGTTTCTCACCGATCCCACCGGTACCTGCCGCTGCTGCAACTGGCCCAACCGCCGCACCCATCCGCCGCCGCGGCGAGCACTTTCGCCGTCCCTCACGCCGCCGACTTCTCGTGCTCCTTCCTCCCCTCCGCCGAGCGCTGGCATGTGCGTGACTTGCGGGACGGCCGCGTCCTCCTCTCCGGCGTCCCAGACGGGAGCGAGTTCTGTTGCCGCGTCTTGGTCAGGGACCTGGCCGTCTGTGATCCCCTGTACCGGCGCTACACCCTACTGCCTGCCATCCCCGACGACCTCGCCGCTTTAGCGCATCAGTCGGACACGGGGCATTTTGAGCCCTTCCTAGCTCCTCCGGCCACCGAGGATCAGGAGGGCATTTCATTCAGGGTTATTTGCTTGGCGCGCTGCACAGCCAGGCTGGTCCTCCTCATCTTCTCTTCAGGTTCTGGTTCAGGTGCTGGACAGTGGCGTGCTGTTACACTTGACAATTGGGTCAGTTTGCTCACAGGATTGGACATCCGGGCTCCAGGCGTCAAGCCAGAGTCGTACTACTGGCCGCAAATGCGCCACTATGCACACGGATACTTCTGTTGGTCGTTTTATCGGGTCAACATAAACAAGATGATCATGCTCGACACACGCAGCATGGATTTCTCTGCTGTCAATCTCCCACCTGGCACCAGACATACACAGTTTGCCATTCTGGAGGCAGGGGAAGGAAGGCTTGGGATGTTTATCAATGAGCATTTGACATCTGAACTCAGGTATGCTGTGTTGCAAAATGATGGAGGTGGTGCAAACCAGTGGCTGTCACAAGGAAGGTTCAGTTTACCCGTAAACTATCGCTATATGCTCCTGGGTGTAGCTGGGGGATACTTACTCCTACAAGGGATTCCGGAACCTTGGTATTCCAGAGACCCTTCCGCAGAAGTGGTAGACATGGAAGTTTTAACTCTGAATCTAAGGACTTTACAGCTTGAGTGGTTCTTGACATCTCAGTTCAGCAACATGGGTTCTCATTTGTTTGCCGGTTGCCCACCATCCTTGTCTCCACCATCTCTTCAACATGGTAACCTTGCTCTCAGTATTTGCATACTAGTACTTTCATATTTATATATTATGCAGGTATTACTAGTGTGCTATGTCAGTAATAATTGTTTTAGCAAGCTGTAATCCATGCAGTTGAAAAGCCGTGGAACTTAGGACATCAAGAAGTATATGTTTCTCATCTTGGGGATATACTCGTCATTATACTGAGACTATCGTAAGAATAAATCAAAGCAGGACCATAATGTTCTACTCCCTTCGTTCCTAAATATTTGTCTTTCTAGACATTTTAAATTGGCTACAACATGCGGATGTATGTAGACATATTTTAAATTGGCTTGCATATGTAGTCACTTGTTGAAATCTCTAGAAAGACAAATACTCCCTCCGCCCGGAAATACTTGTCATCAAAATGAATAAAATGGGATGTATCTAGATGTATTTTAGTTTTAGATACATCCCTTTTTGTCCATTTTGATGACAAGTATTTTCGGACGGAGGGAGTATTTGGGAACGGGGGAGTATTATGCTGGATTTGGGCTTGTATTAGCTACCACTTTCTTTGAAGTTAATTATTTTGCCTTGTAACTTGCATGTTTGTATGGTCATTGTCATTCCCAATTGATTGCATTTCTTAGTATCTTTGTAATAAGATTATATTTCTGAAAACACCCAGTATTTTTCTTAATGTTGGTTCAGATATGACGAATGCCTCCAGTTCTGAATCAGACGTGACGAACGCCTCCAGTTCTGATATTGATGCCGCTGGGAGATGAAACCTTGACGTCTGAGTTATAGAGCAGCAACTTGGAGCATTATGTAGTGGAATCATCAGGCTTTCCTTATGCAGGTATTAGTAGTGTGCTATGTCATTATAATTATTTTTGCAAGCTGTTATACATGCAGTTGAAAACCTGTGGCACTTGGGAGATCAAGAAGTATATGTTTCTCATCTTTGGGATATGCTCGTCATTATTTTGAGACTATCGTAAGAACAAAGCAAAGAAGCTATCATGCTGGATTTTGGCTTGCAATAGCTACTTGATTTGAAGTTGTTTTGCTTTGTACCTTTCGAGTTATAGAGCAGCAACTTCGAGCTTATGTAAAAACATAGAGCAGCAACTTTCGATTTTCTCCTTTTCTAGTAATTCTCTTGAAAGTTGAACCCCTTGCTTTTTCTATTTCATTGCCCGTCCCAATTGATTGCATTTCTTAGCATCTTTGTAATAATAAGACTATATTGCTAAAAGCACCTGATATTTTTCTTAATGTTGGCTCAGATACGACGAATGCCTCCAGTTCTGATATCGATGCCATTGGGAGATGAAATCTTGACGTCCGAGTTATAGAGCAGCAACTTGAAGCATTATGTACTGGAATCATCAGGCTCCAGTATTAGCAGTATCAGGCATCCGTGGAGATGTAGGCCTTTTTTTCAGGCTTGTTTGCGGTGCTGAGTGTTGTACTGCTCGGTACTAACATGCTATGAGAGAATAGTTGTGATAATCTAGCAAATTTGTTTCGCAAATCGAACCAGAATCAGGCAATTTCAGTCGTCTAAAACCTTGGTTCGTGTCAGATATGCAATGTGACTAGAAGCAGAGTATGGCTTGAGGCAGATTGTATACATTGTTGCAAATCGGTTCTACTATCATCTCTGTTGCTTTTTTGTAAGAATTTGTGCAAGAGATACATACATGGCTTCGTCTTACAAACAGGAACAGATTTACTGCAAAATGTTCTCTCGGGCGAAAAAGAATCTACATATTCTGTTTGATGAAGTCTAGATTGAGCGTGTCGCGCACGATGAGGAACATGCTGACCACGAGCACCAGCAGTATCCCCGACGACATTATTCTCCGCTCGATCTCGCGGGGGATCTTCTGCCCGCCGCGGGCCGCCTCCAGGAGGATCAGCGCCAGCGTCCCGCCGTCCAACGCCGGCAACGGCAGCAGGTTGATCGCCGCGAGGTTCAGGTTGATGATCGCCGCGAACTGGAACAGGCCGTCGGCGCTCGACCTGGCCACCTCCGCGCCGACGGCGATTATGGCGACCGGGCCTGACACCTTCTCCGCCGTCTGCGAGAAGTTGAGGAACGTCTGCCGGAGCCCGTCGAGCACCGCCCCGCCCAGCGCCCTGAACTCGCGCACGGCCAGGACGGTGGCCTCGGACACGTTCCTTGGGTGCACGCGCGTGGCCCGGTAGTTGGGCGAGAGCTGCACGCCGATGCGCCCCGTCCCGTCGGCGCTCGTGTCCGGCACGACAATGGGAACGTGCTGCAACGGTTGAGCCGGGATGCAATGTTGTCCATGTTGCAAACAAAAACATCGTTCGTGTTGTGGAGCGCACACCGGACCTAAATGACGGCGACCACATGCTGCAAAGCCGAGCTAGGTCGCAACATCACGAGTGCTGCGAGATCAAATGATTGTGTGGGAACGAATCAGGTGGCCGGCGACCCAACCAATTTCTCTTAGAATCAGTTCATTGACGCATAGCATGCACAATATTTTGGCAAAAAGATTACTGGTGCCAATGATCTTTTGGAAAGGGTGTATAGTAGTGGTTTTCTATAACAGACTAGTCCATTGGCACGTGCCAAGCACGTTCATAGTGTACGGTTCTATTTGGTTCAAAACAAATTATGAATATTTTTTTTTATGAAATACATGAGACATTGAAAAATCTACAATATACTCCCTCCATTCATACATATAAGGTGTTAGCTTTTCAAAAAGTTAAACGTTGTCTATGTTCGAACAACTTTACAACAAAATATGTAAATATTTACAATACTAAATTATATAAATATAAAAACATACTCCCTCCGTCTCATAATGTAAGATGTTTTTTGACACTACACTAGTATCAAAAAACGTCTTACATTATGGGACTGAGGGAGTATTTCATAGTGAATCTAGTGATAATGATTTGGTATTCCAGATATTTAAGTTTTTGTTTATAAATTTGGTCAAAGTTAGAGAAGTTTGAGTTTTAAAAAAATAATACACCTTATATTTAGGAATCAAGGGAGTAGTCGACAAGCGGAAGGTTGATATTCATATACTTCCAAAACTGTTTTATCGGCTATCTAATTTTGACTCCTGATATGAATTATTTATACACAATGGTCTACCACAAAAATGGTTAGAACACATGGAGGAAAAAAATTCAAGGATGTAAGTTGTTATTACTGATTTAAGGAGCCTAACTGTTTGCGTTTTTCCTAATAAAATTGATGACTTTCTGCAAGTATTCCCACTGAAGTGTGTCTCAACCATCATCTCATATTCACTCTCTTTATCTCACGTACGTGGGTACTAATCGCTGAACTTGGCAGTTGTTGGCCCTGCATTTACTTTTTTTTTCGAGGGTACGCCAATGGTGTGCCATAGCTTTATAGAAGGGAGAAAATATGTACAAGAGATTACATATGCGCTAGTTAGGTGTCACACGTCGGCCCTAACCTAGCCTCCACCCCACTCCCTCGACCTACTCGATTACTCTAACACTAGTTGTCCTCCGAATGCTCCTGCTCTGGTCCAAGTCCTGATGTCGTCAAAGATCATGTTGGCGGTATCCCACTCGCTCTTGATCATGCGGCACCGAAAACCCTTGCGTTCCTTTGTTTCCATAGAGTCCAACAGACTAGCATCACGGAAGTGTTAAAGCCTTTCCGAGAATGCTTATCTATACGTTTTCTAGCCTCCGCCCACCAGTGCACCAAGCTTGAGTCATAGGATGGGCATATGTCTTCCGCAATGCCCAATCTAGTCAAGCAGCGGAGCCACACTTGTCTTGAGAACATACACTGTAGCAATATATGGTCAACTGTGTCCTCCTCCTGGTCACATAAATAGCATTTAGACGTTTGATCTTGCAAACCATGCCTGGCTCTCCTATCCGATGTCCACAATCGGTATTGCACTGTCAGCCACATGAAGATCTTGCACGCAAGTGGCGCCAAACACTTCCAGATGGCTCTGGAGGAGTGGAATCTAACTCCTCCCTCGCACAGCACTTGTATGCAGATGATGCTGTGTAAACTCCAGATGCATTCCAAGCCCAGATAGGGCGGTCCTCCACTTGGGCATCAAGTTGAACTTCCACTAGCATCTCCCAAAGCCCTATGAGTTGGGCCAGTCCCTCTGTGCATAGATCACCTACCATGTCATCCATCCATGTATGCATATGTAGCGCATCTCGCACAAGCCTCTTGTTTGCCACTTGCGTTCGCACCCTAGCCACAACCAAAGGAGCGATATCCTTGAGAGCTGCACCATGTAACCATTGATCTTTCCAGAACAATGTCTTGCCTCCTGAGCCAACTTCTGAAAGTGCAACTAATCCCCGGGTGGTTTTGGTAATTAATAACAACATATATATCATTGAACTAATATTTACTTGAGAATCATTTCAGAGAAGTTCGATGATATGGGTATGGAAATGTCTGAAGAAGTGGACCCCTCAAAATGCTAAGACAAGCATTGGCAAAAGCTCAAGACTCTATTTTTGGTTTAGTGATCAAAGATCACATTGAGTCCATAGGAAAAGCCAATACTATTAAAAGGGGATGAGGTTGTGTTAATGATCTGGTTGCTCAAGTGCTTGGTGATCTAGCTCCCTCAACTATCAGCACTCTTCACTACTTAACACACTCATAAGTAATCTCGGACAAACCGATTCTGCAAACTCAGTCCCACCGAGATGAACCACCTCAGTTATTCTTCCAAACCCTAATTTCTCGGTCCATCCGATTTTGAGTTTCGGTCTCACCGAAAATGGACTGCCAACCTTCTGTAACCAATTGACATCACTTCGGAATATCCGAGTTGTTACTTTCGGTCCCACCGAGATGGCAAGCTCCAACCTTTGACTCACTTCGGACACACCGAGATGGTATTTTCGGTCCCACCAAAAATCCCAACGTTCACTATATTTGAACTTTCGGTCTGACCGAGTTTTAACTTCGGTCTCACCGAGATTGGTCAAATGTGTGTGTAACGGTTGGATTTTGTGTGGAGGCTATATATACCCCTCCACCCCCTCTTCATTCGTGGAGAGAGCCATCAGAAAGTCTACCACTCCTACCATACACTTTCTGAGAAGTGAACCACCTACCCTTGTGTTGAGATCAAGCCATTCCATTCCTACCATATGAAACTTGATTTCTAGTCTTCCCAAGTTGCTTTCCACTCAAACCTTTCTTCCACCACAGCCATATCAGTGAGGAGAGTTGAGTGTTGGGGAGATTATCATTTGAAGCACAAGAGCAAGGAGTTCATCATCATCAACACCGTCTATTACCTTTTGGAGGGTGGTGCCTCCTAGATTGGTTAGGTGTCGCTTGGGAGCCTCCATCTTTGAGATGTGGAGTTGAACCAAGAAGTTTGTAAGGGCAAGGAGATCGCCTACTTCGTGAAGATCTACCCCGAGTAAGGCTAGTCCTCCGTGGGCGTAGGCCATGATGGAATAGACAAGGTTGCTTCTTCGTGGACCCTTCGTGGGTGGAGCCCTCCGTGGACTCGCGCAGCCGTTACCCTCCGTGGGTTGAAGTCTCCATCAACGTGGATGTACGATAGCACCACCTATCGGAACCACGACAAAAATCTTCGTGTCTCCAAACTGCGTTTGATCTTCTCCACCTCTCTTTACTACATGTGCAATTTACTTTCCGCTGCTTATACTCTAGAATTGCATGTGTAGGGTGATACTTGAATTGATCTTAATTGTGAAACTGCCAAAAACATTGCATGATCAAAAGGCAGATTTTTTATATTGTCAAGTAATCTAATCACCCCCCTCTAGACATACTTTCGATCCTACAAGTGGTATCAGAGCTTTGGTCTCCATTGTTTTGGTTTCCATTGCATTGGACTCCATAAGCTTGGTTTCACAACCTAGGAGAGTATGGCGTCTAGTGAGGGTAATTATCGTAGAGGTCCTTACTTTGATGGTACAAATTTTGCTAGTTGGAAGCATAAAATGAAAATGCATATTCTTGGTCATAACCCAGCCGCATGGGGCATTATTTGTGTTGGTATGCAAGGTGATTTCTTCGAAGAAGGAAAAGTTCCGGATCGTGAAGCTACACCGGAAGAGTTGCGGATGTTGCAAAACAATGCTCAAGCTTGTGACATTCTCTTCAATGCTTTGTGTCCCGAGGAGTTCAACAAAATCAGCCGTCTTGAGAATGCTAAAGAGATTTGGGATACTTTGGTTGAAATGCACGAAGGTACTGAATCTGTGAAGGAATCAAAGCTAGATATTCTTCAAGGTCAACTTGACAAGTTCAAGATGAAGGATGGTGAAGGAGTCGCTGGAATGTACTCTAGGCTTGCTCTCATCACAAATGAGATTGCCGGCTTAGGAAGCGAAGAAATGACCGACCGATTCATCATTAAGAAGATTCTCAGAGCTTTGGATGGAAAGTATGACACCGTGTGCACTTTGATCCAAATGATGCCAAACTACAAGACCCTCAAGCCAACTGAAGTCATTGGAAGAATTGTTGCTCATGAGATGACACTTAAGGATAAGGAAGAGCTTCACAACAAGTCAAGTGGTGCTTACAAAGCTACAAGTGATGCTCCTACTACCTCAAGTGACAAGCTAATTTCCAATGAAGAGATAAGCCTAATGGTCAAGAACTTCAACAAGTTCTACAAGAATAGAGGCAAAGAAAGAAGCTCAAAGTCTAGATCATATGATGAAAAGAGATCTTCTAGCCGTGATCGAAATTGCTACAATTGTGGAAGACCCGGACACTTCTCAAATGAGTGTACGGCTCCCCACAAAAGAAGAGAAGAATCTCTAAGAAGAAGAGCAAGAGATGAGTCACCTCGGAGAGAGAGAAGGAGTAGAGATGATCGTTATGAACGAAGACCCTCTCGGAGAAGCAAGGATTCGGAGAGGAAAGACAAGTCATCAAGGAGCTACACAAGAAGAAGACATCAAGCTCATGTAGGTGAATGGGTCTCCGGCTCCGACTCCGACAATCAATCCGATGGAAGCTATCACTCCGACTCCGACTACAGTCAAGATGAAGGTGTTGCCGGACTTGCACTCGTATCCTCCAACTCCAACTCCTACGACTTATTTGATTCACCAAATGAGGGAATTGGAAGATGCTTCATGGCTAAAGGCCCCAAGGTAACACATCCTGAATTCATTGACTTTGATAGTGATGAGGATGACTTGCTTGGTGAAGATGAGCTCTTGCATGATAAATCTAGTGAGCTTAGTAATGATGAAAATGCTAGTAGTCTTTATAGTCGAGAAGAGTCAAATGACAATGCTATGAAGGAGATTGAGCGTCTAACTAAAGAACTAAACACTCTTAAGTTAGCTCATGAAACAACTCAAGAAGATCATAGAGAGCTCCTAAGATCTCATGAGAAGCTACGCTTCGAGAAGCTCACTCTAGAGCAAGAACATGAGTTTCTAAAAGCGATCAATGACGATCTTCGAAAGAAGAGTTCTTCATATCTTGCCAAACGACTTCTCTTGTCTAATTTCTTGCCACCTATTAAGACTAAGCATGACAAGCATAAGAAAAATTCTTCCTCTAGTAGTAACAATAACAATGTTAAATCCAATATTGTTGCTTCTAGTAGTTCTCTTGATTCCACTAACAATGTTTCAAGCCAAGTTACACTTGAGCAAGAAAATAGATTATTGAAGGAAATCATAGAGAAAGGTGTCTACAAGAGTCTTGCCGGAAGCAAGAACTTTGAGGAGATTGTTCGCAAACAAGGAAGACACCGGAAGAATCAAGGGATTGGTTTTGAGCGAAAGTTCAACGCCGAAGGTGTTGAGTGGGAAGAAGGTCAATACCCTACTCCACAGTTTGTTTCACAAAAGGAGAAGTATGATCCTACTTCTTCCAATGTGGAACAAGCTCAAGATGACCTTCCACCACAAGACCACAAGCTAAAGGCCAAGGACAAGCTTCAAGAGGAGATTGATGCATTCATTGAAGCACCTCAAGCCATGGTCAACTGGGTTCCCAAGGACACATCAAGTTCTACTTCGTCAAGCTCAACTACAACACCAAGGATTCCCATCAAGATTATGTGGATCCCAAAGAAGAAGAACTAGAAGGTTCTTGAGGGTGACTCCGCCAACAAACTTCACTCATATTCATTTTGGCAAGAACTTGTGCAATCAACTTCCACATCATGCACTAGTTCATGGAGTCACAAACCCTCTTGTTGGTAAGTCAAGGGACAAGGTAATCATTGCTTTCATGGACATCATCTTTTATGTACTTCACTCTATGTCTATGGATATTCTTGTTTGTTCCTTGTGGGACTAACCCATGTAGGTATTGAAAGTGCCCTAATCCAAAGGATTGCTCCTAACTCTTGATGATCTACATCAACATTGAGCATCCACATCTTCAACATCTACATGAAGTCTTCTACGACAACCCAAGGTTAGTTTGACCCTTTAAAAGGGGTTCTCACATCTAGGGGGAGCTTTGCTCTAAGAAATTGAGCTAAAGCATCTCCAAATGATGTGAACACATAAATGCTTTATGTAAAAGTGGTAACCCCACTTGTGCTTAAACGATGAGTATGACCTATGATCAAATGTTCTCATTTGGCTCCTAAGTCAATATACTCATATATAGATGACCTAGTCACCGACAAATTGTGTGCTAGTAGCTAGAGTGTTGGTTGTGCATGTTTGACACATATTTCAGTTGCTATCTTATTGTGTGAGCATGTTGAATGCATGATTTCATCCATTCAAGGACATCCATTTGTTGTTTTGATTGTTTTGATTTTTCTGGCCAAATGGATGGACAAGAATGCCTAAGCACCTTCCCTAGCTATCTATGCTTTCTTGTCTCAAATTCTATTCATGCTCATATCACAACTTTGAACAAGTCTTTTTCGGACAGTCCGAGTGAGGAGCACTCGGAGCCACCGATTCGTCTAAGGCTGACTTCCAAAACCTTCTAAGTCCATTTCGGTCTGACCGACTTCTCAATCCCGGTCCAACCGAAACGCTTAGACTGATCTAGGTTTCATCTCGGTGAAACCGAGTTCAAAATCTCGGTCTGACCGATATGCGTAACTGCACAGCAGTTATACATCTCGGTGACACCAAGTTTTTCAACTCGGTCCCACCGACAGCATGGGGTTATATATACCTGAGGGCTGCGCGCGATTTAATTCTTCAAACCGTTCGCCCCCAAGACCCCTGCTGCCGTCGCCCTGGTCTACGGATCGTCGCCGTCGTCGCCTGTGCGCCCTCGCCGCAGGTCTCCGCCGCCGTCAACGGTAATCATCTCCACCGTTGCCGCCGTAGAGGGACACCACCAAGTTAGGGTGTGTCCCGATCCCTTTCGTGCTCCCCTTCCGATTCTTGCACGATAGGCTTGCCATGATTCAATCCACGTTTGAGATATTCCCTATACATTAGTTCAGATCCTCTAGTTTCGAGCAAAATTCTTAGGTTTAGGTTTCCACGAAACGCATCTCGGTGAAGCCGATTTTGAAACTCGGAATGACCGATTTGGCCTCTGGCCATTGCACTGCATCATTCGGTTTAACCGAGTTGTGCCAATCGGAATGACCGAAACGTAGTTTCAGTGAAACCCTAAGTTATCGGTAGGACCGAAACCCATTTCGGTCTGACCGAAAGTGGTGTGTAGGTTTCTGTTGAACACTTCGGTTTCACCGAAACTTAAAATCGGTTTGACCGAAATACATTCTGTGAAAACTCAAAACTAAGTTTTGAACTCATTTTTTTTTGCAAAAACCTAAAATCGGTTTGACCGAAATACATTCTGTGATAACTCTTCTACTCTGCCTATACCTTATCTTTTCACAGGTTTTCAGCCATGTCAGATGTCAGTGACAGCCAGAACAGGTCTGAGTCACCTTTTGCTGAGATTCCAGAGGCAGATACAAGTCCTGCTAGCAGCTCCAGTGATGATGGTGAAAGGAGCACCCCTAGTGGTTTGCCTCCTGCAGCCACCAAAACCAGGAAGAAGAGAACTTCTGATGATGAGGACTCTGACTTTGTTGCTGAGGAAGTTACCTCCAAGCCAAAGAGGAATGTGGTTGCCAAAGAGCACCAAGGGCAGCAGTCAAGGAAAGGCACAAGCAAAGTAAAGCAGTCAGCAGTTGCAAAGAAGCTCAACTTGGAAGAGCCTGCTCCAAGCAAGGTGAAGAAGACTTCCAAAAGGAAGAGGGTAGTATATGCTGAACCTCAAGTTGTTGCTGCAGAAGAAGAAGAAGAAGATGCACCCCAGCCTCCTCCTCAGAAAGCTAAGTTCATGGGTGATGCTATTCGGGCTCAAGCCTCCTCTAAGCCCAAGAAGCCTGCTCAAGGCAAGGCAGCTCCAGTCAAGCCCAAGAGAACAACCAGAAGCATTCCAGCTTCTGAGAAGAACAAAGGTGAGATGCCACCGTCTGAATCAGATGAAGAGCATGTGTTGCTTAAGCTCCGTCCCAAGTTGCCACTCCACAATGATGCTCATCCTCAAGCTGAGGACATGAAGGCAAGGAAGGACAAAGGTCTCAGGCTATGGAGACAGTCTGATCCATATGCTGTAAGGAGAAGGACTGCTGTGGACCCCAGATTCCACACCAGAGAGCAGCAGGATTTCTATGAGACCGCGCTGATGGATAAGAAGCCCATTGTTGCTGACACCAGGTATGTTGACTGGAAGTATATTGACAGTGAAGAGCACCGGGACTTCTTTCCCCATGTGCATGAGAGCTTTACTGCATGTGGAGTTGCTGATTTTGTGGGTCAAGAGCTGACAGCTTGGAATGACGAGATGATCATGCAGTTCTACGCCACAGCCCACTTCTATCCTGATGGCAAGATCACCTGGATTACTGAAGGTCAAAGGTTTTCTTCGACTGTTGAAGAATGGGCAGAACTTCTGAACGCTCCAGTGCAGAGAGAGGACGACATTGATGTCTATGGGATTCCTAAGAAGAGTCATGATTCCATGAAGAACATGTACAAGGAGATCCCCGCTGCTGATTTGGAAGGATGGAAGCTTGGCTCAGTGTACTATCTCCAGGCAGGTCTGACCACCACTAACACTATTCTGAGGCATACATTGATGCCTAAGTCTGGAGACCACCGCATGATTCGAGGCTATTCTATCAACATGCTGCACATTCTCGATGAGAAGGCACCTTTCAAGGTGATGGAGTTGATGGTAGAGACCATTAAGAGGACTGCAGCTGACCAGAAGAGGTCGTGTGGGTTTGCCCCGCAGATTCAGATGCTCATCAACGCCAAGTTTGGCACGGGCAAGTTCATGTTGGATAGGAAGCACTTGCCACTGCAGCCAGAGCATGAGGACAACATAGTTGTGATGGATGAAGAGGATCCTACCTCAGTTGAAGGACAGGCCAAAATCGAAGCTGCGAAGAAGGCTAAAGCTGACAAAGAGGCAGCAGCAGCAGCAGCTAAGCCAAAGAGCTTTGGAGAACAAATTCTTGAAGCTACCCAGAGGATTGAACAACGCCTGGCCAGCATTGAGCAATCTCAGGAGAGCCTAGAGAGGATTGTTGAGGACAAGATCCACGCTCTGGACGTGAAGCTGACTGAGATTCAGGTGTCTGTCAACAAGCTTGAGGCAGACATGGAGGAGACAAGGCAGGAGAGAGCAGAGCTTATGCAGGATGATCTAGTCCAGGACTCTCATCGCCAGACTGCTCCGGTTCCGAGAGGATCCAGATCTGCAGCTATCCCAGTGACTGACTCCAGGGCTACCACTTCAGCTCCAGCAGTTGCTCCAGCTTCAGCATCCACTCCTCCAGCGCAGACATCAGCAGAAGTCTTCGCCGATGCAGCTATCTCTACACCGACATCTACCCAGACGGGAGCCGCCAGCAGAGCCCGCAGTGACGCTTAGCTCTATACCTTTTCGAACTTTTTGGTAACTTGTTGCCAAAGGGGGAGAAATTGTTATAGATCATAGGGCTTCGAGAGAGAGAGTGCTCTTTCGTATTTCGTTCTTTTGCCGGTTTCTTTGAGATACTTTGGTTTCTTTTGGTTCTTGAAACTTTAAGTGTGCTTGCTACTACGTTTGATGCTACCTTAATGAGTGCCTAGTCATACTATGCTTTAATGTGTGCTTAATGCTTATCATATGCTATTCCTTATTGTATGGCTATTTACTCTTGTCTTGGTGATTAAGTGCATGTTATTCATTCTTATCATTTTGTGCGCTCCACCAAGATGTATGTGACATGGAAGAGTGACCCATAATCCTAATCGATTGTGCATTTGCATTCAAACGCAAATTTTAAATAATGCACAAATTTAGGGGGAGCTCTTGTTTATCACATACTTCTCAAAGCGACGATATTATTCATTGATTATATCCTCTGTCGAAGCTTTGATCTATATGTTGTCATCAATTACCAAAAAGGGGGAGATTGAAAGTGCAACTAATCCCCGGGTGGTTTTGGTAATTAATAACAACATATATATCATTGAACTAATATTTACTTGAGAATCATTTCAGAGAAGTTCGATGATATGGGTATGGAAATGTCTGAAGAAGTGGACCCCTCAAAATGCTAAGACAAGCATTGGCAAAAGCTCAAGACTCTATTTTTGGTTTAGTGATCAAAGATCACATTGAGTCCATAGGAAAAGCCAATACTATTAAAAGGGGATGAGGTTGTGTTAATGATCTGGTTGCTCAAGTGCTTGGTGATCTAGCTCCCTCAACTATCAGCACTCTTCACTACTTAACACACTCATAAGTAATCTCGGACTAACCGATTCTGCAAACTCAGTCCCACCGAGATGAACCACCTCAGTTATTCTTCCAAACCCTAATTTCTCGGTCCATCCGATTTTGAGTTTCGGTCTCACCGAAAATGGACTGCCAACCTTCTGTAACCAATTGACATCACTTCGGAATATCCGAGTTGTTATTTTCGGTCCCACCGAGATGGCAAGCTCCAACCTTTGACTCACTTCGGACACACCGAGATGGTATTTTCGGTCCCACCAAAAATCCCAACGTTCACTATATTTGAACTTTCGGTCTGACCGAGTTTTCACTTCGGTCTCACCGAGATTGGTCAAATGTGTGTGTAACGGTTGGATTTTGTGTGGAGGCTATATATACCCCTCCACCCCCTCTTCATTCGTGAAGAGAGCCATCAGAAAGTCTACCACTCCTACCATACACTTTCTGAGAAGTGAACCACCTACCCTTGTGTTGAGATCAAGCCATTCCATTCCTACCATATGAAACTTGATTTCTAGCCTTCCCAAGTTGCTTTCCACTCAAACCTTTCTTCCACCACAGCCATATCAGTGAGGAGAGTTGAGTGTTGGGGAGATTATCATTTGAAGCACAAGAGCAAGGAGTTCATCATCATCAACACCATCTATTACCTTTTGGAGGGTGGTGCCTCCTAGATTGGTTAGGTGTCGCTTGGGAGCCTCCGTTTTTGAGATGTGGAGTTGAACCAAGAAGTTTGTAAGGGCAAGGAGATCGCCTACTTCGTGAAGATCTACCCCGAGTAAGGCTAGTCCTCCGTGGGCGTAGGCCATGATGGAATAGACAAGGTTGCTTCTTCGTGGACCCTTCGTGGGTGGAGCCCTCCGTGGACTCGCGCAGCCGTTACCCTCCGTGGGTTGAAGTCTCCATCAACGTGGATGTACGATAGCACCACCTATCGGAACCACGGGAAAAATCATTGCGTCTCCAAATTGCGTTTGATCTTCTCCACTTCTCTTTACTACTTATGCAATTTACTTTCCGCTGCCCATACTCTAGAATTGCATGTGTAGTGTGCTACTTGACTTGTGTGTTATGCAAAATCTGCCAAAATCTGTCCTTGATAAAAGACAGAATTTTTATCTTGTCGAGTAGTCTAATCACCCCCCCTCTAGACACTCTCACCTTCTTCGATCCCTCAATTGGTATCAGAGCTTTGGTCTCCATTGCTTTGGTTTACACACCATTGGAGGAAGATGGACGTGTCTACGTTTGGGAGTGTTAGCCATAGAGTGCCTATTCTTAATGGAGAGTCATATAACTCATGGAGGTCTGAAATGCTTAGTATCTTTAAGATGTACAATTTGTGCAAATATGTTGAGACCCCCTATGTGCCTCCTTTTGATCCCTTGCACCCTACCATGGATGAAGAGCTTGATTTGCTTCGTAACCTTAGGACTGTAAATCTTATCATTAGAGGGTTACCCGATGACTTGCTTAAGCTTGTTACAAACTTTGAGTGCGCCTATGCTATGTGGAAGTTCTTGGAAGAACTTTATCCGGACTACTCTTTGAGAAGTCTTGATGAAATTCTACACAAGACTATTGAATTTGATAAGATGCGCCCCAATGATCCCAACTTTGATAAATGCTTCTTTGAGCTTCGTGATCTTATGAAAAAGAAGGGTGATCCCGGTCTTATCAATGTTTTAATTAGAAATGCTCTTGCATTACATTCCCAAGATTATTGTCACATTGACAAAACTAATGCAAGTGGTTATCAAATTGACCTAGGTGTTGATGATGAACAATCTATGGGTCAATATGATGATAAGCATGAGCATGATGATGATTACTCCGACTCGGACACCGAGCTAGACAAGATCATGAAGAGTCTCAATCTTATGGCAAATCTGAGAGACTACATGTCCGGCGGAAAAGAGTGGATTCTTGATAGTGGATGCACCGACCACATGACCGGAGACAAAGACATGTTTGGAGAGCTTGCAAAGAACGATGGTCCACGCAAGTATGTGACTTTTGGAGACAACTCCAAGGGTAAGGTACTTGGCCTTGGTAAGGTGGCCATATCTCATGATAGCTCTATTCAAAATGTCATGCTTGTAGAATCTCTTGGATACAATTTACTTTCCGTGTCTAGATTAGCTGACTTTGGATTCAATGTGTTGTTCACCAAAGTAGATTGCCAAGTCTTTCGTCGTGACAATCAAAACATGGCATTTATCGGTATCCGTAGAGGTGATCTATATATTGTTGATTTCACTAAGAAAGCCCAACCTAGAGCTTGTTTCATTGCTAAATCCTCTAAAGGTTGGTTATGGCATAGAAGGCTTGGACATGTTGGTATGCGTAATCTAGACAAGTTGATCAAAGGTGATCATATTCTTGGCGTTAAAGATGTTTTCTTTGACAAAGATAGACTTTGTAGTGCTTGTCAAGCAGGAAAACAAGTAGGTGGAAGTCATCCCGTGAAAAACATCATGACCACAAGGAGACCGCTTGAGCTTCTTCATATGGACCTCTTCGGTCCCAATGCTTACAAAAGCCTTGGTGGTAACTCCTTTGGTCTAGTTATAGTTGATGATTATTCCAGATTTACGTGGGTATTTTTCCTTGATGACAAATCGCAGGTTCAGAGAATCTTCAAAACCTTTGCCAAAAAGGCCCAAAATCAATTTGAAGTGAAGATCAAGAAAGTTCGGAGTGACAATGGAACGGAGTTCAAGAATGCCAATGTAGACTCTTTTCTCGATGAGGAAGGGATTCTACATGAGTTCTCGGCTACATACTGAAAGTGCAACTAATCCCCTGGTGGTTTTGGTAATTAATAACAACATATATATCATTGAACTAATATTTACTTGAGAATCATTTCAGAGAAGTTCGATGATATGGGTATGGAAATGTCTGAAGAAGTGGACCCCTCAAAATGCTAAGACAAGCATTGGCAAAAGCTCAAGACTCTATTTTTGGTTTAGTGATCAAAGATCACATTGAGTCCATAGGAAAAGCCAATACTATTAAAAGGGGATGAGGTTGTGTTAATGATCTGGTTGCTCAAGTGCTTAGTGATCTAGCTCCCTCAACTATCAGCACTCTTCACTACTTAACACACTCATAAGTAATCTCGGACAAACCGATTCTGCAAACTCAGTCCCACCGAGATGAACCACCTCAGTTATTCTTCCAAACCCTAATTTCTCGGTCCATCCGATTTTGAGTTTCGGTCTCACCGAAAATGGACTGCCAACCTTCTGTAACCAATTGACATCACTTCGGAATATCCGAGTTGTTATTTTCGGTCCCACCGAGATGGCAAGCTCCAACCTTTGACTCACTTCGGACACACCGAGATGGTATTTTCGGTCCCACCGAAAATCCCAACGTTCACTATATTTGAACTTTCGGTCTGACCGAGTTTTCACTTCGGTCTCACCGAGATTGATCAAATGTGTGTGTAACGGTTGGATTTTGTGTGGAGGCTATATATACCCCTCCACCCCCTCTTCATTCGTGGAGAGAGCCATCAGAAAGTCTACCACTCCTACCATACACTTTCTGAGAAGTGAACCACCTACCCTTGTGTTGAGATCAAGCCATTCCATTCCTACCATATGA
The DNA here is from genome assembly GCA_902687465.1 of Secale cereale. Taxonomy (NCBI): domain Eukaryota; kingdom Viridiplantae; phylum Streptophyta; class Magnoliopsida; order Poales; family Poaceae; genus Secale; species Secale cereale. The sequence continues at coordinate 86,520,793 of LR738710.1, read as the reverse complement.
AACTTGATTTCTAGCCTTCCCAAGTTGCTTTCCACTCAAACCTTTCTTCCACCACAGCCATATCAGTGAGGAGAGTTGAGTGTTGGGGAGATTATCATTTGAAGCACAAGAGCAAGGAGTTCATCATCATCAACACCATCTATTACCTTTTGGAGGGTGGTGCCTCCTAGATTGGTTAGGTGTCGCTTGGGAGCCTCCGTCTTTGAGATGTGGAGTTGAACCAAGAAGTTTGTAAGGGCAAGGAGATCGCCTACTTCGTGAAGATCTACCCCGAGTAAGGCTAGTCCTCCGTGGGCGTAGGCCATGATGGAATAGACAAGGTTGCTTCTTTGTGGACCCTTCGTGGGTGGAGCCCTCCGTGGACTCGCGCAGCCGTTACCCTCCGTGGGTTGAAGTCTCCATCAACGTGGATGTACGATAGCACCACCTATCGGAACCACGACAAAAATCTTCGTGTCACCAAACTGCGTTTGATCTTCTCCACCTCTCTTTTTACATGTGCAATTTACTTTCCGCTGCTATTACTCTAGAATTGCATGTGTAGGGTGATACTTGAATTGATCTTAATTGTGAAACTGCCAAAAACATTGCATGATCAAAAGGCAGATTTTTTATATTGTCAAGTAGTCTAATCACCCCCCCTCTAGACATACTTTCGATCCTACAACTTCCCACTTTACCAAGCTCCCAAAAGCTTGATCCACCTTTTTTTATCTTTGGTCAAATTAAGCCCAAGGTCTAGTCACATCCGTGCGACGGAGCCATTCCCATCTCATCCTAAGTGCAATGCTGTGTTTGTGCAAGTCAATGACTCCCAGACCTCCCATGTACTTAGGCTTACACACCTTAGCTCAAGATACAACACATTTTCCCCCATTCACCGCCTCCGTACCAGCCCAGAAGAAAGCTCAACAACCTTTGTCCACTCTTTCCAGAGCCCATTTTGGTGCCTTCGCAATCATCAGGTGATGTGTGGCCCGTGCCCTCATGACTTGATTGACAAGAATAAGTCTCCCAGGCCTCGTCACCAGGCCTCTTTGCCATCCTGGCAAAATGTGCACGGCAGTATCAACAATCGGTTGCCACTCGGATCTCTTTAACTGTCGTATGCTCAACTGTAACCCAAGGTATTTGCTCGGAAAGGTGTCGATCTTCCATGGTAGAGCGGACTTGACAATCTCCTCGTCCTCACTCGCTGCCCTGATCAGGATTGCCGCTGACTTGGTGAAGTTTATTTTTAGCCCAGATGCCACACCGAACATGGTAAGAGTCTCCTTAACGAACATTAGGTCCGGCCATGTTGGCTTTATGAAGAGTACCACGTCGTCAGCGTATAAGGACAAGCGTTGCATGGGGCTACATCCATTAATGGTGCTGAGCTCTTTTGCCTCGTCTGCCCTGATGATGATAGTCGTAAGAACGTCCATGGCGATAACAAAAAGCAAAGGGGAGATGGTGTCCCCTTGCTTGAGGCCTTTGGCATGCATGAACTTGTCACCGGCGCATCCATTCACCAGCACTCTCGAGCTGGCAGTGGTGAGAAGGATTGCTATCCAAGAGATCCAACGCCCCGAGAATCCTTTCGCCCTTAGAACCTCGAACAGGAACGGCCATGCCAAAGAGTCAAAAGCTTTGGTTATGTCGAGCTTAAGCAAAACTCCCTTGGCTCTCCTCCTATGCAGCGTGCGCGCCATTTGCCGAACTAGGAGGAAGTTGTCATGTAAGCATCTGCCCTTTATGAATGCAGACTGGTTCGTCTAAACAAGCTCTCCCATGCGCTTTCTAAGTCTGGCAGTCAGCAACTTGGAAGCAATCTTGGGTATAATGTGCACAAGGCTTATAGGTCGGAAGTCGAAGACAGAACATGCATCCGGGGACTTAGGAATGAGCGTGATGAGAGCTTGGTTGAGTCTTCCGAACCCCCTTCCATTATCCAGGAAAAGCTTGTGAACCGCCGCAAGAAGATCCTGCTTAATGATCCCCCAAGCTTTTTGGAAGAAGATGCCAATGAACCCGTCTGGCCCGGGTGCCTTGTCAGATGGCATATCTTTGATAACTCCCCATATCTCCTCTTCAGAGAACACGCGATCCATCTCCGAGAGGTCCACACTCGAGACACCAAGCCTTACCAAATCAAGAGTGAAGTCTCTGGCACCATCCTTACCTAGCAGCTCTTTGTAGGCTCTGTAGAAAGCTTCCTCCTTGCCTTTCTGATCAATAATGATGCGCCCATCCATGTTCAAGGAAGGTATGTAGTTTTTCATACGTCTCCCATTTGCAACCGAATGGAGCAGCTGCGTGTTTGCGTCCCCTTCTCGGAGCCATGTTATTCTCGACCTCTGCCGCGCTATAGTTCTCTCTAGGGAAGCCAGCCCTAGGACCAAGTGCTTTAGATTTTTCCTAAGCCATCTCTCCTCCTCCGTTAGGTTTTGACTCTCCTGGGCGCAGTCAAACCGCAATATGACAATGTTAGCTATAGCGGTTTGCAGCTTGATGTTTCCTATCTCCTTTTGTCCCCAAGCAGCAAGTGCTCGGGCTGTGTTCCGGAGCATGATGTCTAGGTGCATGAAAGGATCAGAAATATCCGGGTCGCAAACCCAAGCCTCCTTAACCACATCCAGAAATCCCTCCATCTTGACCCAAAACTTTTCAAAGCGGAACCTCTTTTTAGTGTACATGTGTTCGTGCAGCGCGAGGTGGAGCGGACAGTGGTCCGAGAACTCAGTAGATAGCGCTTGTAGTAGGCTCTTCGGGTGTTCAATTTCCCAATCAACTGAGACAAAAGGCCCGGTCAATCTTAGTGAGTGTGGGCATCTCCCTTTCATTGCTCCACGTGTATTTCCGTCCATGCAAAAAGAGCTCCTTAAGAGCATTATCATCCGCGAACCGTTTGAACTTCCCCATCATTCTCCTGTCCAAGTTGGAATTGTTTTTGTCGACCGCGTATAGGATGAGGTTGAAGTCCCCTATAACGAGCCATGGCCCAGGACATAGCGATCTACGCTCCGATAAGTCGTTCAAGAAGTTGATCTTATGCTCATCCTCCTGTGGCCCATAAACTACCGTTAGCCACCAAGGCTCCCCTTCCTTGGGCAAGACGTACCTAGTGATGCTGTGGGAATCATTGACATAATTTGTCAAGAGTACCCGCGTGGAGTCCCAAGCTACAAAAATACCACCTCTGGTATCCGACGCCGGTAAGTAGGTAAAACCATCATAGTTCGGCCCCAAGCATTGCAAAATTACAAAAGTGTCCACCACCTCTAATTTAGTTTCTAAGATACAGACGATCGCCGCGCGAGTAGCATCTACAAAGCCTCTAAGCGCCTTCCTCTTGGCAGGATTGTTGAGACCTCGAACATTCCAGCACACCAACTCCAAAGCATTGAACGACATCACATGAGGATGTCTCCAACACCACCGGACACATCTACTGCACCAGTAGTGGCTCGGTCATCCCTGTCTCCTCCGCTTGGTTGATCGGTATCGCCTTCCCGAAGATGGCAGCGATGGCCCTCGGTTGTGGCTCCTGAAGTGGTGAATCAAATATCATACGCAGTTGACCTAGCGCGTCTTCCGAGACCGCTAGATCGTCACAGTCAAAGCCCAGGGTCTTCAGCAGAACCGTTTCCGCTGCCGAAGCCTTAGTCTTCCTAGAACTGCCAGCACAAACGGACCTTGTTGTGCGGCGAGGTGTGAAAGGGTCGTGCCCTGTTTTAACTCCCCTTAGCCCTTCAAATTCCTTGAGTAGCGGTGGCGCCAGTTTGTTAAGCAGTCCGGCACAGAACACCATGATGTTTCCGAGCGAAACAATCTCCTTAGGCGAAAGGTTTCCTAGCTGGGGCTGCATTGCCAAATCAACATCACCATGCGGCGGCTGCATGCATGCATCCCTCGTAGTCATGTCCGTGCCGTTGGACCGTTCCCCGGACTCCTGTGTGGTGGGCCCCCTCGCATCAATGCCATTCGACGGGCCAGCCAGATCCTCCGCTGTCGCTAGCTGCATGACATCTGAGACATGCGTCGTGGTTCTAAGTCTGACAGTGAGGGTAGGGGGTACGAATGGAGAGGCAAGGTTCTAGCTATGGCGAGGTTGTACATAGGGAGTTTAGCGAGTTCAGGCCCTTCTCGGAGGAAGTAAAAGCCCTACGTCTCGATGCCCGGAGGCTTGGTCGACTGATGTGTGTATGTAGGTGTTACAGCGGTGTGAACCCTTGTTCTGGAGGAGGAGGGCGGCTTATATAGTATGCCAAGACCCCAGCCATGCTCCACGTTACCAAGGGCTTAAAGGTACATTAAGGCAGGCGTTACTGATAACGCCTGCAGTAAAGGGCAGTTAAGGGGTTTACTACAGTGAGTAAATATAGGACTGTTGCTGTTCCGAGAGGCGCTTAGTCTTCGGCGGTCGAGTGCCTGATCCAGTCGTGTGGAGTTGAGTCGTCCTGGGTACATGAGTCAGTCAAGTGAAGTGTCACCTAGGAACGCCTCAGTCGACTGTCTCCACTGTCATGGGTCTTGTCTTTCGATCTCCTAGGATAGTGACCTTGGGTGGGGCACTTTGGTCAGGCCTATGACCCTACCCTAGGTCCGTAACCTCGTCAGTAGCCCCCGAATGGATCGGGGTTTGAGCCAGGGGATGCTGAGGGAGGCTCTGGTTTTAATTCGTCCTCCTTGGGGCATATTGTTTTGGAGCTCGTGACTCGGGCAGGCCCCCTCAGTCGTGTCTTGGTCGCCTCGATCGATTCCGAAGTCATTGGTGAATTAGTTGCTCTTGCGTCGATTGGATGTCTCGTGTCGACTGGGTGTCTTGCGTCGACTGAGTTTTGCGCCAGGCGTCGGGCGCCATGAGTGCGTACCGTTTTCGACGGAATCGGTTGCCTTCTGTCCGCCGGATTCGGCGGGGCTTTCAAAATTTGGGGAAGCGCGCGGGACGGGGTGTGCCGCATCAATCGGAGGGGTGTGGTTCGAACGCCTCGATTTCCGCGCCCCTTTTTTCGCCACGTATCGCGTCAGCGCCTGTTACGGGATCGGATAAGATCGCCCGGGGCCACCGGTCAGCCACTCGACCGAGCCGTTATAAAGGCGCGTCGAGTCCGCTGCGGGGGGTACTGTGCGCCTAGCCTTCCCCCATTCGCCTTGTCTTCTCCGCAGCATCCTTGCTTCTCTGCCGTGCCCCCAATCCTCCCTGCTTCTCTCCGCCGCAACCGCCATCGTGCGAGCCATGGTTAAGGACAAGACTGCGGCCATGGAGCGCTCCAAGAAGGCGGCGTCGGGGAAGGGGCGGCGAGCCGGCCGGGTCGGATCGTCGTCGAGGTCCGGGCTCCCCGCTGGATGGATCCAGGGGGATTGGATCCGGTCCACCGTCGTGGTGGAGGATCTGGAGGAGCTGGAGGAGGAGGGGTTGATCGCCGGCGGCTCCTGGCGGGCGCCGGGAGGAGAGCTCGAGCCCCGGCCGCAGGAGGGTGAGTGCGTACTCCACGCCACCCACGTCGACCGAGGTTTCTCTACTCCCCCGCACCCTTTCTTCCGCGCATTTATGATCTTCTTCGGTGCCCAGCTGCATTATTTCACGCCCAACTCCATCGCCTTTCTCTCCGCTTTCGTTTCCATTTGCGAGAACTTCCTCGGTTGCCGACCGCACTGGGGCTTGTTCAAGCACATCTTCACCTGCCGCTCCCAGACTGTCAAGAGAGTGAACCCGAGTGACGGCAAGACGCACGTCCTCCAGGCATGCGGCGGGCTCGGGATTCAGCTTAGGAATAGGAGCGCCTTCCCTCCCATGAACCTTCCAGAGTCGATCCGGGGCTGGCAGTCGACCTGGTTTTATTACAGAGACAGTCCGACCACGGGTCAGTCGACTGGCCTTCCTCCATTTACCCTAGGTCGAGCCAGCCCGCCTCCTTCCATGGTAGTGAGCAAGGCCGAGAGGGCCGAGGTAGACATGCTGATAGAGAGGGTTGTCCAGCTAGTCCGTGAGGGGGTCACGGGGATGGACTTGTTCGAGGTGTACATCACGCGGAGGATTCAGCCGCTTCAAGCCCGGGACCACCCGATGTGGCTATACTCTCGTACTGACGACTCGTCGCGAGTCCACCCAGAGGCGGCCCACCCAGAGTATGTGGTGCGGTGCTTGAAGAGCATCACCGGGAACAAGGACAACCCCAGGGGGTCGGGGAGGATCATTCCATTCGACGCCGACCACCTGCCAGACAAGGTTAGCCTTCCGCTTCCGAGTGACGTATCTGTCGATTGATTTGTGATCTCATAGATGGTCCCGACTGGTATTTGGTGAACTTCCTTTCTTTGCAGATATATACAGATATGTACTCGCTGCCCAACGGAGACTCGGGCCAGGAGGTCAAGGAGGGTACGGGCGCCGCCGCCGAGTGGAAGTCGGAGGAGGAGACCGAGGGGAGCGAGGAGTACAGCAGCGGGGAGAAGGTCGAGTCGCCTCCCCGCGTCGAGCGCCGATCGAAGGAGAAGAACGACCCAGGGGCCGCTCGACCTCATGTGGGTCCCTCGGGGTCCCGGACACCCAAGCGTACTCGCACGACCACCCCCGAGCCAGCTGAGAAGACGCCCAAGCAGCCCAAAGTCACCACCACCAAGCCCCGGAAGGCCTTGCCAAGGATCAAGGTGGACGTACCCATCGCCTCCACGTAAGTGTCGCTCGGGCTTGCTTTTCTTTGTTTCTTGGGGGTCGACTGTAGTTTTGGTCGACTCATTTCTTGACCGAATCTTCCAGAGCCGCCGCTTCTACGACCTCGATGGACATCGACCGGGGTTGAGACGACGAGGAGATCGCGGATGTCGCGACATCTCGAGCAGGTATGGGCTCTATGAGACTCGTTTTTGTCCTTCTTTTCTTTCGCGGGCAATAGTCGATTGAGTTGGTTCCCTGTTTGATCCGAAGCGCCGCGCCTTGTCCTAGAGCTGCCGGACGACGACGAGGGCGAGAAGCAGCTGGGGGAGGACCGCCGGCGCGCAAGGAAGAAGGGTCGAAAGGCACCTTCTGGCTCGGGGGCCCATCGACCAGAGGATGCGGCCCGAACCGCGATCTCGTTCGCCGTCCCTGTGTCGACCGTGCCCGTCGTCGGCCCACCGTCTGCGCCGAGCGTCGACCCAACGCCCGCCTCGGTTGTCAACCCAGCGTCCACTCCGGTTGTCGACTCAGCGTCGATTCGCGCCGTCGATCCAGCGCCTGCGCCTGCGGCCGGCTCGACTCCTGCAGCTTCGTCTGTCCTTTTCTCCACCTACCGCCTCCCGGAGGACCCTGTGGGGGCGGCACAAGAGGCCGTTCGCCGGGCGGAGGTGATGATGGGGCGGACGAAGGCGGCATATGAGGCCAGCATGGCGGCTTACGACGCCAGCTCTGCTCTTTGGGCCAACGTCCAGGTATGTTGTCGGAGTGCTTTCTGATTTTGAGAGAAATCTGCTTGTTTTGTTTTGTGAGGTATCACACCCACTGGGTGTTCTTCTTTTCCCTTAATTTCTAAGCTCGCGCCGGGCTGATCTTGGCCGAGTGAAACCAGTGGGGGCACGCTTAGTGCACCCACTGGATGTAGCCCCCGAGACCGTGGTCGACTGATTGCAGTCGGCCATGGTCTTACTATAGAACTTCCATGTTTTTTTTGAGCTCGCGCCGGACTGATCTTGGCCGAGTGAAACCAGTGGGGGCACGCTCAGTGCACCCACTGGGTGTAGTCCCCGAGGCTGCGGTTGAGTGATCTGACTCGACTGTAGTCTTATAACCTTTGCTTTGTCTTGTTGATGCAGAAATCTTGCGAGTTCGGGGCCAAGTTTGCAGATCTTGAGCAGAAGCAAATCTAGCTTAATCTTGACTTGCAGTTGGCCCGGGACCATCCGAAGAAGACGCAAGACGATGCGGCTGGTAACTTACTTCTGTCTCCTGTGGACTGACTTTTTCGTTTAGAGTGTTCCTTCATGTTCATCTGTCCAGTGGCGGCCTTGGTAGGTCAACTGAGAGCGGCTTTGGAGCAAAAGGATCTTGACTTGGCGGCGGCGCAGCAGGCAGCCCAGGAGAAGTCAGAGCTGGCGGAGAAGAAGCTGGCTTCTGTGGGCGCACTCGAGGCGGAGATTACCCGACTGAGAGGCTCACTCGACGCGGCCAACCAGGAGGTGGCTCAGCTGAAGAAGTCCAGGGCCGACTTGAACGACAAGTACGAGGCTCTGTTTCGAAAGAGGCTTGATCTTGAGGCGTATCTGGGCGATATCACCAAAAAATGGTACCTCGTGCTCGAAGGTATGTCCTCTTTGGATTAGTTGAAATTGGGCTGGTCGACCCGTGTTCCATCTGCTAACTCAACTGCTGTTCTTGGTGCAGAGTTCTGTCGTAATTTCGAAGAGGAGACTGGCCAGGTTGAGCCTGGCTTGGACCCCACCAACTCCATTGTGAAGGGCGAGGTTTCCATGAATATACTGAGGCTGGAATCTCGCCTTACTGCGGCCACTGATTACCTGGGACGACTGAAGGCGGTGATGGCCCGAATCGACGCCGCGCTCTGGAGGGGAATCGTGCAGGAGAACGACCTCGAGTCCTTGATGACTCGACTCAATGAGGTCCCCGACAGAGTGCAAGAATGGAAGAAGTCGGTCGCCCGGGGAGGAGCAGACGTGGCGCTGGCTCTGGTCCGTGTGCACTGCAGGGAGGTGAAGGAGAGGAAGCTTGCTGCGCTGAAGGTCGCAAACATGAAGGAGCTTCAATTCCAGTCCTTCATGGAGACTTTTTTGGAGGCTGCCACTCGTATCGCCGATGGGATTGATTTGGACGAATTTGTCGCGCCTACAAGCCCACCTCCTCCCGAGCCATGACTTTGATACATTAACCTTTATTTGCCGCGGAATGCCGCGTGGATTTGTACTCGTTAAACTCTGGTGGGTCTGTGGCCCAAGTACTCTTACCCGAACCTTGCGGGGCTTTTATTTGATTTTGATCTTTTGGTTCGTCGCTCTTCTTCTGACTATCTGGATCTTTGAGTCGACGTCTTCGACTAAATTCGCTTCCGAGTGAGAGGGTCGCTCTTCACTTGGAGTAGAATGTTTATAACTTAGGTGATTCCAAGCTACGTTGTACTTGTGGTGGAGTTCGGAGGATCGAACCACCTTGTACTTGTGGCGTAGCTCGGAGGACCGTAGCTAAGCCCCCGAGTGAGAGGGTTGCTCTTCACTCAGAGTAGATAGTTGTAACTTAGGCGAGTCACGGGGTCGCAGCTAAGCCCCCAAGTGAGAGGGTCGCTCTTCACTCGGAGTAGAATGTTTATAACTTAGGCGATTCCAAGCTACGTTGTACTTGTGGCGGAGTTCGGAGGATTGAACCGCCTTGTACTTGTGGCTTAGCTCGGAGGACCGCAGCTAAGCCCCCGAGTGAGAGGGTTGCTCTTCACTCGGAGTAGATAGTTGTAACTTAGGCGAGTCACGGGGTC
>LR738710.1:86480888-86511266 GCA_902687465.1 Secale cereale | reverse complement strand
GTTGTACTTGTGGCGGAGTTCGGAGGATCGAACCGCCTTGTACTTGTGGCGTAGCTCGGAGGACCGCAGCTAAGCCCCCGAGTGAGAGGGTTGCTCTTCACTCAGAGTAGATAGTTGTAACTTAGGCGAGTCACGGGGTCGCAGCTAAGCCTCCGAGTGAGAGGGTCGCTCTTCACTCGGAGTAGAATGTTTATAACTTAGGCGATTCCAAGCTACGTTGTACTTGTGGCGGAGTTCGGAGGACCGAACCGCCTTGTACTTGTGACGTAGCTCGGAGGACCGCAGCTAAGCCCCCGAGTGAGAGGGTTGCTCTTCACTCGGAGTAGATAGTTGTAACTTAGGCGAGTCACGGGGTCGCAGCTAAGCCCCCGAGTGAGAGGGTCGCTCTTCACTCGGAGTAGAATGTTTATAACTTAGGCGATTCCAAGCTACGTTGTACTTGTGGCGGAGTTCGGAGGATCGAACCGCCTTGTACTTGTGACGTAGCTCGGAGGATCGCAGCTAAGCACCCACTGGGGGATTTGGAGGACACCAATCATTAGGGAATCATTGCTATCTTGCTTTTGAAACAAATTGGGGAATCCTTATTACAACTCGACCGTCGAGTGTTTCAAGTGAAAAAACGGCGGAGTAGGTCTGCATTCCACGAATGAGGTTTGTCTTTCTTCTGGGCTACATTGTAGAGGTGGTAAGCTCCGTTGCGCAGCACCTTCGTGATGATGAACGGGCCTTCCCAGGCTGGAGCGAGCTTGTGCGGACGTTTCTGATGCACTCGGAGGACCAGGTCTCCTTCCTGGAACGCTCGACTTCTCACGTTGCGAGCGTGGAATCGACGCAGGTCCTGTTGATAGATAGTCGACCGGATTAGGGCCATCTCTCTTTCCTCTTCTAAAAGGTCGACTGCATCCTGACGAGCTTGCTCTGCCTCAGCTTCGGAGAAGAGTTCTACTCTGGGGGCATTGTGTAATAAGTCGCTCGGCAGTACAGCTTCGGCCCCATAGACCAGGAAGAAAGGGGTACGGCCAGTCGACCGATTCGGTGTTGTCCTCAGACCCCATAGGACGGAGGGCAGCTCGGTTACCCAAGCCCCGGCGGCATGCTTGAGGTCGCGCATGAGCCGTGGCTTTAAGCCTTGGAGAATCAGCCCATTTGCTCTTTCCGCTTGTCCATTCGACTGAGGGTGTGCTACGGAGGCGTAGTCGACTCGCGTCCCTTGGGAAGTACAGAAAGCTCTGAATTCATCTGAGTCAAAGTTGGAGCCGTTGTCTGTGATGATGTTGTGAGGGACCCCATATCTGAATATTAGTTCCTTAATGAAGCTGATGGCGGTGCTCGACTCGAGGTTCTTGATGGGTTTGGCCTCAATCCACTTGGTGAACTTGTCGACTGCCACCAGAAGGTGAGTGAATCCGCTCCTGCCTGTCCTGAAGGGCCCGACCATATCTAGGCCCCAAACAGCAAAGGGCCAGACCAGTGGGATGGTTTTGAGGGCGGATGCTGGCTTGTGCGACATGTTGGAGTAGAACTGACACCCTGCGCATTTATCCACAATATCCTTGGCCATCTTGTTGGCGCGGGGCCAGTAAAATCCGGCTCGGTATGCCTTGTCCACGATAGTTCGAGAGGAAGCGTGGTGGCCGCAAGTCCCCGAGTGGATTTCATCCAAGATCAGTCGACCTTCCTCTGGATCGATGCAGCGCTGGGCAACTCCAGTGACGCTTTCTCTTTAGAGCTGACCTTGAATGACCGTGAATGCTTTGGATCGGCGGACGATCTGGCACGCTTCTTCTTCATCTTCTGGGAGTTCTTGCTTGAGCAAATATGATATATATGGCGCAGTCCAATCAGGTGTGATTACTAGGATCTCCATGATCAAGTCGACCACGGCAGGCACTTCGACCTTAGTCGGATCAGTTGCACTGACTGGCTGCGGGGGCTCTTCCGTGAAGGGGTCTTCCTTGACAGAGGGAGTGTGCAGATGCTCTAGGAACACATTCTTGGGTATGGACCTCCGAGTCGACCCAATTTTTGCGAGATCGTCGGCTAGCTGATTCTTTGCTCTGGGCACATGATGGAGCTCTAAGCCTTCAAACTTCCTTTCAAGCTTTCGTACTGCACTGCAATAACTGGTCATCGCCGGGCTCCTGACGTCCCATTCTTTCATTACTTGATTCACCACCAGGTCGGAATCACCGTAGACCATCAGGCGACGGACGCCGAGTGAAATGGCCATAGGCAATCCATACAAAAGTGCTTCGTATTCAACCTCGTTGTTTGATGAATCAAAATGTATCTGAAGGACGTAGCTGAGCTTGTCGCCCCTGGGAGAGATCAGGACCACGCCTGCACCGGATCCGTTCAACATTTTGGACCCATCGAAGAACATAGTCCAATGGTCCGACTGTACTTGAGTCGGAAGCTCTTGTTCTATCCACTCAGCCACGAAATCCGCTATGGCCTGAGACTTGATGGCGTTCTTCGCTTCGAACTTGATATCTAACGGAAGAAGTTCAATCGCCCATTTTGCCACTCGACCGGTTGCATCTCGGTTGTTTAGTATCTCTGATAATGGGGCGTCGCTGACGACTGGGATTGAGTGATCCGAGAAATAATGGGCAACCTTTTTTGCAGTCAAGTAAATCCCGTACACAAGCTTTTGGTAATGTGGATACCTTTGCTTGGAGGGAGTCAAAACTTCGGATATGTAATAGACCGGGCGTTGGACCTTGTATGCCTTGCCCTCTTCTTCCCGCTCGACCATGAGTACAGTACTGACGACTTGTCCGGTGGCAGCAATGTACAACAGAAGTGGCTCTCCGCCGACTGGGGCAGCGAGCACCGGCTGGGTGGACAGCAGGGCTTTGAGTTCCTCAAATGATGTTTCGGCTTCAGGATTCCACGGTGGGCGCCAACTATCGTGGTTCTAAGTCTGACAGTGAGGGTAGGGGGTACGAATGGAGAGGCAAGGTTCTAGCTATGGCGAGGTTGTACACAGGGTGTTTAGCGAGTTCATGCCCTTCTCGGAGGAAGTAAAAGCCCTACGTCTCGATGCCCGGAGGCTTGGTCGACTGATATGTGTATGTAGGTGTTACAGCGGTGCGAACCCTTGTTCTGGAGGAGGAGGGCGGCTTATATAGTATGACAGGACCCCAGCCATGCTCCACGTTACCAAGGGCTTAAAGGTACATTAAGGTAGGCGTTACTGATAACGCCTGCAGTAAAGGGCAGTTAAGGGGTTTACTATAGTGAGTAAATATAGGACCGTTGCTGTTCCGAGAGGCGCTTAGTCTTTGGCGGTCGAGTGCCTGATCCAGTCGAGTGGAGTTGAGTCGTCCTGGGTACATGAGTCAGTCGAGTGAAGTGTCACCTAGGATCGCCTCAGTCGACTGTCTCCACTGTCATGGGTCTTGTCTTTCGATCTCCTAGGATAGTGACCTTGGGTTGGGCCCTTTGGTCAGGCCTATGACCCTACCCTAGGTCCGTAACCTCATCAACAGGCGCCCAACCATCCATGGTAGAACATGGCAGCAGTACCGGCAGTGAGGCCTCGTCCATCGCTCCAGCATGGGATTGGGTAGCAACGCTCCGGGCCCGCATGTCCCCCTCTGGCAGTACCATATCCTCTGCCACGTTCTGCGAAAGAAGCTTGGCCGCATTCTGTTCTTCCAAAGGCACAATTGGTCTTGCCCCGTCCCGCTCTTTGTTCGCTGCCTGGGGATCAGTATGGGCCTCTTTCTGCCTCTCCGTACCTGGCATGTCCCCCACACCAGAGATCTGATTGGCTGGTTCCCTTATCTCCTCCCGGTCAAAAGCGGTAGCCACCGGCCCCAGCGCTGCAGGTGGCGTCGGAATGGCTACCACCGCATGCGCCAGTGTGGCTCCCACCCTCCTTCCTAGATCTTCTGTGGCTAACTGCAGCTGCAGAACCGGCTGCACAAGCGCCACCGCGGTCGCAGCCTCATGCCTCCTCCCAGCCTCCGGCAACATGGAGCAGTCCCCGGATGCGCGAGCCGCCGCCGTGCCTGAATTCATCAGCAGAATCCTCCAATCTGACGGCCCAATTCTCCCAAGCAGAGCCTTCCGGTAGGAGCGACCCGGTACATGGTGACCACGGTCCGGCGCACCGCCACAGTGATCACGGACCCCTCTCGTCCACGGCAGCGCGCGCCAAGATCCCTGGCTAGAGTAGCCCTCAGAGTCCTCCGGCAGCCCGCTTTGCCCGCTCCCATCTGAGCTTGGTGGTCTGAACCAGTGCTCTGGCCCCTCGTGTTCACGGATTCTGCCAATGTGAATGAGAGCTTTGTACTCCAACAAAGCCCGGGACGTGGGCAAGCGTGTACCCGGCCCTCCGATCTCCGGCTCCGGCACCCAGAGGCGTTTGTCCACCGGCACCTCATCTGGATCAACACACCAAGCACGAAGCTTGAAGAGGGAAAGGTCCTCACGGTTCTCCGTTTCTGGCGTGAGACTCTCGACTAGACACGCCGATCCGAGGAGCTCCGCCGCCGTCTCTGTTGTCCACACATGGGATGGAACCCGCTTCAATCATGAGATCGATCTGGGTGCGCATCACTCTTGTCGCCGCTTGAGCTTGCTTGAGCCACGGCTTGACAAAGAGCTTGAAGAAGCCATGCTCGACGGTGCCAGCCGCCAAGGCCCTGTTGCGAAGGTCCGGCGCCGCGAACACCACCAAAAAGTCCTCCGGATGGTACTTGTGAACCGAGAATCTGTGGCGAGGGATGTGTAGTTCCTCAGAAATTGCCTCCGCCGCCTCACGACACGACACCGCCGGCCTAGTGCCGCCCACATACACCACCACTGCCAGCCTGAGGCGTTGTTCCAGATCATCCATCTCCGGCGTCCGGCGGAGCACACATACGCCGCCACAAGTAACATCAGCTGCAGCTACCGATGCGTGCATGAACCCCACGGGTGCGGTGTTCACCAGCACTGGCGAGGTCCCCTCCGGCGGAGAGGTCTGCCTAGTGGCTGGCGACAGCCTGTGCACAAGTCCTGTCTGCATCAATGGCTGCGAAAGCCGTGCTACCTAGGCAACAACATCGCGCCGGAGCTCTTCCTCCGACCTTGGACTTCTCGGCCGCTTGCAATCCGTGGAGATGTGGCCCTCCAGCCCGCACCAGATGCAGAGCGGAGGGAAGCTGCAGTCTTCCTTCCTGTGGCCCTCCCTGAAGCATTTGAAGCAGAGACCAAACAGATCGGCCGGAATCTCCCTCCTTTCCGGCGACAAGGCAGGCGAACGCGGCCGAGAACCTCCCGTCGCCGTCATCTAGTGGAGCGCCTTCCTCTTGCGCCAAAGCGCCTTGCGCCAAGGTCCGGGCTTGCGCCATGAAGCAGCGGCGTCCGCCACCTGCCCCGGATTGGCGCCAGCCGGCGCACCACTCGCCCCGGTCGAGCCGCCCTCAGAGCCCGACGAGCCCGAGAGTCCAAGGCCGGAGACGATGGGCTGGAGTCTAGAAAACACTGACGCCGGACTAGCGGAGCCGTCCGCCATGGCCGGAGCATGCGGATCTACGGGGGGCACCAGGGCAAGGAGAGCGCTGCTGTTTTGAAGGCCTCCGGAGGAGGCGGTGGACGCCAGGGCCGGGGTGGCCACCGGCGGGGAGAGGTGGACGCCGGGGCCGGAGTGGCCGCCGGCGGAGGGAGCGAGCAGGGGGAGCGGTGAGCAGGGAGAGAGAGCGAGGTGGGCTGTACGCGGCGGCCGGGGCGGAGCACCGCGACGAGGAAGGCGCCTTTTGTCTCTTTAAGATGTATTTTATGTCCCAAAGAGCTTGTAGTAGTCGGCCCTGCATTTACATAGTACTGTATTTGGAAGAGAGCACCGATGAAGGGAAAGGGTATGTCCAAAACGGCACCTCACGTGAGTTAACCCTTTCGCGTGTGTCTAGAGTATCAAAGAACACTCCAGATTATACAGCGTCACTGCTTTCCTTACTGCAAAGGAGTACTGACATCTGACAGCAGGGAGAGCACGATAGTGACAGGCCACACCGCGAATCCCCGCATTTTGGACCGCTAGATTGCCGAATCAGACGGTTAATCTATGTCCACCTAGCTCCATAATTAAGCATATTTGATATCAACCGTCCGATTTAGAAGATCCAGCGGTCCAGGTGACTCCATACTGGTATACTATACAGTAGTATAGATAGTATAGATTAGCTACAAGTCAGTCGCCTGAAAACGGAATTTGGTGGAGAAGAAAGCAACAGCCGCAGGGCACCGAAGTGGGTTTGATCTCGTCTATCTTAGGGTGCAAGGAGGGGGAAGAATCTGCCTCCTTGTCTATCTTAAGGTGCAGGTGGTGGTGCAATAGGGGGTAGCGGTTATGGTGTAGGTTTGACAGAGTATTTTAACGGGTTCGCCGGTTTAGAAAGATGGCTGGGGACAGCGGCTGCACGACGGTACGGAGAGGTTGAGGGGAGGGTAGGGAAGCGAGGGAGCGCTAGTGGCTGTGGGGGTGGAAGCAGGTTGCCCGGCCGGTGGCAGCATGTGAAGGGAGGAAGAACACGGCCGCCGCGATCCCTTTTTCAGGAAGAAAATTGTTGGAGGAGGAAGATGTAATACGTTCGCTTTTTGTCTAACAGTTCGGATTGATTCTGACAAAATTAACTAACCCAAAAAGAAATTTTAGTCGACTGGCTTCTAACGATGGTTTTATGCAATTTAGTCCTCTTGTTCATTCGTTGCTCTAGTGTCGTCTTCGGCGGCGAGTGAAATATTGCTCCGCTGCGAGAGCGAGAGAAACCCTATCCCCCACTCCACAAGTCCACATCCCAATGGCGTCGACACCTGGCCGTCCTGAAGCCCCGCCGACGACGCTGCTCTCCCTACCCGAGGAGCTTCTCGAGGAGGTCCTCCTCCGCCTCCCCGCGGCCGCTGACCTCGCCCGCGCCTCCGTTGCCTGGGTCTCCTTCCGCCGCCTCGTCACCGACCACCGCTTCCTCCGCCGCTTCCGCTTCCGCTTCCGCGCCCGCCAGCCGCTGCCTCCCCTGGGCATCGTTTCTCACCGATCCCACCGGTACCTGCCGCTGCTGCAACTGGCCCAGCCGCCGCACCCATCCGCCGCCGCGGCGAGCACTTTCGCCGTCCCTCACGCCGCCGACTTCTCGTGCTCCTTCCTCCCCTCCGCCGAGCGCTGGCATGTGCGTGACTTGCGGGACGGCCGCGTCCTCCTCTCCGGCGTCCCAGACGGGAGCGAATTCTGTTGGCGCGTCTTGGTCAGGGACCTGGCCGTCTGTGATCCCCTGTACCGGCGCTACACCCTACTGCCTGCCATCCCCGACGACCTCGCCGCTTTAGCGCATCAGTCGGACATGCGGCATTTCGAGCCCTTCCTAGCTCCTCCGGCCACCGAGGATGAGGAGGGCATTTCATTCAGGGTTATTTGCTTGGCGCGCTGCACAACCAGGCTGGTCCTCCTCATCTTCTCTTCAGGTTCAGGTTCAGGTGCTGGACAGTGGCGTGCTGTTACATTTGACAATTGGATCCGTTTGCTCACGGGATTGGACAACCCGGCTCCAGGCATCAAGCCAGAGTCCTACTTCTGGCCACGAATGCGCCACTATGCACACGGATACTTCTGTTGGTCGTTTTATCCGGTCAACATAAACAAGTTGATCATGCTCGACACACGCAGCTTGAATTTCTCTGCTGTCAATCTCCCACCTGGCACCAGACATACACAGGTTGCCATTCTGGAGGCAGGTGAAGGAAGGCTTGGGATGTTTATCAATGAGTATTTGACACCTGAACTCAGCTATGCTGTGTTGCAAAATGATGGAGGTGGTGCAAACCAGTGGCTGTCACAAGGAAGGTTCAGTTTACCCGTAAACTATCGCTGTATGCTCCTGGGTGTAGCTGGGGGATACTTACTCCTACAAGGGATTCCGGAACCTGGGTATTCCAGAGACCCTTCCGCAGAAGTGGTAGACTCGGAAGTTTTAACTTTGAATCTAAGGACTTTACAGCTTGAGTGGTTCTTGACATCTCAGTTCAGCAACTTGGGTTCTCATTTGTTTGCCGGTTTCCCACCATCCTTGTCTTCACCATCTCTTCAACATGGTAACCTTGCTCTCAGTATTTGCATACTAGTACTTCCATATTTATATATTATGCAGGTATTACTAGTGTGCTATGTCAATAATAATTGTTTTAGCAAGCTGTTATCCATGCAATTGAAAAGCTGTGGAACTTAGGACATCAAGAAGTATATGTTTCTCATCTTGGGGACATACTCTCATTATACTGAGACTATCATAAGAATAAAGCAAAGCAGGACCATAATGTTCTATTATGCTCGATTTGGGCTTTTATTAGCTACTTTCTTTGAAGTTAATTATTTTGCCTTGTAACTTGCATGCTTGAGCTTGTATGGTCATTGTCATTCCCAATTGATTACATTTCTTAGTATCTTTGTAATAAGATTATATTTCTGAAAACACCCAGTATTTTTCTTAATGTTGGTTCAGATATGACGAATGCCTCCAGTTCTGATTCAGATTTGACGAACGCCTCCAGTTCTGATATTGATGCCGCTGGGAGATGAAACCTTGACGTCTGAGTTATAGAGCAGCAACTTGGAGCATTATGTACTGGATGGAATCATCAGGCTTTCCTTATGCAGGTATTAGTAGTGTGCTATTCATTATAATTATTTTAGCAAGCTGTTGTCCATGCAGTTGAAAACCTGTGGCACTTGGGAGATTAAGAAGTACATGTTTCTCATCTTTGGGATATACTCTGTCATAAATTTGACACTATCGTAAGAATAAAGCAAAGCAGCACCAGAATGTTCTATCATGCTGGATTTTGGCTTGTACTAGCTACTTGCTTTGAAGTTGTTTTGCCTTGTACCTTGCGAGTTATATTTTCTCCTTTTCTACTTATTCTCCTGAACCCCTTGCCTTTTCTATTTCATTGCCCTTCCCAGTTGATTGCATTTCTTATCATCTTTGTAAATTGTAATAATAAGACTATATTGCTAAAGGACCTGGTATTTTTCTTGATATTGACTCAGATACGGCGAATGCCTCCAGTTCTGATATCGATGCCGCTGGGAGATGAGATCTTGATGTCCGAGTTATAGCGCAGCAACTTGAAGCATTATGTACTGAAATCATCAGGCTCCAGTATTAGCAGTATCAGGCATCCGTGGAGATGTAGGCCTTTTTTTCAGGCTTGTTTGCGGTGCTGAGTGTTGTACTGCTCGGCACTAACATGCTATGAGAGAATAGTTGTGATAATCTAGCAAATTTGTTTCGCAAATCGAACCAGAATCAGGCAATTTCAGTCGTCTAAAACCTTGGTTCGTGTCAGATATGCAATGTGACTAGAAGCAGAGTATGGCTTGAGGCAGATTGTATACATTGTTGCAAATCGGTTCTACTATCATCTCTGTTGCTTTTTGTAAGAATTTGTGCAAGAGATACATACATGGCTTCGTCTTACAAACAGGAACAGATTTACTGCAAAATGTTCTCTTGGGCGAAAAAGAATCTACATATTCTGTTTGATGAAGTCTAGATTGAGCGTGTCGCGCACGATGAGGAACATGCTGACCACGAGCACCAGCAATATCCCCGACGACATTATCCTCCGCTCGATCTCGCGGGGGATCTTCTGCCCGCCGCGGGCCGCCTCGAGAAGGATCAGCGCCAGCGTCCCGCCGTCCAACGCCGGCAACGGCAGCAGGTTGATCGCCGCGAGGTTCAGGTTGATGATCGCCGCGAACTGGAACAGGCCGTCGGCGCTCGACCTGGCCACCTCCGCGCCGACGGCGATTATGGCGACCGGGCCTGACACCTTCTCCGCCGTCTGCGAGAAGTTGAGGAACGTCTGCCGGAGCCCGTCGAGCACCGCCCCGCCCAGCGCCCTGAACTCGCGCACGGCCAGGACGGTGGCCTCGGACACGTTCCTTGGGTGCACGCGCGTGGCCCGGTAGTTGGGCGAGAGCTGCACGCCGATGCGCCCCGTCCCGTCGGCGCTCGTGTCCGGCACGACAATGGGAACGTGCTGCAACGGCTGAGCCGGGATGCAATGTTGTCCATGTTGCAAACAAAAACATCGTTCGTGTTGTGGAGCGCACACCGGACCTAAATGACGGCGACCACATGCTGCAAAGCCGAGCTAGGATGCAACATCACTGGTGTTGCGCTCTGGGTCGCAACATCACGAGTGCTGCGAGATCAAATGATTGTGTGGGAACGAATCAGGTGGCCGGCGACCCAACCAATTTCTCACCCAACCAATTTCTCTTAGAATCAGTTCATTGACGCACAGCATGCACAATATTTTGGCAAAAAGATTACTGGTGCCAATGATCTTTTGGAAAGGGTGTATAGTAGTGGTTTTCTATAACAGACTAGTCCATTGGCACGTGCCAAGCACGTTCATAGTGTACGGTTCTATTTGGTTCAAAACAAATTATGAATATATTTTTGTATGAAATACATGAGACATTGAAAAATCTACAATATACTCCCTCCATTCATACATATAAGGTGTTAGCTTTTCAAAAAGTTAAACGTTGTCTATGTTCGAACAACTTTACAACAAAATATGTAAATATTTACAATACTAAATTATATAAATATAAAAACATACTCCCTCCGTCTCATAATGTAAGACGTTTTTTGACACTACACTAGTATCAAAAAACGTCTTACATTATGGGACGGAGGGAGTATTTCATAGTGAATCTAGTGATAATGATTTGGTATTCCAGATATTTAAGTTTTTGTTTATAAATTTGGTCAAAGTTAGAGAAGTTTGAGTTTTAAAAAAATAATACACCTTATATTTAGGAATCAAGGGAGTAGTCGACAAGCGGAAGGTTGATATTCATATACTTCCAAAACTGTTTTATCGGCTATCTAATTTTGACTCCTGATATGAATTATTTATACACAATGGTCTACCACAAAAATGGTTAGAACACATGGAGGAAAAAAATTCAAGGATGTAAGTTGTTATTACTGATTTAAGGAGCCTAACTGTTTGCGTTTTTCCTAATAAAATTGATGACTTTCTGCAAAGTATTCCCACTGAAGTGTGTCTCAACCATCATCTCATATTCACTCTCTTTATCTCACGTACGTGGGTACTAATCGCTGAACTTGGCAGTTGTTGGCCGTGCATTTACTTTTTTTTTTCGAGGGTACGCCAATGGTGTGCCATAGCTTTATAGAAGGGAGAAAATATGTACAAGAGATTACATATGCGCTAGTTAGGTGTCACACGTCGGCCCTAACCTAGCCTCCACCCCACTCCCTCGACCTACTCGATTACTCTAACACTAGTTGTCCTCCGAATGCTCCTGCTCTGGTCCAAGTCCTGATGTCGTCAAAGATCATGTTGGCGGTATCCCACTCGCTCTTGATCATGCCGGCACCGAAAACCCTTGCGTTCCTTTGTTTCCATAGAGTCCAACAGACTAGCATCACGGTAGTGTTAAAGCCTTTCCGAGAATGCTTATCTATACGTTTTCTAGCCTCCGCCCACCAGTGCACCAAGCTTGAGTCATAGGATGGGCATATGTCTTCCGCAATGCCCAATCTAGTCAAGCAGCGGAGCCACACTTGTCTTGAGAACACACACTGTAGCAATATATGGTCAACTGTGTCCTCCTCCTGGTCACATAAATAGCATTTAGACGTTTGATCTTGCAAACCATGCCTGGCTCTCCTATCCGATGTCCACAATCGGTATTGCACTGTCAGCCACATGAAGATCTTGCACGCAAGTGGTGCCAAACACTTCCAGATGGCTCTGGAGGAGTGGAATCTAACTCCTCCCTTGCACAGCACTTGTATGCAGATGATGCTGTGTAAACTCCAGATGCATTCCAAGCCCAGATAGGGCGGTCCTCCACTTGGGCATCAAGTTGAACTTCCACTAGCATCTCCCAAAGCCCTATGAGTTGGGCCAGTCCCTCTGTGCATAGATCACCTACCATGTCATCCATCCATGTATGCATATGTAGCGCATCTCGCACAAGCCTCTTGTTTGCCACTTGCGTTCGCACCCTAGCCACAACCAAAGGAGCGATATCCTTGAGAGCTGCACCATGTAACCATTGATCTTTCCAGAACAATGTCTTGCCTCCTGAGCCAACTTCTGAAAGTGCAACTAATCCCCGGGTGGTTTTGGTAATTAATAACAACATATATATCATTGAACTAATATTTACTTGAGAATCATTTCAGAGAAGTTCGATGATATGGGTATGGAAATGTCTGAAGAAGTGGACCCCTCAAAATGCTAAGACAAGCATTGGCAAAAGCTCAAGACTCTATTTTTGGTTTAGTGATCAAAGATCACATTGAGTCCATAGGAAAAGCCAATACTATTAAAAGGGGATGAGGTTGTGTTAATGATCTGGTTGCTCAAGTGCTTGGTGATCTAGCTCCCTCAACTATCAGCACTCTTCACTACTTAACACACTCATAAGTAATCTCGGACAAACCGATTCTGCAAACTCAGTCCCACCGAGATGAACCACCTCAGTTATTCTTCCAAACCCTAATTTCTCGGTCCATCCGATTTTGAGTTTCGGTCTCACCGAAAATGGACTGCCAACCTTCTGTAACCAATTGACATCACTTCGGAATATCCGAGTTGTTATTTTCGGTCCCACCGAGATGGCAAGCTCCAACCTTTGACTCACTTCGGACACACCGAGATGGTATTTTCAGTCCCACCGAAAATCCCAACGTTCACTATATTTGAACTTTCGGTCTGACCGAGTTTTCACTTCGGTCTCACCGAGATTGGTCAAATGTGTGTGTAACGGTTGGATTTTGTGTGGAGGCTATATATACCCCTCCACCCCCTCTTCATTCGTGAAGAGAGCCATCAGAAAGTCTACCACTCCTACCATACACTTTCTGAGAAGTGAACCACCTACCCTTGTGTTGAGATCAAGCCATTCCATTCCTACCATATGAAACTTGATTTCTAGCCTTCCCAAGTTGCTTTCCACTCAAACCTTTCTTCCACCACAGCCATATCAGTGAGGAGAGTTGAGTGTTGGGGAGATTATCATTTGAAGCACAAGAGCAAGGAGTTCATCATCATCAACACCATCTATTACCTTTTGGAGGGTGGTGCCTCCTAGATTGGTTAGGTGTCGCTTGGGAGCCTCCGTCTTTGAGATGTCGAGTTGAACCAAGAAGTTTGTAAGGGCAAGGAGATCGCCTACTTCGTGAAGATCTACCCCGAGTAAGGCTAGTCCTCCGTGGGCGTAGGCCATGATGGAATAGACAAGGTTGCTTCTTCGTGGACCCTTCGTGGGTGGAGCCCTCCGTGGACTCGCGCAGCCGTTACCCTCCGTGGGTTGAAGTCTCCATCAACGTGGATGTACGATAGCACCACCTATCGGAACCACGACAAAAATATTCGTGTCACCAAACTGCGTTTGATCTTCTCCACCTCTCTTTTTACATGTGCAATTTACTTTCCGCTGCTATTACTCTAGAATTGCATGTGTAGGGTGATACTTGAATTGATCTTAATTGTGAAACTGCCAAAAACATTGCATGATCAAAAGGCAGATTTTCTATATTGTCAAGTAGTCTAATCACCCCCCCTCTAGACATACTTTCGATCCTACAAGTGGTATCAGAGCTTTGGTCTCCATTGTTTGGTTTCCATTGCATTGGACTCCATAAGCTTGGTTTCACAACCTAGGAGAGTATGGCGTCTAGTGAGGGTAATTATCGTAGAGGTCCTTACTTTGATGGTACAAATTTTGCTAGTTGGAAGCATAAAATGAAAATGCATATTCTTGGTCATAACCCAGCCGCATGGGGCATTATTTGTGTTGGTATGCAAGGTGATTTCTTTGAAGAAGGAAAAGTTCCGGATCGCGAAGCTACACCGGAAGAGTTGCGGAGGTTGCAAAACAATGCTCAAGCTTGTGACATTCTCTTCAATGCTTTGTGTCCCGAAGAGTTCAACAAAATCAGCCGTCTTGAGAATGCTAAAGAGATTTGGGATACTTTGGTTGAAATGCACGAAGGTACTGAATCTGTGAAGGAATCAAAGCTAGATATTCTTCAAGGTCAACTTGACAAGTTCAAGATGAAGGATGGTGAAGGAGTCGCTGAAATGTACTCTAGGCTTGCTCTCATCACAAATGAGATTGCCGGCTTAGGAAGCGAAGAAATGACCGACCGATTCATCATTAAGAAGATTCTCAGAGCTTTGGATGGAAAGTATGACACCGTGTGCACTTTGATCCAAATGATGCCAAACTACAAGACCCTGAAGCCAACTGAAGTCATTGGAAGAATTGTTGCTCATGAGATGACACTTAAGGATAAGGAAGAGCTTCACAACAAGTCAAGTGGTGCTTACAAAGCTACAAGTGATGCTCCTACTACCTCAAGTGACAAGCTAATTTCCAATGAAGAGATAAGCCTAATGGTCAAGAACTTCAACAAGTTCTACAAGAATAGAGGCAAAGAAAGAAGCTCAAAGTCTAGATCATATGACGAAAAGAGATCTTCTAGTCGTGATCGAAACTGCTACAATTGTGGAAGACCCGGACACTTCTCAAATGAGTGTACGGCTCCCCACAAGAGAAGAGAAGAATCTCCAAGAAGAAGAGCAAGAGATGAGTCACCTCGGAGAGAGAGAAGGAGTAGAGATGATCGTTATGAACGAAGACCCTCTCGGAGAAGCAAGGATTCGGAGAGGAAAGACAAGTCATCAAGAAGCTACACAAGAAGAAGACATCAAGCTCATGTAGGTGAATGGGTCTCTGGATCCGACTCCGACAATCAATCCGATGGAAGCTATCACTCCGACTCCGACTATAGTCAAGATGAAGGTGTTGCCGGACTTGCACTCGTATCCTCCAACTCCAACTCCTACGACTTATTTGATTCACCAAATGAGGGAATTGGAAGATGCTTCATGGCTAAAGGCCCCAAGGTAACACACCCTGAATTCATTGACTTTGATAGTGATGAGGATGACTTGCTTGGTGAAGATGAGCTCTTGCATGATAAATCTAGTGAGCTTAGTAATGATGAAAATGCTAGTAGTCTTTATAGTCGAGAAGAGTCGAATGACAATGCTATGAAGGAGATTGAGCGTCTAACTAAAGAACTAAACACTCTTAAGTTAGCTCATGAAACAACTCAAGAAGATCATAGAGAGCTCCTAAGATCTCATGAGAAGCTACGCTTCGAGAAGCTCACTCTAGAGCAAGAACATGAGTTTCTAAAAGCGATCAATGACGATCTTTGAAAGAAGAGTTCTTCATATCTTGCCAAATGACTTCTCTTGTCTAATTTCTTGCCACCTATTAAGACTAAGCATGACAAGCATAAGAAAAGTTCTTCCTCTAGTAGTAACAATAATAATGTTAAATCCAATATTGTTGCTTCTAGTAGTTCTCTTGATTCCACTAACAATGTTTCAAGCCAAGTTACACTTGAGCAAGAAAATAGCTTATTGAAGGAAATCATAGAGAAAGGTGTCTACAAGAGTCTTGCCGGAAGCAAGAACTTTGAGGAGATTGTTCGCAAACAAGGAAGGCACCGGAAGAATCAAGGGATTGGTTTTGAGCGAAAGTTCAACGCCGAAGGAGTTGAGTGGGAAGAAGGTCAATACCCTACTCCACAGTTTGTTTCACAAAAGGAGAAGTATGATCCTACTTCTTCCAATGTGGAACAAGCTCAAGATGACCTTCCACCACAAGACCACAAGCTAAAGGCCAAGGACAAGCTTCAAGAGGAGATTGATGCATTCATTGAAGCACCTCAAGCCATGGTCAAGTGGGTTCCCAAGGACACATCAAGTTCTACTTCGTCAAGCTCAACTACAACACCAAGGATTCCCATCAAGATGATGTGGATCCCAAAGAAGAAGAACTAAAAGGTTCTTGAGGGTGACTCCGCCAACAAACTTCACTCATATTCATTTTGGCAAGAACTTGTGCAATCAACTTCCACATCATGCACTAGTTCATGGAGTCACAAACCCTCTTGTTGGTAAGTCAAGGGACAAGGTAATCATTGCTTTCATGGACATCATCTTTTATGTACTTCACTCTATGTCTATGGATATTCTTGTTTGTTCCTTGTGGGACTAACCCATGTAGGTATTGAAAGTGCCCTAATCCAAAGGATTGCTCCTAACTCTTGATGATCTACATCAACATTGAGCATCCACATCTTCAACATCTACATGAAGTCTTCTACGACAACCCAAGGTTAGTTTGACCCTTTAAAAGGGGTTCTCACATCTAGGGGGAGCTTTGCTCTAAGAAATTGAGCTAAAGCATCTCCAAATGATGTGAACACATAAATGCTTTATGTAAAAGTGGTAACCCCACTTGTGCTTAAACGATGAGTATGACCTATGATCAAATGTTCTCATTTGGCTCCTAAGTCAATATACTCATATATAGATGACCTAGTCACCGACAAATTGTGTGCTAGTAGCTAGAGTGTTGGTTGTGCATGTTTGACACATATTTCAGTTGCTATCTTATTGTGTGAGCATGTTGAATGCATGATTTCATCCATTCAAGGACATCCATTTGTTGTTTTGATTGTTTTGATTTTTCTGGCCAAATGGATGGACAAGAATGCCTAAGCACCTTCCCTAGCTATCTATGCTTTCTTGTCTCAAATTCTATTCATGCTCATATCACAACTTTGAACAAGTCTTTTTCGGACAGTCCGAGTGAGGAGCACTCGGAGCCACCGATTCGTCTAAGGCTGACTTCCAAAACCTTCTAAGTCCATTTCGGTCTGACCGGCTTCTCAATCTCGGTCCAACCGAAACGCTTAGACTGATCTAGGTTTCATCTCGGTGAAACCGAGTTCAAAATCTCGGTCTGACCGATATGCGTAACTGCACAGCAGTTATACATCTCGGTGACACCGAGTTTTTCAACTCGGTCCCACCGACAGCATGGGGTTATATATACCTGAGGGCTGCGCGCGATTTAATTCTTCAAAACGTTCGCCCCCAAGACCCCTGCTGCCGTCGCCCTGGTCTACGGATCGTCGCCGTCGTCGCCTGTGCGCCCTCGCCGCAGGTCTCCGCCGCCGTCAACGGTAATCATCTCCACCGTTGCCGCCGTAGAGGGACACCACCAAGTTAGGGTGTGTCCCGATCCCTTTCGTGCTCCCCTTCCGATTCTTGCACGATAGGCTTGCCATGATTCAATCCACGTTTGAGATATTCCCTATACATTAGTTCAGATCCTCTAGTTTCGAGCAAAATTCTTAGGTTTAGGTTTCCACGGAACGCATCTCGGTGAAGCCGATTTTGAAACTCGGAATGACCGATTTGGCCTCTGGCCATTGCACTGCATCATTCGGTTTAACCGAGTTGTGCCAATCGGAATGACCGAAACGTAGTTTCAGTGAAACCCTAAGTTATCGGTAGGACCGAAACCCATTTCGGTCTGACCGAAAGTGGTGTGTAGGTTTCTGTTGAACACTTCGGTTTCACCGAAACTTAAAATCGGTTTGACCGAAATACATTCTGTGAAAACTCAAAACTAAGTTTTGAACTCATTTTTTTTGCAAAAACCTCTGCAGTTGTGATAACTCTTCTACTCTGCCTATACCTTATCTTTTCACATGTTTTCAGCCATGTCAGATGTCAGTGACAACCAGAACAAGTCTGAGTCACCTTTTGCTGAGATTCCAGAGGCAGATACAAGTCCTGCTAGCAGCTCCAGTGATGATGGTGAAAGGAGCACCCCTAGTGGTTTGCCTCCTGGAGCCACCAGAACCAGGAAGAAGAGAACTTCTGATGATGAGGACTCTGACTTTGTTGCTGAGGAAGTTACCTCCAAGCCAAAGAGGAATGTGGTTGCCAAAGAGCACCAAGGGCAGCAGTCAAGGAAAGGCACAAGCAAAGTAAAGCAGTCAGCAGTTGCAAAGAAGCTCAACTTGGAAGAGCCTGCTCCAAGCAAGGTGAAGAAGACTTCCAAAAGGAAGAGGGTAGTATATGCTGAACCTCAAGTTGTTGCTGCAGAAGAAGAAGAAGAAGATGCACCCCAGCCTCCTCCTCAGAAAGCTAAGTTCATGGGTGATGCTATTCGGGCTCAAGCCTCCTCTAAGCCCAAGAAGCCTGCTCAAGGCAAGGCAGCTCCAGTCAAGCCCAAGAGAACAACCAGAAGCATTCCAGCTTCTGAGAAGAACAAAGGTGAGATGCCACCGTCTGAATCAGATGAAGAGCATGTGTTGCTTAAGCTCCGTCCCAAGTTGCCACTCCACAATGATGCTCATCCTCAAGCTGAGGACATGAAGGCAAGGAAGGACAAAGGTCTCAGGCTATGGAGACAGTCTGATCCATATGCTGTAAGGAGAAGGACTGCTGTGGACCCCAGATTCCACACCAGAGAGCAGCAGGATTTCTATGAGACCGTGCTGATGGATAAGAAGCCCATTGTTGCTGACACCAAGTATGTTGACTGGAAGTATATTGACAGTGAAGAGCACCGGGACTTCTTTCCCCATGTGCATGAGAGCTTTACTGCATGTGGAGTTGCTGATTTTGTGGGTCAAGAGCTGACAGCTTGGAATGACGAGATGATCATGCAGTTCTACGCCACAGCCCACTTCTATCCTGATGGCAAGATCACCTGGATGACTGAAGGTCAAAGGTTTTCTTCGACTGTTGAAGAATGGGCAGAACTTCTGAACGCTCCAGTGCAGAGAGAGGACGACATTGATGTCTATGGGATTCCTAAGAAGAGTCATGATTCCATGAAGAACATGTACAAGGAGATCCCCGCTGCTGATTTGGAAGGATGGAAGCTTGGCTCAGTGTACTATCTCCAGGCAGGTCTGACCACCACTAACACTATTCTGAGGCATACATTGATGCCTAAGTCTGGAGACCACCGCATGATTCGAGGCTATTCTATCAACATGCTGCACATTCTCGATGAGAAGGCACCTTTCAAGGTGATGGACTTGATGGTAGAGACCATTAAGAGGACTGCAGCTGACCAGAAGAGGTCGTGTGGGTTTGCCCCGCAGATTCAGATGCTCATCAACGCCAAGTTTGGCACGGGCAAGTTCATGTTGGATAGGAAGCACTTGCCACTGCAGCCAGAGCATGAGGACAACATAGTTGTGATGGATGAAGAGGATCCTACCTCAGTTGAAGGACATGCCAAAATCGAAGCTGCGAAGAAGGCTAAAGCTGACAAAAAGGCAGCAGCAGCAGCAGCAGCTAAGCCAAAGAGCTTTGGAGAACAAATTCTTGAAGCTACCCAGAGGATTGAACAACGCCTGGCCAACATTGAGCAATCTCAGGAGAGCCTAGAGAGGATTGTTGAGGACAAGATCCACGCTCTGGACGTGAAGCTGACTGAGATTCAGGTGTCTGTCAACAAGCTTGAGGCAGACATGGAGGAGACAAGGCAGGAGAGAGCAGAGCTCATGCAGGATGATCTAGTCCAGGACTCTCATCGCCAGACTGCTCCGGTTCCGAGAGGATCCAGATCTGCAGCTATCCCAGTGACTGACTCCAGGGCTACCACTTCAGCACCAGCTACAGCTCCAGCAGTTGCTCCAGCTCCAGCATCCACTCCTCCAGCGCAGTCATCAGCAGAAGTCTTCGCCGATGCAGCTATCTCTACACCGACATCTACCCAGACGGGAGCCACCAGCAGAGCCCGCAGTGACGCTTAGCTCTATACCTTTTCGAACTTTTTGGTAACTTGTTGCCAAAGGGGGAGAAATTGTTATAGATCATAGGGCTTCGAGAGAGAGAGTTGCTCTTTCGTCTTTCGTTCTTTTGCCGGTTTCTTTGTGATACATTGGTTTCTTTTGGTTCTTGAAACTTCAAGTGTGCTTGCTACTACGTTTGATGCTACCTTAATGAGTGCTTAGTCATACTATGCTTTAATGTGTGCTTAATTCTTATCATATGCTATTCCTTATTGTATGGCTATTTACTCTTGTCTTGGTGATTGAGTGCATGTTATTCATTCTTATCATTTTGTGCGCTCCACCAAGATGTATGTGACATGGAAGAGTGACCCATAATCCTAATCGATTGTGCATTTGCATTCAAACGCAAATTTTAAATAATGCACAAATTTAGGGGGAGCTCTTGTTTATCACATACTTCTCAAAGCGACGATATTATTCATTGATATATCCTCTGTCGAAGCTTTGATCTATATGTTCTCATCAATTACCAAAAAGGGGGAGATTGAAAGTGCAACTAATCCCCGGGTGGTTTTGGTAATTAATAACAACATATATATCATTGAACTAATATTTACTTGAGAATCATTTCAGAGAAGTTCGATGATATGGGTATGGAAATGTCTGAAGAAGTGGACCCCTCAAAATGCTAAGACAAGCATTGGCAAAAGCTCAAGACTCTATTTTTGGTTTAGTGATCAAAGATCACATTGAGTCCATAGGAAAAGCCAATACTATTAAAAGGGGATGAGGTTGTGTTAATGATCTGGTTGCTCAAGTGCTTGGTGATCTAGCTCCCTCAACTATCAGCACTCTTCACTACTTAACACACTCATAAGTAATCTCGGACAAACCGATTCTGCAAACTCAGTCCCACCGAGATGAACCACCTCAGTTATTCTTCCAAACCCTAATTTCTCGGTCCATCCGATTTTGAGTTTCGGTCTCACCGAAAATGGACTGCCAACCTTCTGTAACCAATTGACATCACTTCGGAATATCCGAGTTGTTATTTTCGGTCCCACCGAGATGGCAAGCTCCAACCTTTGACTCACTTCGGACACACCGAGATGGTATTTTCAGTCCCACCGAAAATCCCAACGTTCACTATATTTGAACTTTCGGTCTGACCGAGTTTTCACTTCGGTCTCACCGAGATTGGTCAAATGTGTGTGTAACGGTTGGATTTTGTGTGGAGGCTATATATACCCCTCCACCCCCTCTTCATTCGTGAAGAGAGCCATCAGAAAGTCTACCACTCCTACCATACACTTTCTGAGAAGTGAACCACCTACCCTTGTGTTGAGATCAAGCCATTCCATTCCTACCATATGAAACTTGATTTCTAGCCTTCCCAAGTTGCTTTCCACTCAAACCTTTCTTCCACCACAGCCATATCAGTGAGGAGAGTTGAGTGTTGGGGAGATTATCATTTGAAGCACAAGAGCAAGGAGTTCATCATCATCAACACCATCTATTACCTTTTGGAGGGTGGTGCCTCCTAGATTGGTTAGGTGTCGCTTGGGAGCCTCCGTCTTTGAGATGTCGAGTTGAACCAAGAAGTTTGTAAGGGCAAGGAGATCGCCTACTTCGTGAAGATCTACCCCGAGTAAGGCTAGTCCTCCGTGGGCGTAGGCCATGATGGAATAGACAAGGTTGCTTCTTCGTGGACCCTTCGTGGGTGGAGCCCTCCGTGGACTCGCGCAGCCGTTACCCTCCGTGGGTTGAAGTCTCCATCAACGTGGATGTACGATAGCACCACCTATCGGAACCACGACAAAAATATTCGTGTCACCAAACTGCGTTTGATCTTCTCCACCTCTCTTTTTACATGTGCAATTTACTTTCCGCTGCTATTACTCTAGAATTGCATGTGTAGGGTGATACTTGAATTGATCTTAATTGTGAAACTGCCAAAAACATTGCATGATCAAAAGGCAGATTTTCTATATTGTCAAGTAGTCTAATCACCCCCCCTCTAGACATACTTTCGATCCTACAACTTCCCACTTTACCAAGCTTCCAAAAGCTTGATCCACCTTTTTTTTATCTTTGGTCAAATTAAGCCCAAGGTCTAGTCACATTCGTGCGACGGAGCCATTCCCATCTCATCCTAAGTGCAATGCTGTGTTTGTGCAAGTCAATGACTCACAGACCTCCCATGTGCTTAGGCTTACACACCTTAGCTCAAGATACAACACATTTTCCCCCATTCACCACCTCCGTACCAGCCCAGAAGAAAGCTCAACAACCTTTGTCCACTCTTTCCAGAGCCCATTTTGGTGCCTTCGCAATCATCAGGTGATGTGTGGCCCGTGCCCCCATGACTTGATTGACAAGAATAAGTCTCCCAGGCCTCGTCACCAGGCCTCTTTGCCATCCTGGCAAAATGTGCACGGCAGTATCAACAATCGGTTGCCACTCGGATCTCTTTAACTGTCGTATGCTCAACTGTAACCCAAGGTATTTGCTCGGAAAGGTGTCGATCTTCCATGGTAGAGCGGACTTGACAATCTCCTCGTCCTCACTCGCTGCCCTGATCAGGATTGCCGCTGACTTGGTGAAGTTTATTTTTAGCCCAGATGCCACACCGAACATGGTAAGAGTCTCCTTAACGAACATTAGGTCCGGCCATGTTGGCTTTATGAAGAGTACCACGTCGTCAGCGTATAAGGACAAGCGTTGCATGGGGCTACATCCATTAATGGTGCTGAGCTCTTTTGCCTCGTCCGCCCTGATGATGATAGTCGTAAGAACGTCCATGGCGATAACAAAAAGCAAAGGGGAGATGGTGTCCCCTTGCCTGAGGCCTTTGGCATGCATGAACTTGTCACCGGCGCATCCATTCACCAGCACTCTCGAGCTGGCAGTGGTGAGAAGGATTGCTATCCAAGAGATCCAACGCTCCGAGAATCCTTTCGCCCTTAGAACCTCGAACAGGAACGGCCATGCCAAAGAGTCAAAAGCTTTGGTTATGTCGAGCTTAAGCAAAACTCCCTTGGCTCTCCTCCTATGCAGCGTGCGCGCCATTTGCCGAACCAGGAGGAAGTTGTCATGTAAGCATCTGCCCTTTATGAATGCAGACTGGTTCGTCTAAACAAGCTCTCCCATGCGCTTTCTAAGTCTGGCAGTCAGCAGCTTGGAAGCAATCTTGGGTATAATGTGCACAAGGCTTATAGGTCGGAAGTCGAAGACAGAACATGCATCCGGGGACTTAGGAATGAGCGTGATGAGAGCTTGGTTGAGTCTTCCGAACCCCCTTCCATTATCCAGGAAAAGCTTGTGAACCGCCGCAAGAAGATCCTGCTTAATGATCCCCCAAGCTTTTTGGAAGAAGATGCCAATGAACCCGTCTGGCCCGGGTGCCTTGTCAGATGGCATATCTTTGATAACTCCCCATATCTCCTCTTCAGAGAACACACGATCCATCTCCGAGAGGTCCACACTCGAGACACCAAGCCTTACCAAATCAAGAGTGAAGTCTGTGGCACCATCCTTACCTAGCAGCTCTTTGTAGGCTCTGTAGAAAGCTTCCTCCTTGCCTTTCTGATCAATAATGATGCGCCCATCCATGTTCAAGGAAGGTATGTAGTTTTTCATACGTCTCCCATTTGCAACCGAATGGAGCAGCTGCGTGTTTGCGTCCCCTTCTCGGAGCCATGTTATTCTCGACCTCTGCCGCGCTATAGTCCTCTCTAGGGAAGCCAGCCCTAGGACCAAGTGCTTTAGATTTTTCCTAAGCCATCTCTCCTCCTCCGTCAGGTTTTGACTCTCCTCGGCGCAGTCAAACCGCAATATGACAATGTTAGCTATAGCGGTTTGCAGCTTGATGTTTCCTATCTCCTTTTGTCCCCAAGCAGCAAGTGCTCGGGCTGTGTTCCGGAGCATGATGTCTAGGTGCATGAAAGGATCAGAAATATCCGGGTCGCAAACCCAAGCCTCCTTAACCACATCCAGAAATCCCTCCATCTTGACCCAAAACTTTTCAAAGCGGAACCTCTTTTTAGTGTACATGTGTTCGTGCAGCGCGAGGTGGAGCGGATAGTGGTCCGAGAACTCAGTAGATAGCGCTTGTAGTAGGCTCTCCGGGTGTTCGATTTCCCAATCAACTGAGACAAAAGGCCCGGTCAATCTTAGTGAGTGTGGGCGTCTCCCTTTCATTGCTCCACGTGTATTTCCGTCCATGCAAAAAGAGCTCCTTAAGAGCATTATCATCCGCGAACCGTTTGAACTTCCCCATCATTCTCCTGTCCAAGTTGGAATTGTTTTTGTCGACCGCGTATAGGATGAGGTTGAAGTCCCCTATAACGAGCCATGGCCCAGGACATAGCGATCTACGCTCCGATAAGTCGTTCAAGAAGTTGATCTTATGCTCATCCTCCTGTGGCCCATAAACTACCGTTAGCCACCAAGGCTCCCCTTCCTTGGGCAAGACGTACCTAGTGATGCTGTGGGAATCATTGACATAATTTGTCAAGAGTACCCGCGTGGAGTCCCAAGCTACAAAAATACCACCTCTGGTATCCGACGCCGGTAAGTAGGTAAAACCATCATAGTTCGGCCCCAAGCATTGCAAAATTACAAAAGTGTCCACCACCTCTAATTTAGTTTCTAAGATACAGACGATCGCCGCGCGAGTAGCATCTACAAAGCCTCTAAGCGCCTTCCTCTTGGCAGGATTGTTGAGACCTCGAACATTCCAGCACACCAACTCCAAAGCATTGAACGACATCACATGAGGATGTCTCCAACACCACCGGACACATCTACTGCACCAGTAGTGGCTCGGTCATCCCTGTCTCCTCCGCTTGGTTGATCGGTATCGCCTTCCCGAAGATGGCAGCGATGGCCCTCGGTTGCGGCTCCTGAAGTGGTGAATCGAATATCGTACGCATTTGACCTAGCGCGTCTTCCGAGACCGCTAGATCGTCACAGTCAAAGCCCAGGGTCTTCAGCAGAACCGTTTCCGCTGCCGAAGCCTTAGTCTTCCTAGAACTGCCAGCACAAACGGACCTTGTTGTGCGGCGAGGTGTGAAAGGGTCGTGCCCTGTTTTAACTCCCCTTAGCCCTTCAAATTCCTTGAGTAGCGGTGGCGCCAGTTTGTTAAGCAGTCCGGCACAGAACACCATGATGTTTCCGAGCGAAACAATCTCCTTAGGCGAAAGGTTTCCTAGCTGGGGCTGCATTGCCAAATCAACATCACCATGCGGCGGCTACATGCATGCATCCCTCGTAGTCATGTCCGTGCCGTTGGACCGTTCCCCGGACTCCTGTGTGGTGGGCCCCCTCGCATCAATGCCATTCGACGGGCCAGCCAGATCCTCCGCTGTCGCTAGCTGCATGACATCTAAGACAGGTGTCGTGGTTCTAAGTCTGACAGTGAGGGTAGGGGGTACGAATGGAGAGGCAAGGTTCTAGCTATGGCGAGGTTGTACATAGGGTGTTTAGCGAGTTCAGGCCCTTCTCGGAGGAAGTAAAAGCCCTACGTCTCGATGCCCGGAGGCTTGGTCGACTGATGTGTGTATGTAGGTGTTACAGCGGTGTGAACCCTTGTTCTGGAGGAGGAGGGCGGCTTATATAGTATGCCAGGACCCCAGCCATGCTCCACGTTACCAAGGGCTTAAAGGTACATTAAGGCAGGCGTTACTGATAACGCCTGCAGTAAAGGGCAGTTAAGGGGTTTACTACAGTGAGTAAATATAGGACTGTTGCTGTTCCGAGAGGCGCTTAGTCTTCGGCGGTCGAGTGCCTGATCCAGTCGTGTGGAGTTGAGTCGTCCTGGGTACATGAGTCAGTCAAGTGAAGTGTCACCTAGGAACACCTCAGTCGACTGTCTCCACTGTCATGGGTCTTGTCTTTCGATCTCCTAGGATAGTGACCTTGGGTGGGGCCCTTTGGTCAGGCCTATGACCCTACCCTAGGTCCGTAACCTCGTCAGTAGCCCCCGAATGGATCGGGGTTTGAGCCAGGGGATGCTGAGGGAGGCTCTGGTTTTAATTCGTCCTCCTTGGGGCATACTGTTTTGGAGCTCGTGACTCGGGCAGGCCCCCTCAGTCGTGTCTTGGTCGCCTCGATCGATTCCGAAGTCATTGGTGAATTAGTTGCTCTTGCGTCGATTGGATGTCTCGTGTCGACTGGGTGTCTTGCGTCGATTGAGTTTTGCGCCAGGCGTCGGGCGCCATGAGTGCGTACCGTTTTCGACGGAATCGGTTGCCTTCTATCCGCCGGATTCGGCGGGGCTTTCGAAATTTGGGGAAGCGCGCGGGACGGGGTGTGCCGCATCAATCGGAGGGGTGTGGTTCGAACGCCTCGATTTCCGCGCCCCTTTTTTCGCCACGTATCGCGTCAGCGCCTGTTACGGGATCAGATAAGATCGCCCGGGGCCATCGGTCAGCCACTCGACCGAGCCGTTATAAAGGCGCGTCGAGTCCGCTGCGGGGGGTACTGTGCGCCTAGCCTTCCCCCATTCGCCTTGGCTTCTCCGCAGCATCCTTGCTTCTCTGCCGTGCCCCCAATCCTCCCTGCTTCTCTCCGCCGCAACCGCCATCGTGCGAGCCATGGTTAAGGACAAGACTGCGGCCATGGAGCGCTCCAAGAAGGCGGCGTCGGGGAAGGGGCGGCGAGCCGGCCGGGTCGGATCGTCGTCGAGGTCCGGGCTCCCCGCTGGATGGATCCAGGGGGATTGGATCCGGTCCACCGTCGTGGTGGAGGATCTGGAGGAGCTGGAGGAGGAGGGGTTGATCGCCGGCGGCTCCTGGCGGGCGCCGGGAGGAGAGCTCGAGCCCCGGCCGCAGGAGGGTGAGTGCGTACTCCACGCCACCCACGTCGACCGAGGTTTCTCTACTCCCCCGCACCCTTTCTTCCGTGCATTTATGATCTTCTTCGGTGCCCAGCTGCATTATTTCACGCCCAACTCCATCGCCTTTCTCTCCGCTTTCGTTTCCATTTGCGAGAACTTCCTCGGTTGCCGACCGCACTGGGGCTTGTTCAAGCACATCTTCACCTGCCGCTCCCAGACTGTCAAGAGAGTGAACCCGAGTGACGGCAAACGCACGTCCTCCAGGCATGCGGCGGGCTCGAGATTCAGCTTAGGAATAGGAGCGCCTTCCCTCCCATGAACCTTCCAGAGTCGATCCGGGGCTGGCAGTCGACCTGGTTTTATTACAGAGACAGTCCGACCCCGGGTCAGTCGACTGGCCTTCCTCCATTTACCCTAGGTCGAGCCAGCCCGCCTCCTTCCATGGTAGTGAGCAAGGCCGAGAGGGCCGAGGTAGACATGCTGATAGAGAGGGTTGTCCAGCTAGTCCGCGAGGGGGTCACGGGGATGGACTTGTTCGAGGTGTACATCACGCGGAGGATTCAGCCGCTTCAAGCCCGGGACCACCCGATGTGGCTATACTCTGGTACTGACGACTCATCGCGAGTCCACCCAGAGGCGGCCCACCCAGAGTATGTGGTAAGGTGCTTGAAGAGCATCACCGGGAACAAGGACAACCCCAGGGGGTCGGGGAGGATCATTCCATTCGACGCCGGCCACCTGCCAGACAAGGTTAGCCTTCCGCTTCCGAGCGACGTATCTGTCGATTGATTTGTGATCTCATAGATGGTCCCGACTGGTATTTGGTGAACTTCCTTTCTTTGCAGATATATACAGATATGTACTCGCTGCCCAACGGAGACTCGGGCCAGGAGGTCAAGGAGGGTACGGGCGCCGCCGCCGAGTGGAAGTCGGAGGAGGAGACCGAGGGGAGCGAGGAGTACATCAGCGGGGAGAAGGTCGAGTCGCCTCCCCGCGTCGAGCGCCGATCGAAGGAGAAGAACGACCCAGGGGCCGCTCGACCTCATGTGGGTCCCTCGGGGTCCCGGACACCCAAGCGTACTCGCACGACCACCCCCGAGCCAGCTGAGAAGACGCCCAAGCAGCCCAAAGTCACCACCACCAAGCCCCGGAAGGCCTTGCCAAGGATCAAGGTGGACGTACCCATCGCCTCCACGTAAGTGTCGCTCGGGCTTGCTTTTCTTTGTTTCTTGGGGGTCGACTGTAGTTTTGGTCGACTCATTTCTTGACCGAATCTTCCAGAGCCGCCGCTTCTACGACCTCGATGGACATCGACCGGGGTCGAGACGACGAGGAGATCGCGGATGTCGCGACATCTCGAGCAGGTATGGGCTCTATGAGACTCGTTTTTGTCCTTCTTTTCTTTCGCGGGCAATAGTCGATTGAGTTGGTTCCCTGTTTGATCCGAAGCGCCGCGCCTTGTCCTAGAGCTGCCGGACGACGACGAGGACGAGAAGCAGCTGGGGGAGGACCGCCGGCGCGCAAGGAAGAAGGGTCGAAAGGCACCTTCTGGCTCGGGGGCCCATCGACCAGAGGATGCGGCCCGAACCGCGATCTCGTTCGCCGTCCCTGTGTCGACCGAGCCCGTCGTCGGCCCACCGTCTGCGCCGAGCGTCGACCCAACGCCCGCCTCGGTTGTCAACCCAGCGTCCACTCCGGTTGTCGACTCAGCGCCGATTCGCGCCGTCGATCCAGCGCCTGCGCCTGCGGCCGACTCGACTCCTGTAGCTTCGTCTGTCCTTTTCTCCACCTACCGCCTCCCGGAGGACCCTGTGGGGGCGGCACAAGAGGCCGTTCGCCGGGCGGAGGTGATGATGGGGCGGACGAAGGCGGCATATGAGGCCAGCATGGCGGCTTACGACGCCAGCTCTGCTCTTTGGGCCAACGTCCAGGTATGTTGTCGGAGTGCTTTCTGATTTTGAGAGAAATCTGCTTGTTTTGTTTTGTGAGGTATCACACCCACTGGGTGTTCTTCTTTTCCCTTAATTTCTAAGCTCGCGCCGGGCTGATCTTGGCCGAGTGAAACCAGTGGGGGCACGCTTTGTGCACCCACTGGATGTAGCCCCCGAGACCGTGGTCGACTGATTGCAGTCGGCCATGGTCTTACTATAGAACTTCCATGTTTTTTTTTGAGCTCGCGCCGGACTGATCTTGGCCGAGTGAAACCAGTGGGGGCACGCTCAGTGCACCCACTGGTTGTAGTCCCCGAGGCTGCGGTTGAGTGATCTGACTCGACTGTAGTCTTATAACC
Source organism: Secale cereale (assembly GCA_902687465.1). Classification (NCBI taxonomy): domain Eukaryota; kingdom Viridiplantae; phylum Streptophyta; class Magnoliopsida; order Poales; family Poaceae; genus Secale; species Secale cereale. The sequence goes on along the minus strand of LR738710.1, from coordinate 86,482,465 downwards.
TTTGCTTTGTCTTGTTGATGCAGAAATCTTGCGAGTTCGGGGCCAAGTTTGCAGATCTTGAGCAGAAGCAAATCCAGCTTAATCTTGACTTGCAGTTGGCCCGGGACCATCCGAAGAAGACGCAAGACGATGCGGCTGGTAACTTACTTCTGTCTCCTGTGGACTGACTTTTTCGCTTAGAGTGTTCCTTCATGTTCATCTGTCCAGTGGCGGCCTTGGTAGGTCAACTGAGAGCGGCTTTGGAGCAAAAGGATCTTGACTTGTCGGCGGCGCAGCAGGCAGCCCAGGAGAAGTCAGAGCTGGCGGAGAAGAAGCTGGCTTCTGTGGGCGCACTCGAGGCGGAGATTACCCGACTGAGAGGCTCACTCGACGCGGCCAACCAGGAGGTGGCTCAGCTGAAGAATTCCAGGGCCGACTTGAACGACAAGTACGAGGCTCTGTTTCGAAAAAGGCTTGATCTTGAGGCGTATCTGGGCGATATCACCAAAAAATGGTACCTCGTGCTCGAAGGCATGTCCTCTTTGGATTAGTTGAAATTGGGCTGGTCGACCCGTGTTCCATCTGCTAACTCGACTGTTGTTCTTGGTGCAGAGTTCTGTCGTAATTTCGAAGAGGAGACTGGCCAGGTTGAGCCTGGCTTGGACCCCACCAACTCCATTGTGAAGGACGAGGTTTCCATGAATATACTGAGGCTGGAATCTCGCCTTACTGCGGCCACTGATTACCTGGGACGACTGAAGGCGGTGATGGCCCGAATCGACGCCGCGCTCTGGAGGGGAATCGTGCAGGAGAACGACCTCGAGTCCTTGATGACTCGACTCAATGAGGTCCCCGACAGAGTGCAAGAATGGAAGAAGTCGGTCGCCCGGGGAGGAGCAGACGTGGCGCTGGCTCTGGTCCGTGTGCACTGCAGGGAGGTGAAGGAGAGGAAGCTTGCTGCGCTGAAGGTCGCAAACACGAAGGAGCTTCAATTCCAGTCCTTCATGGAGACTTTTTTGGAGGCTGCCACTCGTATCGCCGATGGGATTGATTTGGACGAATTTGTCGCGCCTACAAGCCCACCTCCTCCCGAGCCATGACTTTGATACATTAACCTTTATTTGCCACGGAATGCCGCGTGGATTTGTACTCGTTAAACTCTGGTGGGTCTGTGGCCCAAGTACTCTTACCCGAACCTTGCGGGGCTTTTATTTGATTTTGATCTTTTGGTTCGTCGCTCTTCTTCTGACTATCTGGATCTTTGAGTCGACGTCTTCGACTAAATTCGCTTCCGAGTGAGAGGGTCGCTCTTCACTTGGAGCAGAATGTTTATAACTTAGGTGATTCCAAGCTACGTTGTACTTGTGGTGGAGTTCGGAGGATCGAACCACCTTGTACTTGTGGCGTAGCTCGGAGGACCGTAGCTAAGCCCCCGAGTGAGAGGGTTGCTCTTCACTCAGAGTAGATAGTTGTAACTTAGGCGAGTCACGGGGTCGCAGCTAAGCCCCCAAGTGAGAGGGTCGCTCTTCACTCGAAGTAGAATGTTTATAACTTAGGCGATTCCAAGCTACGTTGTACTTGTGGCGGAGTTCGGAGGA
>LR738710.1:86437651-86480878 GCA_902687465.1 Secale cereale | reverse complement strand
GGTTGCTCTTCACTCAGAGTAGATAGTTGTAACTTAGGCGAGTCACGGGGTCGCAGCTAAGCCTCCGAGTGAGAGGGTCGCTCTTCACTCGGAGTAGAATGTTTATAACTTAGGCGATTCCAAGCTACGTTGTACTTGTGGCGGAGTTCGGAGGACCGAACCGCCTTGTACTTGTGACGTAGCTCGGAGGACCGCAGCTAAGCCCCCGAGTGAGAGGGTTGCTCTTCACTCGGAGTAGATAGTTGTAACTTAGGCGAGTCACGGGGTCGCAGCTAAGCCCCCGAGTGAGAGGGTCGCTCTTCACTCGGAGTAGAATGTTTATAACTTAGGCGATTCCAAGCTACGTTGTACTTGTGGCGGAGTTCGGAGGATCGAACCGCCTTGTACTTGTGACGTAGCTCGGAGGATCACAGCTAAGCACCCACTGGGGGATTTGGAGGACACCGATCATTAGGGAATCATTGCTATCTTGCTTTTGAAACAAATTGGGGAATCCTTATTACAACTCGACCGTCGAGTGTTTCAAGTGAAAAAACGGCGGAGTAGGTCTGCATTCCACGAATGAGGTTTGTCTTTCTTCTGGGCTACATTGTAGAGGTGGTAAGCTCCGTTGCGCAGCACCTTCGTGATGATGAACGGGCCTTCCCAGGCTGGAGCGAGCTTGTGCGGACGTTTCTGATGCACTCGGAGGACCAGGTCTCCTTCCTGGAACGCTCGACTTCTCACGTTGCGAGCGTGGAATCGACGCAGGTCCTGTTGATAGATAGTCGACCGGATTAGGGCCATCTCTCTTTCCTCTTCTAAAAGGTCGACTACATCCTGACGAGCTTGCTCTGCCTCAGCTTCGGAGAAGAGTTCTACTCTGGGGGCATTGTGTAATAAGTCGCTCGGCAGTACAGCTTCGGCCCCATAGACCAGGAAGAAAGGGGTACGGCCAGTCGACCGATTCGGTGTTGTCCTCAGACCCCATAGGACGGAGGGCAGCTCGGTTACCCAAGCCCCGGCGGCATGCTTGAGGTCGCGCATGAGCTGTGGCTTTAAGCCTTGGAGAATCAGCCCATTTGCTCTTTCCGCTTGTCCATTCGACTGAGGGTGTGCTACAGAGGCGTAGTCGACTCGCGTCCCTTGGGAAGTACAGAAAGCTCTGAATTCATCTGAGTCAAAGTTGGAGCCGTTGTCTGTGATGATGTTGTGAGGGACCCCATATCTGAATATTAGTTCCTTAATGAAGCTGATGGCGGTGCTCGACTCGAGGTTCTTGATGGGTTTGGCCTCAATCCACTTGGTGAACTTGTCGACTGCCACCAGAAGGTGAGTGAATCCGCTCCTGCCTGTCCTGAAGGGGCCGACCATATCTAGGCCCCAAAAAGCAAAGGGCCAGACCAGTGGGATGGTTTTGAGGGCGGATGCTGGCTTGTGCGACATGTTGGAGTAGAACTGGCACCCTGCGCATTTATCCACAATATCCTTGGCCATCTCGTTGGCGCGGGGCTAGTAAAATCCGGCTCGTTATGCCTTGGCCACGATAGTTCGAGAGGAAGCGTGGTGGCCGCAAGTCCCCGAGTGGATTTCATCCAAGATCAGTCGACCTTCCTCTGGATCGATGCAGCGCTGGGCAACTCCAGTGACGCTTTCTCTTTAGAGCTGACCTTGAATGACCGTGAATGCTTTGGATCGGCGGACGATCTGGCACGCTTCTTCTTCATCTTCTGGGAGTTCTTGCTTGAGCAAATATGATATATATGGCGCAGTCCAATCAGGTGTGATTACTAGGATCTCCATGATCAAGTCGACCACGGCAGGCACTTCGACCTTAGTCGGATCAGTTGCACTGACTGGCTGCGGGGGCTCTTCCGTGAAGGGGTCTTCCTTGACAGAGGGAGTGTGCAGATGCTCTAGGAACACATTCTTGGGTATGGACCTCCGAGTCGACCCAATTTTTGCGAGATCGTCGGCTAGCTGATTCTTTGCTCTGGGCACATGATGGAGCTCTAAGCCTTCAAACTTCCTTTCAAGCTTTCGTACTGCACTGCAATAACTGGTCATCGCCGGGCTCCTGACGTCCCATTCTTTCATTACTTGATTCACCACCAGGTCGGAATCACCGTAGACCATCAGGCGACGGACGCCGAGTGAAATGGCCATAGGCAATCCAAACAAAAGTGCTTCGTATTCAGCCTCGTTGTTTGATGAATCAAAATGTATCTGAAGGGCGTAGCTGAGCTTGTCGCCCCTGGGAGAGATCAGGACCACGCCTGCACCGGATCCGTTCAGCATTTTGGACCCATCGAAGAACATAGTCCAATGGTCCGACTGTACTTGAGTCGGAAGCTCTTGTTCTATCCACTCAGCCACGAAATCCGCTATGGCCTGAGACTTGATGGCGTTCTTCGCTTCGAACTTGATATCTAACGGAAGAAGTTCAATCGCCCATTTTGCCACTCGACCGGTTGCATCTCGGTTGTTTAGTATCTCTGATAATGGGGCGTCGCTGACGACTGAGATTGAGTGATCCGAGAAATAATGGGCAACCTTTTTTGCAGTCAAGTAAATCCCGTACACAAGCTTTTGGTAATGTGGATACCTTTGCTTGGAGGGAGTCAAAACTTCGGATATGTAATAGACCGGGCGTTGGACCTTGTATGCCTTGCCCTCTTCTTCCCTCTCGACCATGAGTATAGTACTGACGACTTGTCCGGTGGCAGCAATGTACAACAGAAGTGGCTCTCCGCCGACTGGGGCAGCGAGCACCGGCTGGGTGGACAGCAGGGCTTTGAGTTCCTCAAATGATGTTTCGGCTTCAGGATTCCACGGTGGGCGCCAACTGTCGTGGTTCTAAGTCTGACAGTGAGGGTAGGGGGTACGAATGGAGAGGCAAGGTTCTAGCTATGGCGAGGTTGTACACAGGGTGTTTAGCGAGTTCATGCCCTTCTCGGAGGAAGTAAAAGCCCTACGTCTCGATGCCCGGAGGCTTGGTCGACTGATGTGTGTATGTAGGTGTTACAGCGGTGCGAACCCTTGTTCTGGAGGAGGAGGGCGGCTTATATAGTATGCCAGGACCCCAGCCATGCTCCACGTTACCAAGGGATTAAAGGTACATTAAGGTAGGCGTTACTGATAACGCCTGCAGTAAAGGGCAGTTAAGGGGTTTACTATAGTGAGTAAATATAGGACCGTTGCTGTTCCGAGAGGCGCTTAGTCTTTGGCGGTCGAGTGCCTGATCGAGTCGAGTGGAGTTGAGTCGTCCTGGGTACATGAGTCAGTCGAGTGAAGTGTCACCTAGGATCGCCTCAGTCGACTGTCTCCACTGTCATGGGTCTTGTCTTTCGATCTCCTAGGATAGTGACCTTGGGTTGGGCCCTTTGGTCAGGCCTATGACCCTACCCTAGGTCCGTAACCTCATCAACAGGCGCCCAACCATCCATGGTAGAACATGGCAGCAGTACCGGCAGTGAGGCCTCGTCCATCGCTCCAGCATGGGATTGGGTAGCAACGCTCCGGGCCCGCATGTCCCCCTCTGGCAGTACCATATCCTCTGCCACGTTCTGCGAAAGAAGCTTGGCCGCATTCTGTTCTTCCAAAGGCACAATTGGTCTTGCCCCGTCCCGCTCTTTGTTCGCTGCCTGGGGATCAGTATGGGCCTCTTTCTGCCTCTCCGTACCTGGCATGTCCCCCACACCAGAGATCTGATTGGCTGGTTCCCTTATCTCCTCCCGGTCAAAAGCGGTAGCCACCGGCCCCAGCGCTGCAGGTGGCGTCGGAATGGCTACCACCGCATGCGCCAGTGTGGCTCCCACCCTCCTTCCTGGATCTTCTGTGGCTAACTGCAGCTGCAGAACCGGCTGCACAAGCGCTACCGCGGTCGCAGCCTCATGCCTCCTCCCAGCCTCCGGCAACATGGAGCAGTCCCCGGATGTGCGAGCCGCCGCCGTGCCTGAATTCATCAGCAGAATCCTCCAATCTGACGGCCCAATTCTCCCAAGCAGAGCCTGCCGGTAGGAGCGACCCGGTACATGGTGACCACGGTCCGGCGCACCGCCACAGTGATCACGGACCCCTCTCGTCCACGGCAGCGCGCGCCAAGATCCCTGGCTAGAGTAGCCCTCAGAGTCCTCCGGCAGCCCGCTTTGCCCGCTCCCATCTGAGCTTGGTGGTCTGAACCAGCGCTCTGGCCCCTCGTGTTCACGGATTCTGCCAATGTGAATGAGAGCTTTGTACTCCAACAAAGCCCGGGACGTGGGCAAGCGTGTACCCGGCCCTCCGATCTCCGGCTCCGGCACCCAGAGGCGTTTGTCCACCGGCACCTCATCTGGATCAACACACCAAGCACGAAGCTTGAAGAGGGAAAGGTCCTCACGGTTCTCCGTTTCTGGCGTGAGACTCTCGACTAGACACGCCGATCCGAGGAGCTCCGCCGCCGTCTCTGTTGTCCACACATGGGATGGAACCCCCTTCAATCATGAGATCGATCTGGGTGCGCATCACTCTTGTCGCCGCTTGAGCTTGCTTGAGCCACGGCTTGACAAAGAGCTTGAAGAAGCCATGCTCGACGGTGCCAGCCGCCAAGGCCCTGTTGCGAAGGTCCGGCGCCGCGAACACCACCAAAAAGTCCTCCGGATGGTACTTGTGAACCGAGAATCTGTGGCGAGGGATGTGTAGTTCCTCAGAAATGAGAATCTGTGGCGAGGGATGTGTAGTTCCTCAGAAATTGCCTCCGCCGCCTCACGACACGACACCGCCGACCTAGTGCCGCCCACATACACCACCACTGCCAGCCTGAGGCGTTGTTCCAGATCATCCATCTCCGGCGTCCGGCGGAGCACACATACGCCGCCACAAGTAACATCAGCTGCAGCTACCGATGCGTGCATGAACCCCACAGGTTCGGTGTTCACCAGCACTGGCGAGGTCCCCTCCGGCGGAGAGGTCTGCCTAGTGGCTGGCGACAGCCTGTGCACAAGTCCTGCCTGCATCAATGGCTGCGAAAGCCGTGCTACCTAGGCAACAACATCGCGCCGGAGCTCTTCCTCCGACCTTGGACTTCTCGGCCGCTTGCAATCCGTGGAGATGTGGCCCTCCAGCCCGCACCAGATGCAGAGCGGAGGGAAGCTGCAGTCTTCCTTCCTGTGGCCCTCCCTGAAGCATTTGAAGCAGAGACCAAACAGATCGGCCGGAATCTCCCCCTTTCCGGCGACAAGGCAGGCGAACGCGGCCGAGAACCTCCCGTCGCCGTCATCTAGTGGAGCGCCTTCCTCTTGCGCCAAAGCGCCTTGCGCCAAGGTCCGGGCTTGCGCCATGAAGCAGCGGCGTCCGCCGCCCGCCCCGGATTGGCGCCAGCCGGCGCACCACTCGCCCCGGTCGAGCCGCCCTCAGAGCCCGACGAGCCCGAGAGTCCAAGGCCGGAGACGATGGGCTGGAGTCTAGAAAACACTGACGCCGGACTAGCGGAGCCGTCCGCCATGGCCGGAGCGTGCGGATCTACGGGGGGCACCAGGGCAAGGAGAGCGCTGCTGTTTTGAAGGCCTTCGGAGGAGGCGGTGGACGCCAGGGCCGGGGTGGCCACCGGCGGGGAGAGGTGGACGCCGGGGCCGGAGTGGCCGCCGGCGGAGGGAGCGAGCAGGGGGAGCGGTGAGCAGGGAGAGAGAGCGAGGTGGGCTGTACGCGACGGCCGGGGCGGAGCACCGCGACGAGGAAGGCGCCTTTTGTCTCTTTAAGATGTATTTTATGTCCCAAAGAGCTTGTAGTAGTCGGCCCTGCATTTACATAGTACTGTATTTGGAAGAGAGCACCGATGAAGGGAAAGGGTATGTCCAAAACGGCACCTCACGTGAGTTAACCCTTTCGCGTGTGTCTAGAGTATCAAAGAACACTCCAGATTATACAACGTCACTGCTTTCCTTACTGCAAAGGAGTACTGACATCTGACAGCAGGGAGAGCACGATAGTGACAGGCCACACCGCGAATCCCCGCATTTTGGACCGCTAGATTGCCGAATCGGACGGTTAATCTATGTCCACCTAGCTCCATAATTAAACATATTTGATATCAACCGTCCGATTTAGAAGATCCAGCGGTCCAGGTGACTCCATACTGGTATACTATACAGTAGTATAGATAGTATAGATTAGCTACAAGTCAGTCGCCTGAAAACGGAATTTGGTGGAGAAGAAAGCAACAGCCGCAGGGCACCGAAGTGGGTTTGATCTCGTCTATCTTAGGGTGCAAGGAGGGGGAAGAATCTGCCTCCTTGTCTATCTTAAGGTGCAGGTGGTGGTGCAATAGGGGGTAGCGGTTATGGTGTAGGTTTGACAGAGTATTTTAACGGGTTCGCCGGTTTAGAAAGATGGCTGGGGACAGCGGCTGCACGACGGTACGGAGAGGTTGAGGGGAGGGTAGGGAAGCGAGGGAGCGCTAGTGGCTGTGGGGGTGGAAGCAGGTTGCCCGGCCGGTGGCAGCATGTGAAGGGAGGAAGAACACGGCCGCCGCGATCCCTTTTTCAGGAAGAAAATTGTTGGAGGAGGAAGATGTAATACGTTCGCTTTTTGTCTAACAGTTCGGATTGATTCTGACAAAATTAACTAACCCAAAAAGAAATTTTAGTCGACTGGCTTCTAACGATGGTTTTATGCAATTTAGTCCTCTTGTTCATTCGTTGCTCTAGTGTCGTCTTCGGCGGCGAGTGAAATATTGCTCCGCTGCGAGAGCGAGAGAAACCCTATCCCCCACTCCACAAGTCCACATCCCAATGGCGTCGACACCTGGCCGTCCTGAAGCCCCGCCGACGACGCTGCTCTCCCTACCCGAGGAGCTTCTCGAGGAGGTCCTCCTCCGCCTCCCCGCGGCCGCTGACCTCGCCCGCGCCTCCGTTGCCTGGGTCTCCTTCCGCCGCCTCGTCACCGACCACCGCTTCCTCCGCCGCTTCCGCTTCCGCTTCCGCGCCCGCCAGCCGCTGCCTCCCCTGGGCATCGTTTCTCACCGATCCCACCGGTACCTGCCGCTGCTGCAACTGGCCCAGCCGCCGCACCCATCCGCCGCCGCGGCGAGCACTTTCGCCGTCCCTCACGCCGCCGACTTCTCGTGCTCCTTCCTCCCCTCCGCCGAGCGCTGGCATGTGCGTGACTTGCGGGACGGCCGCGTCCTCCTCTCCGGCGTCCCAGACGGGAGCGAATTCTGTTGGCGCGTCTTGGTCAGGGACCTGGCCGTCTGTGATCCCCTGTACCGGCGCTACACCCTACTGCCTGCCATCCCCGACGACCTCGCCGCTTTAGCGCATCAGTCGGACATGCGGCATTTCGAGCCCTTCCTAGCTCCTCCGGCCACCGAGGATGAGGAGGGCATTTCATTCAGGGTTATTTGCTTGGCGCGCTGCACAACCAGGCTGGTCCTCCTCATCTTCTCTTCAGGTTCAGGTTCAGGTGCTGGACAGTGGCGTGCTGTTACATTTGACAATTGGATCCGTTTGCTCACGGGATTGGACAACCCGGCTCCAGGCATCAAGCCAGAGTCCTACTTCTGGCCACGAATGCGCCACTATGCACACGGATACTTCTGTTGGTCGTTTTATCCGGTCAACATAAACAAGTTGATCATGCTCGACACACGCAGCTTGAATTTCTCTGCTGTCAATCTCCCACCTGGCACCAGACATACACAGGTTGCCATTCTGGAGGCAGGTGAAGGAAGGCTTGGGATGTTTATCAATGAGTATTTGACACCTGAACTCAGCTATGCTGTGTTGCAAAATGATGGAGGTGGTGCAAACCAGTGGCTGTCACAAGGAAGGTTCAGTTTACCCGTAAACTATCGCTGTATGCTCCTGGGTGTAGCTGGGGGATACTTACTCCTACAAGGGATTCCGGAACCTGGGTATTCCAGAGACCCTTCCGCAGAAGTGGTAGACTCGGAAGTTTTAACTTTGAATCTAAGGACTTTACAGCTTGAGTGGTTCTTGACATCTCAGTTCAGCAACTTGGGTTCTCATTTGTTTACCGGTTTCCCACCATCCTTGTCTCCACCATCTCTTCAACATGGTAACCTTGCTCTCAGTATTTGCATACTAGTACTTCCATATTTATATATTATGCAGGTATTACTAGTGTGCTATGTCAATAATAATTGTTTTAGCAAGCTGTTATCCATGCAATTGAAAAGCTGTGGAACTTAGGACATCAAGAAGTATATGTTTCTCATCTTGGGGACATACTCTCATTATACTGAGACTATCATAAGAATAAAGCAAAGCAGGACCATAATGTTCTATTATGCTCGATTTGGGCTTTTATTAGCTACTTTCTTTGAAGTTAATTATTTTGCCTTGTAACTTGCATGCTTGAGCTTGTATGGTCATTGTCATTCCCAATTGATTACATTTCTTAGTATCTTTGTAATAAGATTATATTTCTGAAAACACCCAGTATTTTTCTTAATGTTGGTTCAGATATGACGAATGCCTCCAGTTCTGATTCAGATTTGACGAACGCCTCCAGTTCTGATATTGATGCCGCTGGGAGATGAAACCTTGACGTCTGAGTTATAGAGCAGCAACTTGGAGCATTATGTACTGGATGGAATCATCAGGCTTTCCTTATGCAGGTATTAGTAGTGTGCTATTCATTATAATTATTTTAGCAAGCTGTTGTCCATGCAGTTGAAAACCTGTGGCACTTGGGAGATTAAGAAGTACATGTTTCTCATCTTTGGGATATACTCTGTCATAAATTTGACACTATCGTAAGAATAAAGCAAAGCAGCACCAGAATGTTCTATCATGCTGGATTTTGGCTTGTACTAGCTACTTGCTTTGAAGTTGTTTTGCCTTGTACCTTGCGAGTTATATTTTCTCCTTTTCTACTTATTCTCCTGAACCCCTTGCCTTTTCTATTTCATTGCCCTTCCCAGTTGATTGCATTTCTTATCATCTTTGTAAATTGTAATAATAAGACTATATTGCTAAAGGACCTGGTATTTTTCTTGATATTGACTCAGATACGGCGAATGCCTCCAGTTCTGATATCGATGCCGCTGGGAGATGAGATCTTGATGTCCGAGTTATAGCGCAGCAACTTGAAGCATTATGTACTGAAATCATCAGGCTCCAGTATTAGCAGTATCAGGCATCCGTGGAGATGTAGGCCTTTTTTTCAGGCTTGTTTGCGGTGCTGAGTGTTGTACTGCTCGGCACTAACATGCTATGAGAGAATAGTTGTGATAATCTAGCAAATTTGTTTCGCAAATCGAACCAGAATCAGGCAATTTCAGTCGTCTAAAACCTTGGTTCGTGTCAGATATGCAATGTGACTAGAAGCAGAGTATGGCTTGAGGCAGATTTTATACATTGTTGCAAATCGGTTCTACTATCATCTCTGTTGCTTTTTGTAAGAATTTGTGCAAGAGATACATACATGGCTTCGTCTTACAAACAGGAACAGATTTACTGCAAAATGTTCTCTTGGGCGAAAAAGAATCTACATATTCTGTTTGATGAAGTCTAGATTGAGCGTGTCGCGCACGATGAGGAACATGCTGACCACGAGCACCAGCAATATCCCCGACGACATTATCCTCCGCTCGATCTCGCGGGGGATCTTCTGCCCGCCGCGGGCCGCCTCGAGAAGGATCAGCGCCAGCGTCCCGCCGTCCAACGCCGGCAACGGCAGCAGGTTGATCGCCGCGAGGTTCAGGTTGATGATCGCCGCGAACTGGAACAGGCCGTCGGCGCTCGACCTGGCCACCTCCGCGCCGACGGCGATTATGGCGACCGGGCCTGACACCTTCTCCGCCGTCTGCGAGAAGTTGAGGAACGTCTGCCGGAGCCCGTCGAGCACCGCCCCACCCAGCGCCCTGAACTCGCGCACGGCCAGGACGGTGGCCTCGGACACGTTCCTTGGGTGCACGCGCGTGGCCCGGTAGTTGGGCGAGAGCTGCACGCCGATGCGCCCGGTGCCGTCGGCGCTCGTGTCCGGCACGACGGTGAGGTCGAGGAACTGCTGCTTGTCCCCGGCCGCAGGCCCGGCTCTTGACACCTTGAGGAGGACCCTCTTGTTGGGGCTGGATTTGATGAGGTCGACCAGGGCCGGCACGGACGGGTCCGGCGCGGCCCCGGGGACGGCGAGGATGACATCGCCGGCGAGTAGCCCGGAGCGCGCGGCAGCGGAGCCGGGGACGACGTCGGGGACGAGGACGCCGGAGAGCAGCGCCTGGACGGGGACGCCGACGGTGACCGCTTGGACGTAGATGATGAGGAAGGCGAAGATGAGGTTGGCGATGACGCCCGCGGAGACGACGAGGAGGCGGTCCGGGACGGGGCGGTTGCGGAGGAGGTCGGGGTCGTCGGGCGCGAAGCCGGACTCGGGGTCGTCGTCGGGGAAGCCGACGTAGCCGCCGAGCGGGATGGCCCGGAGCGCGTACTCGACGGCGCCGAGGCGGAAGCTGGCGAGGGCGGGGCCGAAGCCGATGGAGAACTGGGAGACGTGGATGCCCCGGGAGGTGGCGGCGACGAAGTGGCCGGACTCGTGGACGAGCACGATGGACGCGAGGACCGACGCGGCGGACGCGACGGACTGGACGCTGGCGAGGAGGTCGGACGGGGAGGCCGCGACGGCGACGGCGACGGAGAAGGGCTTGTTGGCGAGGTGGGGGTGGCGGTGGCGGCGGAGCGGGCCGGCGGCGAGGGAGGGCGAGTGGAAAGTGGGGCGGAATGGTGGCTTGGAGATAATCATGGTGAGAGGGGAGGAAGTGGATAATTTGGCATCCTGGAGAGCTTGGAGGTGTGGCCGGTTTGTTGGCCATGGCTGTGTGTGGTGTGGATTGATGCTGGCGGCCGACGGACCGCGGCCACAGCATAAAGAGCAGTTTTGCTCAGCGACCCTGTGTTACATGGTGATCGAGTGAGCTGTGTTAAGGCATCTCTAACCGAACTACCGAAGCCTCAAAAGGACTTATAACTTCTTAAACGATTCGTAATAAAGAGTACTTTGATATAAAAAAAAATATCTAATCGAATTCTCGAAAGTGTTAGAGGACGCATCAGACGGCTTTCAATTTTATGCAGTCGAAACAACTTAGTGGAAGATTACCATTCCTCATGCGGCCGCCTCCCTCCCTCTCTTGATCGGCTTCATGTTGACATTGTTCTCCTTGCCCCAGCCAATCACCACGCACGCTCAACGGAAAGCCTTCTGTTAGAGTGGTCTCCCTGCACCAAGGAGAAGGAGAACTTATGGTCGTCAACCAGCTCCAGGCCAAGCACATGGACAAGACCTATATGGCTGAGCTCATCGTGAAGAATTCACAGATCACCGCCGACAACCAAGCATGGTACGAGTCAAGGAAAATGGCATGATGTAGGACTAGATATTGGTCGAGCCCCCCGACAAGGATGATGAGATGGCGTCGACTCAACCTAGTAACAATGACGATGAGCCCGATCCCTCCAATGGGGGGGGGGGTGATCCCTATCTCCTTCGACTCGAATGACTTTGACGGTTCTGCGCCTGTGGCGGTGATGACAAGTAGTTTAAATTTGTGTAATTATGCTATCTAGTGATAAAACATCTAATTATGTTATGTATAACGTGCAACCTTTGTTTATGAGTAGTTTAAATTTGTGTTTTAGGATGTGATAACCATCTAATTGTCTAATTATGTTACATAGGATGTGCCAAAAAATTAGGGAGTTAAGTTTTAAGAGTTCAATTAGGAACTAGTTTTTTTCACTCCTCGAATTTGAGGAGGTACGATTGGAGGAGGCTTTTTCAGGTGATACATTTTGGATAGGAGCAAGCCTTCCGGCATGAAGATACCTTTTTGCTACTTCATTTCTTTTGCATAACAAGTCAAATTTTACATGTCATGCCACGTAACAATTTGTACATCATGCTTATAAATCGAGTTAATCATTGTAGTTATGATTTTCAATTATTAGAGTTGGACATAGGACATGGCATATTCAAGCTTAAACTTACCCACAATTTTGAATGCATTTACTAAGTGGAACGAAACTTAAGGGCATGCTTAATTTATGATCAAGTTGTAATACTCGCGTGTGGAAGGAACATTTACATATGGATACATACAAAACTCACTTATCCTTGTACATGTAACGAAGCTTAAAGAGATGCTTAAATTTATGGTTGAGTTTCATTTTGTGACACACACGGTTGTGCGGATCAGGCCGCTTGCATATGAATCTTGGATGATGATAAGTGACTTCAATGAAACCATGTATCCGTTTAGAGCAACTCTAGAAGAGTCACCATATGTCACCAATATGGTGACTCCATAAAAGACCTCGTAACTTCCATATTTGGAGGTTGGGGAGGCCAATATGGAGCTTGCTCGATAAACAAACCGATCACGTGGGAGGAAAGTTTCAAAGTCTTCCTCATCATGCGGCGGTCGGGTTTGAAGCGCGACACCACCTGTAGAGGCATATCTATGTCCCGGTTAACAACTGGTGAGTGGGACGACGACACCGGTAGCCAACGAGCCACTAATGATGCCCCCATCCGGAAGGCGTTCGTTCGGATGGCCAGATAGTTTCATCCCCTGTTATGAAATCCCGGAGGAGAGGCGTCCCCATCACCCAAGCCCTACCGTTCGCGCCCATCCCGTATCCTCATCGGTGCCTCCTCCCCTCCCATCTCCTCCTCTCTCCGTGATAATGTCATTACACCAAAAAAATTACCGACTAGCTCAATCACCACAAAGTAAACAAGTTTCACAGGCAATTCGGCTGGTTGTGGGATTCTCCCATCCCCCGTCTGGTGGGCATGATACTGCTTTATGTAAAGTGTTAAATGAGCTAGATGAATTCCTCTTCAGAGAAGAAATAATGTGGAGGCGGTGATCCCGTGCATTGTAGCTAGGAGAAGGAGATTAAAACATTGGGTTTGTCCAACGATGTAAGGGCATGTTCCTCCCTAAGTGGTTTTGGTGATTGATGATGTGTTTGTAGACTAATCATGTGTGCTAAGTATTTCAGAGATTAATCCTTTGGCACGAGACGGTTACTTTCCCTCGAAGCTATAAGCAGAAGACGTGTCATCTCCTTCGTTTTTGGTTTTGGTGGACTTGAGTCGTAGGAGACATCGTACTATCAAGAGGGGGTCCGCGGTGGAAAGGCTAGGGTGGAATCATCGTGTACACTTCTTTTTGGCACCCTCAGCTCCTTTCCTTGTCTTGGAGCTTTCCGTTTCTTCCGGAGTGGAGACTGGTTGATGGGAGCGGTAGTACCGCCGCTGGCGCGGTAGTACCGCTTATGGCCACCAAGCGGTAGTACCGCGGCACACCGTGGTAGTACCGCTTGGGGGCATATGCGACAGTTCCGCCCCGGTCTGGCTCAGCTACAGCTTCGACTCGAGGGGGCATTTTCTCGTGTCGGACTTTACGGTAGTAGCAGCGGTAGTACCGCTGCCACCACCGGGGCTACTACCGCTCCCCTCTCCTCCGCCTCGATGTTTCTATAGCATGGTAGTACCGCTGGGGGTCGCGGTAGTACCGTTGCGACCTGCGGTAGAACCGCTCCACCCAGCGGTAGTACCGCTCTGTCCGGGCAGAAATGGGGATAACGGTTCACTTATCCCTCCCACTATATAAAGAGGTCTTCTTCCTCAAGAAGACGTACCTCTTCTCCCCCAAGATCCATTGTTGCTCCAAAAGCTCATTTTCGCCCAATCTCTCTCCCCAGCCAATCAAACTTGTTGATTTTCTAGGGATTGGTTGAGAAGGCCCAGATCTACACTTCCACCAAGAGAAATTTGATTTCCCCCACTAATCCCTTGCGAATCTTGTTACTCTTGGGTGTTTGAGCACCCTAGACGGTTGAGGTCACCTCGAAGCCATATTCCATTGTGGTGAAGCTTCGTGGTTTCATTGGGAGCCTCAAATTAAGTTGTGGAGATAGCCCCAACCTTGCTTGTAAAGATTCGGTCGCCGCCTTCAAGGGCACCAATAGTGGAATCACGACATCTCGCATTATGTGAGGGCGTGAGAAGAATACGGTGGCCCTAGTGGCTTCTTGGGGAGCATTGTGCCTCCACACCGCTCCAATGGAGACGTACTTCCTCTCAAAGGGAAGGAACTTCGGTAACACATCCTCGTCTCCACCGGTTCCACTCTTGGTTATCTTTTACCTTTACTTGTGCAAGCTTTATTGTGTTAGTTCCTTGCTTGCTTGTGTGCTTGTTATGTTGCATCATATAGGTTGCTAACCTAGTTGCACATCTAGACAACCTATTTTGTTGCTAAGTTTAATTTGGTCAAGAAAAGCTAAAAATTGGTAGTTGCCTATTCACCCCCTCTAGTCAACCATATCAATCCTTTCAATTGGTATCAGAGCCTCGTCTCTTTATTAAGGACTTTACCATCCAAAGAGTATGGGATACACCATAGTCAAGACGGAGGAGCACCCCGGTGGGAACCCATCTCTGTCTACGGCCGATGGGGGACCCTCGGTCTCTCGTGAAGAGTTCAATGTGGCTTTGGACACATTGAGAACCTCTATGATGATCGAGGTCAAAGGCATGTTCAAAGAATTTCTTGATGGGCTTAAATTATCCACCGCACAGTTGGAAGTGGCTCGTCACACTAAAAATGTGTCAGATGCTATTCCCGATAAGGGAGAAGCTAGTAGTGATCAAGCCCCCATAACTAAGAATGGTAGTGGCATCTTTGCTCATGTAGCGCCTCCCATTACTTATGGAGGACCTGTTCCCTCCCCGCATCTAAATTATGTTGGTCCTCCCCCTAAGTATGTGAAAAATGATGATTTTGCTACTTGGACTTTTCGCTTTAAACATCATTTAAATCATTGTTCTACTAATGTTTGGAGAATCATTGAGCAAGGTTTCTACCCGCATGATCCATACAACTTAACTCCAAGAGAAGTCGTGGATCATCAATGCAACGAGTCCGTTCTTTGAAGTCTTCAAGAAGCCATCCCTCCCGAAGATATTGCACATCTCCGACCCTTCTCCGTGTCCAAGGAAGCATGGGAGCATGTTGTCTCCTAGTACAAGGGAAGTGCAAGCATTCAACGCTCAAACTATGAAGTTGTGCAAGATGAAGCCGATGAGTTTGCGATGATCGAAGATGAAGAACCCCGTGAACTTTATCGGAGATTAACCACTCTTGCGGTTTCCCTCCGAGATCATGAGAGCAAGGATACAGATGACAATTGGTTCAAGCACAAGTTTCTCAAGGACATGATGCCTTACCACAAGGCCATGTCCTCTGTCATCCATCAAAGGCCGGACTTCCACACCTTGTCCTCAAGTGCAGTGTTGGATGAGTTTGTTGCTATGAGGATCTTGGACAAGACCACCGACAATGCAGTGTTGCGGGCTCAACAATCAAAGAAGCCCAAACTTGCATTGAAGGCCAAGGCTTGTGTGGAAGAAGAGGATGAAGAGGAGTGTTGCCCCGAAGATACCAAATATGCATATCATGAGCACATGGCTCTCGCTTCACGACAATTTTGGGGCAACAAGAAGAATTGAAGACCCAACTTCAACAAGAAGAATTCAAGTGGTTTCAAGGGCAAGCAACGAGTGAGGATGTGCTACAATTGTGGCAATGTGAGTCATTTTTGTGTGGATTGCCCATATGAAAAAGGGAAGACAATGGCGGCAAGCTTATCCGAAAAGACAAGGCCAAGCCTTTCCCCAACAAGACCAACTTCACAAAGAAGACTCCTTCCAAACGATTGGTGGCCCAAGAAGAGTATGATGAGGATGACGATGATGATGAAGATGACGAGATGGTTACCATGGCCACCGTTGCCATTGCGATGACTCCACGGTCATCCCTCTTCGATTCACCCAACAAGAACATCACCGCCAAGTGCCTCATGGCTAAAGCCAACAACAAGGTAACCCCCAACGTCAAATCTACCATCACTACTAATCCTTCATTGACGGATTGCATTGATGAAAGTGAGGGGCGGAGGAGGAGGAAAATGAATTTGAGTCTTTTATGAGTAAACTGAAAGGTAAATCCAAGAAGCACTTCATTGCTCTTTTGGAACAACTTGGTGAAGCCAATGACATAATCAAGGCTCACGAAGAGACCATATCTAAGATGGAAGACCATAGTCGTGACTATGTCGATGAGATATCGGATCTCTCTAATGCTCTTGAGGAAGAGCATGGTCAACATTTGGCTCTTGAGGAGTCATACAACGATGATCATGCTAAATTAAAGAAAGATCTCGATCATGCTCTTGTTGTTTCTCGTGTGCTCAATTCCAAGAAGGCCAAACTTGGGGTTGACCATGGTAGACTCAAAGAGGAGTTTGATACACTTGATAAGGCCCACAAGGTCTTGAAGAGTGTTCATGCTAACCTCAAGGAGTCTCATCACTGGCACGCGTCGGTCCTAAACAAACGGTTTTTAACCCCTTTCCGCGACGACATTTGGAACCGTCGCCAAGTGAGTGTGGGCGATAGGGGGGTCCTTCCTACACGACCCAAAAACCGTCGGGGATATGCCCTCCTGGCACACACGCTCGGCAAAATGAGGTCGTGTGCGACCGGTGAGCGCTCAAATACAGAAATACGTATAGTAGAGCTAAAAAATAGAATTATACGGTGAAATTGTTTCTGGTCGCAAGTACATCCCACACAGTCAGTCCTCGCTAAACGTTTTCGTTTGTATGTACATCCCACACAGTCGCTCCAAGGAAAACGTTTTCGTTCACAGGTACATCACACACAATTTTTCCCGTTAAATTGTTTGTGATAGCGTTGCCATTGCACACGATATCAATACTTTTATCGTTTGCGTTATTGAATGCATCACACACGGTGCGTAGAAGAAACTGTGTGGCAAAGCCTGTCCATCACACACACTTTTTATGTTGTAAACATTTGTACAAGGTGGCCTAACGCAAACAGTTTTGAAGAGAAAGTCGTTTGTGATTGTTCATTGATCCAACACGGTTTATTCCTAGAAACTGTGTGCGTTGCCTGAGGTAGGGATGGCAATGGGTAGGGTATGGGCGGGTACAACACTTTTCTACCCAAACCCATACCCAAATCTTTTTTCAATACCCACCCACTTCACTACCCGTGGGCGCAAATTGGTACCCATACCCATACCCATCGGGTATCCTATACCCAATGGGTATCCGGTGGATACAATATATAGCATTGACATGACAAAAGTAAGATGAGAAAAATGTCTAAATTCAGGTACCCATCTGGTGGGTACAATATATAACCTTGGTTGGGGATGAATTGACGAGGATTCAGTAACCCGACTCTTGATTGCTTCATCTTCTAAGGTCAAGCAAAAGCAGAGAAGATAACTACATATGTATACGAAGGGTCTGGGGCGATGGCCAGCTATGGGCATGTGGTCCATGGGCTAGCTAACTCAAGATAATTATTTATTCACATATTATAGGGTTTAATATATTTATTAATTTTTGGGTGTCCATTGGGTTACCCATGGGTATAATTTCATACCCATACCCTACCCATGCATTTTGTGGGTATGGATACCCATACCCATGGGTATGAAGTGGTAGGAAGTCTCACCCATACCCACTATTTTCGGGTAGGGTACCCGCGGGTACCCATACCCATGGGCAAAACTGCCATCCCTAGCCTGAGGTCAGCGCCCACGGTATTTTTTTCAACAACTATTTGCAATAGCAAAACCCAATTAGCAGGCTAATTCACCATTAGCAGGCCAATTGCCCTATTAATAATAATCCATTTATTAATCTAATGGACATTCATATTAAGCACATAATATATTTCATTTCCATATTAAGGAAGTAGAATTTCATAATTGAAATACATCAGAGTACAACATGATATAGCTTCAGCACTCAGCTACCCCATTACACAACAGCACCAGCACCAACTTTCACATGTAACATGTAGAACCTTTCGAAATTAGCATCATAGACGGTATATAGACAGATGCATCTCATCTGGAAAACTGCTGAAGCGAAAGGCGAATATTGAGCTTTCATTCATGTTGAAGGTCTTTGCAACTTTAGGCCAGTGCGTGTGGATGATTGATCGTCCGTCCTCCGTCCTCTTCGGGAACACTTCAATATTGAACCATGGGTGTTGTATGAAAACCTTCCTCGCCTCGTGACCATAGAGGTGGGTTGAGAGGTAATCATCAGCGAAGTGCTTTGGGAAGGCCTGAAAACAAGGATGTGCATAAATATCTTCTCTATATTGGAAATGGGGCAAATGAATAAAAAAGGCAAGGTATAATAGTTAGTACCATCTTGTAGTGAACTAATATCTTCTACATTGTGCAGACAAAGAACGGACCATGCACGTGCTAACCTCGATTGTAAACCTCAGTGCTTCTCATTGTTTCCCTGCAACACATATAAGGTAGTTAGCGATCAGGTTAAGTAAGGGTTCGCATGCTATCAGTAAAATATGTTGATGGAAAATAAGCACATTGCAGATTCATCAGATTAATTCAAGCCACATGGAAAACCCATTTATCCGAACCAAGCATGATTAAGAACTAGGAAATATAGCACTTGTATATGTTTCTCTTGTATTAAGTGCAGCCAAATTCGATTTATTCCTCACATGCACAACAATACAAAATTCTACCCGCGATAATTGGACATCGCAGTGTAGAATTGAACCAAGCAGTTAGCTAAACACCACAACAAATGAACAAAACATTAACTCAGCACCGCATTGCACAATATAACATACTCCTAATAGAAGATCAGTCAGTTAACCAAACCAAGCATGCTTAACAACTTGGAAATGTAGCAATTGTATTTGTTTCTCATGTATTTAGTACAGCTAAATTCGATTTATTCCTCACATGGTATACAATAACAGAATGCAGCCACAATAATTGAACATTGATGTCTACTACACAACCTTCTTCTTGTAGACGTTGTTGGGCCTCCAAGTGCAGAGGTTTGTAGGACAGTAGCAAATTTCCCTCAAGTGGATGACCTAAGGTTTATCAATCCGTGGGAGGCGTAGGATGAAGCTGGTCTCTCTCAAACAACCCTGCAACCAAATAACAAAGAGTCTCTTGTGTCCCCAACACACCCAATATAATGGTAAATTGTATAGGTGCACTAGTTCAGCGAAGAGATGGTGATACAAGTGCAATATGGATGGTAGATATAGATTTTTGTAATAAGAAAATATAAAAACAACAAGGTAGCAAGTGGTAAACGTGAGCATAAACGGTGTTGCAATGATATGAAGCAAGGCCTAGGGTTTATACTTTCACTAGTGCAAGTTCTCTCAACAATAATAACATAAATGGATCATATAACTATCCCTCAACATGCAACAAAGAGTCACTCCAAAGTAACTAATAGCGGAGAACAAACGAAGAGATTATGGTAGGGTACGAAACCACCTCAAAGCTATTCTTTCCGATCGATCTATTCAAGAGTCCATAGTAAAATAACACGAAGCTATTCTTTCCGTTCGATCCATCATAGAGTTCGTACTAGAATAACACCTTAAGACACAAATCAACCAAAACCCTAATGTCACCTAGATACTCCATTGTCACCTCAAGTATCCATGGGCATGATTATACGATATGCATCACACCATCTCAGATTCATCTATTCAACCAACACAAAGAACTTCAAAGAGTGCCTCAAAGTTTCTACCGGAGAGTCAAGACGAAAACGTGTGCCAACCCCTATGCATAGATTCCCAAGGTCACGGAACCCGCAAGTTGATCACCAAAACATACATCAAGTAAATCAATAAAATACCCCATTGTTACCACAGGTATTCCACGCAAGACATACATCAAGTGTTCTCAAATCCTTAAAGACTCAATCCGATACGATAACTTCAAAGGGAAAACTCAATTCATCAAAAGAGAGTAGAGGGGGAGAAACATCATAAGATCCAACTATAATAGCAAAGCTCGCGATACAGGAAGATCGTGCCATCTGAAGAACACGAGAGAGAGAGAGAGAGAGAGAGAGCGAGAGAGATCAAACACATAGCTACTGATACATACCCTCAGCCTCGAGGGTGAACTACTCCTCCCTTGTCATGGAGAGCGCCGGGATGATGAAGATGGCCACCGGAGAGGGATTCCCCCCTCCGGCAGGGTGCCAGAACGGGGTCTAGATTGGTTTTCGGTGGCAATAGAGGCTTACGGCGGCGGAACTCCCGATCTAGGTTACTTTCCGGAGGTTTTAGTAATTATAGGAATTTTTGGCGTAGGTCTCACGTCAGGGGGTCTCCGAGCTGTCCACGAGATAGGGGAAGGGGGCCACCACTTGGAGTGGGCGAGCCCCCACCCTCGTGGGCAGCCCGTGACTCTCCTGGCCCAACTCTTTTACTTCGGGGGCTTCTTTTGGTCCAGAAAAAATAATCAAAAATTGGCTCGTCAATTGGACTCCGTTTGGTATTCCTTTTCTGTAAAACTCAAAAAAAAGGAAAAAAAACAGAAACTGGCACTGGGCTCTCGGTTAATAGGTTAGTCCCAAAAATCATATAAAAGTGTATATGAAAGCCCATAAAACATCCTAGAAGGATAATATAATAGCATGGAACAATCAAAAATTATAGATACGTTGGAGACGTATCAAGCATCCCCAAGCTTAATTCCTGCTCGTCCTCGAGTAGGTAAATGATAAAAACAGAATTTTTGATGTGGAATGCTACCTAACATGATTCTCAATGCAATTTTATTTATTGTGGCATGAATGTTGAGATCCGAAAGATTCAAGATAAAAGTCTATATTGACATAAGAATAATAATACTTCAAGCATACTAACAAAGCAATCATGTCTTCTCAAAATAACATGGCCAAAGAAAGTTATCCCTACAAAATCATATAGTCTGGCTATGCTCCCTCTTCATCACACAAAATATTCATATCATGCACAACCCGGGTTTCAGCCAAGCAATTGTTTTCATACTCAATTTTTTTCAAACCATTCAACTTTCACGCAATACATGAGTGTGAGCCATGGATATAGCACTATAGGTGGAATAGAATGGTGGTTGTGGAGAAGACAAAAAGTAGGAAGATAGGCTCACATCAACTAGGCGTATCAATGGGCTATGGAGATGCCCATCAATATATATCAATGTGAGTGAGTAGGGATTGCCATGCAACGGATGCACTAGAGCTATAAGTGTATGAAAGCTCAACATAAAGATACTAAGTGGGTGTGCATCCAACTTGCTTGCTCATGAAGACCTAGGGCATTTTGAGGAAGCCCATCGTTGGAATATACAAGCCAAGTTCTATAATGAAAATTCCCACTAGTATATGAAAGTGACTAAACAAGAGACTCTCTATCATGAAGATCATGGTGCTACTTTGAAGCACAAGTGCGGAAAAAGATAGTAGCATTGTCCCTTTTCTTTTCATTTTTTTGGGCCTTTCTTTTTTTTCTTTGGCCTTTCCTTTTTTTTCTTTTTTTGGGACAATGCTGTAATAATGATGATCATCACACTTCTATTGATTTACAACTCGATACTAGAACAAAGTATGATTATATATGAATGCCTCCGGCGGTGTACCAGGATGTGCAATGAATCAAGAGTGACATGTATGAAAAATTATGCATGGTGGCTTTGCCACAAATACGATGTCAACTACACGATCATGCATGGCAATATGACAATGATGAAGTGTGTCATAACAAACGGAACGGTGGAAAGTTGCATGGCAATATATCTCGGAATGGCTATGGAAATGCCATGATATGGTGGCTGTTTTGAGGAAGGTATATGGTGGGTGTATGGTACCGGCGAAAGTTGCGCGGTACAAGAGACTCTAGCAATGGTGGAAGGGTTAGAGTGCGTATAATCCATGGACTCAATATTAGTCATAAAGAACTCATATACTTATTGCAAAAATCTACGAGTCATCAAAACAAAGTATTCAACGCATGCTCCTAGGGGGAGGGTTGGTAGGAGTTAACCATCGCGCGATTCCGACCTCCACACAAAGGATGACACTCAATAAATACCTCATGCTCCAACTTCGTCACACAGCGGTTCACCATACGTGCATGCTACGGGAATCACAAACTTTAACACAAGTATTTCTCAAATTCAAAATTACTCCACTAGCATGACTATAATATCACCATCCTCATATCTCAAAACAATCATCAAGTATTAAACTTATCCTATCATTCAATGCACTTTATGTGAAAGTTTTTACTATACCCAATTTGGATGCCTATCATATTAGGACTAGTTTTATAACCAAAGCACATTACCATGCTGTTCTAAAAGACTCTCAAAATAATATAAGTGAAGCATGAGAGTTCATCAATTTCTTCAAAATAAAACCACCGCCGCGCTCTAAAAGATATAAGTGAAGCACTAGAGCAAACAACAAACTACTCCAAAGATATAAGTGAAGATCAATGAGTAGTTCAATAATTATGTAACTATGTGAAGACTCTCTAACATTTAAGAATTTCAGATCTTGGGATATTATTCAAACAACAAGCAAAAAAAATAAAACAAAATGACACTCCAAGCAAAACACATATCATGTGGTGAATAAAAAATATAACATTGAGTAAAGTTACCGATAGACGAAGACGAAAGAGGGGATGCCTTTACGGGGCATCCCCAAGCTTAGGCTTTTGGTTGTCCTTGAATATTACCTTGGGGTGCCTTGGGCATCCCCAAGCTTAGGCTCTTTCCACTCCTTATTCCATAGTCCATCGAATCTTTACCCAAAACTTGAAAACTTCAGAACACAAAATTTAACAGAAAACTCGTAAGCTCCGTTAGTATAAGAAAATAAAACTACCACTTAGGTACTGTTATGAAATCATTCTAAATTCATAAATATGTAATATCTACTGTATTCCAACTTCTCTATGGTTCATACCCTGAACCTCCGATACTGCTCATAGATTCATCAAAATAAGCAAACAACACATAGAAAACAGAATCTGTCAAAAACAGAACAGTCTGTAGCAATTTGTAACTTTCGAGTACTTCTGTAATTCTAAAAATTCTCAAATAAATTGGTAGACCTGAGGAATTTGTCTATTAATGATCTTCAAAAAGAATCAACTAAAAAGCACTCTCCGGTAAAAATGGTAGCTAATCTCGTGAGCGCTAAAGTTTCTATTTTTTACAGCATTATCATATAAACTTCACACAAGTCTTCCCAAAGGTTCTACTTGGCACAAACACTAATTAAAACACAAAACCACATCTAAACAGAAGCTAGATGCAATATTTATTACTAAACAGAAGCAAAAAGCAAAGAACAAAAATAAGGTTGGGTTACCTCCCAACAAGCGCTATCGTTTAACGCCCCTAGCTAGGCATGATGATTTCAATGATGCTCGCATAAAAGATAAGAATTGAAACATAAAGGGAGCATCATGAAGAATATTACTAGCACATTTAAGTCTAACCCACTTCCTATGCATAGGGAATTTGTGAGCAAACAACTTATGGGAATGATAATCAACTAGCATAGGAAGGGAAAACGAGCATAGAGAGGAAACTTGATATTATTGCAATTCCTACAAGCATATGATCCTCTCTCATAATAATTTTCAGTAGCATCATGAATGAATTCAACCATATAACCAGCACATAAAGCATTCTTTTCATGATCTACTTGCATAGAAATTTTACTACTCTCCACATAAGCAAATTTATCCTTATCAATAGTAGTGGGAGCAAACTCAACAAAATAACTATCATGTGAAGCATAATCCAATTGAAAATTAAAATCATGATGACAAGTTTCATGGTTATATTTATTCTTTATAGCATACGTGTCATCACAATAACAATCATATATAGCAACTTTGTTCTCATAATCAATTGGAACCTCTTCCGAAATAGTGGATTCATCACTAAATAAAGTGATGACGTCTCCAAATCCACTTTCATCAATATAATCATCATAAATAGGAGGCATGTTTTCATCATAATAAACATTATCATCAAAACTTGGGGGACTAAAAATATCATCTTCATCAAACATAGCTTCTCCAATCTTGTGGCTTTTCATATCATTAGAATCATGGATATTCAAAGGATTCACACTAACAACATTGCAATCATGCTCATCGTGCACATATTTTAGGCCAAGCATTCTATGTAATTCTTATTCTAGTAGTTGAGCACAATTTTCCTTCCCATCATTTTAACGAAAGATATTAAAAAGATGAAGCATATGAGGTAACCTTAATTCCATTTTTAAGTTTTCTTTTATAAACTAAACTAGTGATAAAACAAGAAACTAAAAGATTCGATTGCAAGATCTAAAGATATACCTTCAAGCACTCACCTCCCCGGCAACGACGCTAGAAAAGAGCTTGATGTCTACTACACAACCTTCTTCTTGTAGACGTTGTTGGGCCTCCAAGTGCAGAGGTTTGTAGGACAGTAGCAAATTTCCCTCAAGTGGATGACCTAAGGTTTATCAATCCGTGGGAGGCGTAGGATGAAGATGGTCTCTCTCAAACAATCCTGCAACCAAATAACAAAGAGTCTCTTGTGTCCCCAACACACCCAATACAATGGTAAATTGTATAGGTGCACTAGTTCGGCGAAGAGATGGTGATACAAGTGCAATATGGATGGTAGATATAGGTTTTTGTAATAAGAAAATATAAAAACAGCAAGGTAGAAAGTGGTAAATGTGAGCATAAACGGTGTTGCAATGATAGGAAACAAGGCCTAGGGTTCATACTTTCACTAGTGCAAGTTCTCTCAACAATAATAACATAAATGGATCATATAACTATCCCTCAACATGCAACAAAGAGTCACTCCAAAGTAACTAATAGCGGAGAACAAACGAAGAGATTATGGTAGGGTATGAAACCACCTCAAAGTTATTCTTTCTGATCGACCTATTCAAGAGTCCGTAGTAAAATAACACGAAGCTATTCTTTCCATTCGATCTATCATAGAGTTCGTACTTGAATAACACCTTAAGACACAAATCAACCAAAACCCTAATGTCACCTAGATACTCCATTGTCACCTCAAGTATCCGTGGGCATGATTATACGACATGCATCACACCATCTCAGATTCATCTATTCAACCAACACAAAGAACTTGAAAGAGTGCCCCAAAGTTTCTACCGGAGAGTCAAGACGAAAACGTGTGCCAACCCCTATGCATAGATTCCCAAGGTAACGGAACCCTCAAGTTGATCACCAAAACATACATCAAGTGGATCACGTGGTATCCCGTTGTCACCACAGATAAGCACATGCAAGGCATACATCAAGTGTTCTCAAACCCTTAAAGACTCAATCCGATAAAATAACTTCAAAGGGAAAACTCAATTCATCACAAGAGATTAGAGGGGGAGAAACATCATAAGATCCAACTATAATAACAAAGCTCACGATACATCAAGAACGTGCCATCTCAAGAACACGAGAGAGAGAGAGAGATCAAACACATAGCTACTGATACATACCCTCAGCCCCGAGGGTGAACTACTCCTCCCTCGTCATGGAGAGCACCGGGATGATGTAGATGGCCACCGGAGAGGGATTCCCCCCTCCAGCAGGGTGCCAGAATATGGTCTAGATTGGTTTTCGGTGGCAATAGAGGCTTTCGGTGACGGAACTCCCGATCTTGGTTACTTTCCGGAGGTTTCAGTATTTATAGGAATCTTTGGCGTAGGTCTCACGTCAGGGTGGTCTCTGGGCTGTCCACGAGATAGGGGGGCGCCACCACTTGGAGTGGGCGCACCCCCACCCTCGTGGGCAGCCCGTGACTCTTCTGGCCCAACTCTTTTACTTCAGGGGCTTCTTTTGGTCCAGAAAAAATCATCAAAAATTGGCTCGTCAATTGGACTCCGTTTGGTATTCCTTTTCTATAAAACTCAAAAACAAGGAAAAAACAGAAACTGGCACTAGGCTCTGGGTTAATAGGTTAGTCCCAAAAATCATAGAAAAGTGTATATAAAAGCCCATGAAACATCCTAGAAGGATAATATAATAGCATGGAACAATAAAAAATTATAGATACGTTGGAGACGTATCAAACATCGCATTGCAGAATTGATCCAAGAAGTTAACTAAACACCACAATAAATGAACCAAACGTTAACTGAGCACCACATTGCACAATATAACATACTCGTAATAGAAGATCAGACAGTTAACCAAACCAAGCATGCTTAACAACTTGGAAATAGTGCACCCTGAAGAATTGAACATCACATTTGCAGAATTGAACCAAGCAATTAACTGAACACCACATTGCATGACATATAGAACATATACACTATAGCAGAAGATTGCATGGTAAAAGTAGATAGCACAATTCACTAGAATTTGTCAAGGAAAGGCAGTAGCTAGCAAACTGAACATGAGTCCTTATAGTGAGCTAATAAGACAAGCTACTCCTCATTCCCGGAGATATCGATGACGATTGGCTCCTTGGATATGGAAGAGGGCGAGCCTCCGCATCGTGGGTGCCCTCGTTGTAGTGATGAGTTGCCTGAACCGCTCCGGGCACCAACCTGCTGGCTCTAGAGATGAGGTAAGCAAATGCACGCTGAGAAAACACCTCGTAGTCTTCGTCGAAGGCACCGATAGTGGCCTCGAGAAAACGCCATGAACTATCGTTTAAAGCAGCCAACCGCGTCGCGGCGTCGGCGCGCGAGGCATTGATACGTCCAAAATGTATCTATAATTTCTGCTTGCTCCATGCCTCTTTTGGGTGATATTGCTATGATATTTATACACTTCCATACACTTTTGATCATATTTGGACTAACCTATTAACTCAGTGCACCCCAGTGCCAGTTTCTGTTTTCGGCTGTTTTTGTATTTCAGGTTTTCCCATTACGAGAACTGTCAGAAAAATACCGGAAAAATTATATAAAAAATCAGCGTTCCAGAAGGTTCCCGGTAGCCAAAGTACAGCCGGGGGGGGGGGGCACCAGGGCTCCAGGCGCCCTGGTGGCGCGCCCCCCCTGGCCGCGCCGGGGGGGGTGGGGGGGCGCCTGGGCCCCCCGAGCCTCGTCTGATGCCCCCCTTTGGCATATATTTATACCGTCTCCCGAAACCCTCGAGACGGGAACTATTTTTCGCGATCTCATCTCTGTTCCGCCGCCGCCGCCGCTTCCAAGATCGGGAGCACCAGGAGAACTCTTCCCGGCACCCTGCCGGAGGGGAGGATCACTGCCGGGAGCTTCTCCACCACCATGGACGCCTCCCGGATGAGTTGTGAGTAGTCTCCCTTGGACCATGGGTCCATGACCAGTAGCTATGTGATGTTCTCCTCCTGTTATTGTGCTTCACTAATTAGTCCTCGTGAGCTGCCCTACATGATCGAGGCACATATGTAATCCTTATGCTGTTGCTATGATGAGTTTGCTGGGATCCGATGGATTATGAGATTATGTTCAGATTGTGTTTGAGTAATATATTTGATCTACCTCTTTTATATTTATGTTCGTAAGTAATTCTTGCATGTTCCCCGTTGTTATTTATTGCTTTGGCCAAGTAGTAGGTAGTGACTCCAAGAGGGAACGTTATGCTTGATTGTGGGTTCATGCCCCTCGATGACTAGCTTGAGTGACAGAAACATGAGTCTAGGGGATGTGCTGTTGCCATAAGGGGGAAAACAACGGTGCTTGTGCCCGCGGGTGCAAGGATTGTTTACTTTACGCAAAGTTCTTTTAATGCAGTTGTCTGTTGCTTTGAGTTTACACTATGGGTGGGACTCGCAACTTAATACCAGCGAGATGTTCTGGATAGATATCTCAAGGTGGATGATTAGTAGTAGATATTGATGGATTTCGGTCTACTTACCTCGGCGTACCGCCCATGCTTTGAACCTCTACCTTTCTTGCAACTTAGTCAGCATTGGTTTGCGCACATGGTCCTGTCAATTGCCCAGCTGTAATTCGTTTACCTCACATAGCTGTTTTATCGTCTTTTGGGAGAGAGACATCACTAGTGAACATCATGAGACTCTGGTCCATATTACCATCATTGATCACATCCACTATTTACTTTCCGCTTTTTATTTACTATTGCAATTATATCTATCACTACTATCACTTGCGTTTGATCCTTTGTAAACTACAAGGCCGGAGGGATTGACAACCTCTATGTACTCGTTGGGAGCAAAGTTATTTGTATCTGTGTGCAGGTCCACGTTGATTGCTAATATCTGGCGCCGTTAGCAGTTGACACCTTCTTGTTGAAACTGGGAGTCTCAGGGAAATCGATCCTTGGTATTGCCAAGGGAAAACTTCCGCTACACTGCATCTCAGACCTTCCACTTGGGGTAACCAACGAGGGGCGAGAAGCCATCAAGCAAAGTTTTCTGGCGCCGTTGCCGGGGACTCCACTCTTCAGGATAGGGGAGTTGCACGCTATCTTTTACCTTTGCTTTTTAGTCTTGTTAGTTTACCTTTCAGTTTTTGCTTTAGTATCTTTTATCGAAAATCACAAAAATAGTTATCTTGCTTGCTTGCTACTATGGTTTCCACCGAGAACACCAAGTTGTGTGACTTCACTAGTCACAACAACGATGACTTTATCTGCACACCTATCACTACACCTGCCACTTCAGCACCTTCATATGAAATTAAACCTGCTTTACTGAACTTAGTCATGAAAGATCAATTCTCCGGTGCTGGAGATGATGCTGCTTTACACTTAAACAATTTTGTTGAACTTTGTGATATGCAAAAGTACCAAGAAATAGATGGTAATATTGTTAAGCTTAATCTTTTTTCCTTTCTCCTTGAGAGGAGGAGCTAAAATTTGGTTTCAGTCTTTGCCTAGAAACAGCATAGATTCATGGGACAAGTGCAAAGATGCTTTTATTGGAAAATACTATCCACCTGCTAAAATTATCCAACTAAGAACTAACATAATGAATTTTAAACAATTGGATAATGAACACGTTGCCCAAGCTTGGGAACGTATGAAATCTCTTATCAAGAACTGCCCTACTCATGGTTTGACTACTTGGATGGTTATCCAAACTTTTTATGCAGGCTTGAACTTTACCTCACGGAACTTGTTAGATTCGGCCGCGGGAGGAACTTTTATGTCAACTACACTTGGTGCTGCCACAAAGCTTCTCGATGAGATGATGACCAACTATTCCCGATGGCACACCGAACGCGCTCCAACAGGTAGGAAGGTAAACTCTGTCGAGGAGATTTCCTCCCTAAATGCAAAAGTTGACTTGATCATGTCTCTACTTTCGAAGCAATCTTCTGTTGATCCTCGTGATGTTCCTTTAAATTCTTTGATTGCTCAAGAACAATTAGATGTGAACTTTATCTCTAGAAACAATTTTAATAACAATGCTTATAGGAGTAATTTTGGTAGCAATCCTAGACCGTTCCCCTCTAATTCTTATGGGAACAACAATGCTTATCCTAGCACCAAGAACTCCACTACTGAACTAGAGATTATGCTTAAAGATTTCATCACTACCCAAAAAGCTTTTAATAATAGTGTAGAAGAAAAACTAAACAAACTAGGTGATCTCTCTTCAAAGGTAGACAATTTAGCCAATGCAGTAGAATTGCTTAAAATTAGAACTTCTCCTCTTGAGGAGAGGAAGGTCACTCCTATGAATGCTATTGAAGTGCAAATTAATGAAAACATTAGGATGATGGCTAAACTTAAAGAGAGATGGGCTAGAGAAAGGGAGGAAGAAGATAGGATTAAGAGCCTTCCTACCCACCACACTGTTGCTACTATCCAAGTTGTTGAGGATACCCAAACTCTTAGCACCCAACGCACTCCTGGTCCCAATGGACCTATTAATTGTGATGCTATGACTATAGAAACTACCAAACAAGTGAACCTAAAGGACACCACTACCACCTTACTTGATGGTAGTGACCTTGATTTTGACAATTGCACTCTTACCGAAGTTATTGATTTCCTTCACAAGATGTCTAGAGATCCCGCACTAGCACGCTTAACCTTGCCTTCACAGAGCATATCACTAATGCTCTTATCAAAGCTAGGGAGGAGAAACTTAGAGTAGAAGCCTCCATACCTAGAAAGCTAGAAGATGGTTGGGATCCTATGATAAAAATTAAGTTGAATAACTTCTCTTGCTATGCTTTATGTGATGTTGGTGCTAGTACCTCTGTTATGCCCAAAAGAATATATGATATGCTTAAATTGAAACCTTTTGATTCTTGTTCTTTTGGTGTTCGTCTCGTTGATTCTTCCATAAAGAAACCTTTGGGGAGGATCGACGATGTTCTTATCATTGTCAATGACAACTATGTTCCCGTTGATTTTACTATTATGGACATTGAATGTGAACCTTCTTGTCCAATTATTTTGGGACGTCCTTTTCTACGCACCGTTGGTGCTATCATTGACATGAAAGAGGGGAATATAAAATTCCAGTTTCCTCTCAAGAAAGGGATCGAACACTTCCCTTGAAAGAAGATTAAGTTACCTTTTGAGTCCGTTACACGGGCTAGCTATCCTTTTACTCTTGATAAAACTTGATCTCTATGCATTATGCCTAGCTTAAAGGCATAAAAGAAAGCGCTTTTGGGAGGCAACCCACATGAATAAAAATTTATTTTGCTTTTTTTGTGTCTTGATGTTGTTACTACAGTAGCATCATCATTGTATCTTTGCTTTTCAATTTTGTGCCAAGTATAGCCTTTGATTGCAAGAAAGTTCAAAAGTTGTGACGTGTTGTCCAGGAAACAGATTCTGTCCTTGGATAGAAAAATTCGTATAAAATCACCAGATCATCTTTTTGGTCTGAATTTTTTTCTGCAGCGTGCTCTATATAATTGTCTTTCGTGTGTCTGTTTTGAGTTTTTTTATTAGAGTTGCAGAAGTGCCCCGGAAAATTCATTTACTACCTGCTGTTCTGTTTTTCACAGATTCTGTCCTGTTTTGCCTTTCCTTCATTTTGCAAACCTAGAGCTTGCTTTTTCTTTGCAAAAACCTTTTGGCAATCTTGAGAAACAGTAGACCTTCAAGAATATCTTTATTTCCAGCAAGGAACAATTATTTTATTAAGGGTACTAACCTCGCTAATCAGATTATGATGAGTTATGTATGAAGGGAGTTTTCAAGTGTGCGAGGGAAGATGATAAAAAGATCCAGGAGTGTCAAATGCTCAAGCTTGGGGATGCCCCCGTGCACCCCCAAGAAATATTCAAGGAGACTCAAGCGTCTAAGCTTGGGGATGCCCCCGTGCATCCCCTTCTCCATCAACATTATCAGTTCGTCTTTCGTTCCACTATATTTTTATCACTTCATGTGTTATGTGCTATGCTTGGAGCGTCTTGCTTTTAGTTTTCCTTTTTAGTTTTCTTTAGCTTTTCATAACGAGTCGGAACTCAGCATTTCTTTATGTGGGAGAGAAACACGCTCCACTTCTACCTAGAACATAACATAGAATTTTCATGTCTATCTTTGCTGTGTGTGTTCTTTGTCTTTCAATAGCTACTATCATGCTTAGCTTTTAGTTTTCATGCTTATCTTTTTAAAGAGCTTTTGTTTAGTTGGTTGCTTGAACTCTCTTTACTTATCATGATTATCTTGTTAAGAGAGTTTGCTTCCATGGCACCGGTTGATATGTCTATGATAAAGATGCTACGTGCATAATGGCGCTTAGTAGTTCATGTTTTCTTATGGTTAGTCTCAAATAGCTGGGGGGGTTCCCAATGTGTTATTGGAGTACCAACATGATTTGTTTGCCTATGATGTGGTATGGTTAGTAATATCTTCCTTCAAAGAATTTATTTTGATTGACTTGGCGTATGCTCACGCATATTTAAGATTGTAAAGAAAGTCTGTCAAGCCTTGATGATCTTTTGTTTCTGAGTAGCGATATAACTCCCATGCCTGATTCAATGTTGCTTTGTCGCTCTGCATGATTATGACCGTTATTGCTCTCTTAGTTGGTCGCTCCCAGTCTTTTGCTAACCTCCACCTGTACTAAGCGGACTGACTGCTTGTGCATCCACATTCTTTTAAACCAGTTATGCCATATGAGTCCACCATACCTTCCTACATGGTATTTACCTGCCATTCCTAACGGAGACTTGCATGTACCATCTCGAAATTATTCAAAGAAAAGCATTCCTATTTTGTGCCCCTGTTGTAAGTCCATGAGGAAGTAGTAGTTAATTCATAATCTTTTTAAGTTGGACAAGCTTCACCCTGGGATTGCATGTATAATGTGCAAACCCATAATACGAGAAGGAACTGGCATTGAGTGCGCCCGGCTCAAAATTAATATAACAAACAAACCCTCCTTCACGCTTTGTTCATGAGAAATCAGAAAACTTTGGCAGTGATAAACAAAGGAGATTAAGAGGATGTGATCGTCCTCATTCGGGAGCCGTTCCTCGAAACTTGTCCATCTCAAGAAGTGATTGAGTTATCTGCTAGCATTCGTTGACGAAACATGCATGATCTAAAAAAAATTATTACCTCTGTTTTAAAACCAAGAGCTCTGGTACATGTTTTGTCTTTGTTTCCGACTATGGGTTTTCAACCTTGCCAACAAAAGCCACGGTTCGAGAGTCTCCAGCTTCTTTTAAAGCACCAACTACTGAGAGCATGATTGTCATTCTGAGTGTAATGTGCATTGTCCCAAAGTAGCATTGTCTTTTGCATGATTGTGATATCGTTTATTTTGAAATCATTGTATCTAGTCATCACTTAAAACTTGGAGGTGCCCCTGCATTTATGTTTTGTTTCACTAAAGGGGGCAAGCGAGATATCACTTTATCATATTTGCACACCATGTTCATTACAAATCTATTTGATGTTTCAGTATCATATTGTAAAACTTTCAGTTCTTTGTGATTTTTTCATGAGGAAACTTAATTACTATAGATTCATTGTCTCAGTAAGCTTTTGTCATGTGACTATGAAAAAGTCCTATATGGTTAATAGCATGTCACCACAGAAATTATTCTTGTTATCATTTACCTACTCGAGGACGAGCAGGAATTAAGCTTGGGGATGTTGATACGTCCAAAACGTATCTATAATTTCTGCTTGCTCCATGCCTCTTTTGGGTGATATGGCTATGATATTTATACACTTCCATACACTTTTGATCATATTTGGACGAACCTATTAACTCAGTGCACCCCAGTGCCAGTTTCTGTTTTCTGCTGTTTTTGTATTTCAGGTTTTCCCATTACGAGAACTGTCAGAAAAATACCGGAAACATTATATAAAAAATCAGCGTTCCAGAAGGTTCCCGGTAGCCAAAGTACAGCCGAGGGGGCCACCAGGGCTCCAGGCGCCCTGGTGGCGCGCCCCCCCCAAGCCACGCCGGGGGGGCGCCTGGGCCCCCCGAGCCTCGTCTGATGCCCCCCTTTGGCATATATTTATACCGTCTCCCGAAACACTCGAGACGGGAACTCTTTTTCGCGATCTCATCTCTGTTCCGCCGCCGCCGCTTCCAAGATCGGGAGCTCCAGGAGAACTCTTCCCGGCACCCTGCCGGAGGGGAGGATCACCACCGGGAGCTTCTACACCACCATGGACGCCTGCCGGATGAGTTGTGAGTAGTCTCCCTTGGACCATGGGTCCATGACCAGTAGCTATGTGATGTTATCCTCCCGTTCTTGTGCTTCACTAATTAGTCCTCGTGAGCTGCCCTACATGATCGAGGCACATATGTAATCCTTATGCTGTTGCTATGATGAGTTTGCTGGGATCCGATGGATTATGAGATTATGTTCAGATTGTGTTTGGGTAATATATTTGATCTACCTCTTTTATATTTATGTTCGTAAGTAATTCTTGCATGTTCCCCGTTGTTATTTATTGCTTTGGCCAAGTAGTAGGTAGTGACTCCAAGAGGGAACGTTATGCTTGATTGTGGGTTCATGCCCCTCGATGACTAGCTTGAGTAACAGAAACATGAGTCTAGGGGATGTGATGTTGCCACAAGGGGGAAAACAACGGTGCTTGTGCCCGCGGGTGCAAGGATTGTTTACTTTACGCAAAGTTCTTTTAATGCAGTTGTCTGTTGCTTTGAGTTTACACTATGGGTGGGACTCGCAACTTAATACCAGCGAGATGTTCTGGATAGATATCTCAAGGTGGATGATTAGTAGTAGATATTGATGGATTTCGGTCTACTTACCTCGGCGTACCACCCATGCTTTGAACCTCTACCTTTCTTGCAACTTAGTCAGCATTGGTTTGCGCACATGGTCCTGTCAATTTCCCAGCTGTAATTCGTTTACCTCACATAGCTGTTTTATCGTCTTTTGGGAGAGAGACATCACTAGTGAACATCATGAGACTCTGGTCCACATTACCATCATTGATCACATCCACTATTTACTTTCCTCTTTTTATTTACTATTGCAATTATATCTATCACTACTATCACTTGCGTTTGATCCTTTGTAAACTACAAGGCCGGAGGGATTGACAACCTCTCTGTACTCGTTGGGAGCAAAGTTATTTGTATCTGTGTGCAGGTCCACGTTGATTGCTAATATCTGGCGCCGTTAGCAGTTGACACCTTCTTGTTGAAACTGGGAGTCTCAGGGAAATCGATCCTTGGTATTGCCAAGGGAAAACTTCCGCTACACTGCATCTCAAACCTTCCACTTGGGGTAACCAACGAGGGGCGAGAAGCCATCAGGCATCAACGGTGGCCTCGACGGCGAGGTGCTCCTCCAAGATCTGGGGGTTGACACGAATGGCAGCCATCGCGACCTCATCTGCGCGTGCGGTCGCGATTTCCTTCTCCGCTGCCAAATGCTCCTTGAGATCTTGGCTATACTGCGTGCACTATGCCTTACGGCGGCGCTTATTTGGTGGAGGGGTCGGTGATTTGGGTGGAAGGTGTCGCGCTCGCGTCTGCGGTCGGGGCATGTGGGATGTGGAAGGAGGAGGAGGATGGGGGTCGGGTGTGGATTACCTGCCTGGATAGGCGAGGGCGAGCAGCGTGAAGGAGGGTCGTCGTCGAGGAGGCAGCGCTGCAAGCAAGGAGTGAAGGTTTCAACTTGGAAAGGAAGGTCGAAAGAGGGGAAATGTGGCTTTTGGTAAGGGGGAGGGGGTGGGGAGGTAGATATTTCCACGGAAGCCGAAAATTTGGAATCGCTTCAGCGAAAAAACTGGCGCGCAAAGTGTCATCAGACACGGTCCCTTATTCAGAACTGTGTACGATATGTGAACATCACAAATGATTTAGATAGCCTAACCCGTGTGTGTTGAGTGAGTTTGAACGTCAAAAATTTTGGTTCGAATTTCCCTGGTTACAGTGGTCATCCACGTCATTGCATAATTTGGGTACACAAAGGAGACTAACTTGTTAATCGAGCAAGTTCATCAATTAAACAGAGCTAGCTGACCTAAACATTACTCTAACAAATTAAAGACCGATGCTCTTAATTAAACAAAACAAAGAGTACTACTACGGCTGGTGCTCGTCGATCTCCGTCGCTGCCTCCATGTCCAGCTTGCGCCCGACGGTCTTCTGGGGAAGGGGCTCCATGGCATCAATTGCACCATACTCGGCAAGCATCTTGCCATCCGCGCCCGCCATATCTTTGGCATAGGCCACCATGAGTTGTGCGTGGGCGGTCGTGATCTGGGCTCTGGCGGGCTCCATCGTGGCAAGGTATGCCATGCAGGAACGGACGGCTGCTCGAACTCTCTCGACGATTGCCAGCTCTTCGGTCGTGGGTTGCCGACCATTGTCGGAGAAGCTTGGTTCGATTTGTGCGGTGACCGCCATGAGCTGGGCGTCGACGACCTCGACATGGTAGTGGGCGGCCTCCATCAGGGCTAAGGCCGCCGCTGCGGAACGGACAGCTGTTGTGCCGCTTTCGCCAGTGGCTATCCTCGAGGCAGATGTTGCTGCTGCCGCTTGAGAAGCAACAACAGCCGTTTGGGCTGCCTTTGTTGTCCGGACGCAGACTACGGTCGCCCTCACGACGCTTGTTAGCACGCGCCTGGCGGTTGCGGCCGCGCTCTCGCCGGAGTGGGCCGTCGAAGTTTCCCTCACGACGTGGGTCCACGTCCCCATCTTTCACAAGCGACGAATGAACAGTGAAATGATATTTGGGGAGTGAGCTAGTGTGCTTGATACGCCAGCTGTGGACTGTAGCTGACGCACCTTCTCGCGTAAGCCATAGGTGTATTATACACCGACGGTGCTCCAAGATAGTTTGTGCTGCATCTCAGATGGTTGGTGATAATAACCTCTATGCAATCTACTTGATTTATCGTCTTGATTTGAATTACGTAATGGGGTCACAACTACAAAGGATGGTGTTTGAATTCTTAGAACTTTTATCTGCAGTGAACATGCAACTATAGGTGTGTCGTCAAAAAATTGGAATTATTCAAGGTTCGTTTGGACGTTTTTATACATTAACTTGGTTTTCGAGGCATTTTATGTGCATAATTCTAATTTGAACTACATGAACATGCTACAGTGCATATAAACTGGTTGAGAAATCAAATATGTGTCCTTGGTCACATGCTTAGGTCCCATACAAGAAATGGGAATGAATGTCACACACCCTGCCACCGTCACTCGGCCGCAAACATTGAGATACATGGCTTTTAATTTCTAGTAAATCCAAAACTCGTATGAAATTCATGAAACCTGGCATGCTATCATGGAGCGTCACCAACATGCCGTGATAAAATTGTTGTCCCATTTGGGGCATGTTTGGGTATAAGCTTCTCACAAACTAGAGCTTCTCACAACAAGCGCGTGGTTTCGGTAGGGAACGTGCCACCTTTGGGGATGAAACGATATCCGTTGCCTCTTATTGCTTTAAAAAAAACGAGTGTCAACATAGAACAACATGAGTGTTGTTTTCAATTTTGCAATATTTTAGGGTTCGTTTGTACATTTTTATACATTAACTAGTTTTTCCACGCATTTTATGCGCATAATTCAAATTTGAACTACATGCAAATTCCCCAGTGCATATAAACTGGTTGAAAAATAATATATGTGTCCTTGGTTGCATGCTTAGGTCCCATGCAAGAAATGGGAATGAATTTCAAACATCGGGGCACCGTTGATTGCCGGCAAAACATTGAGATACATGGCTTTTAATTTCTAGTAAATCCAAAATTCATGAAACTTGGCATGCTATCATGGAGCGGCATCAACATGCCATGGTAATTTTTTTTGTCCCATTTGGGGCAGGTTTGGGTATATGCTTCTCACAAACCAGAGCTTCTCATAACAAGCATGATGGTTTCGGTAGGGAACGTCCCACCTTTGGGGACGAAGCGATATTCATTGCCTCTTATTGCTTCCAAAAATTTTCTCGTGTCAACATAGAACAACAGGAGTGTTGTGTCAATTTTTGTGATTTTTCGGGGCTCGTTTGGATATTTTTATGCATTAACTGAGTTTTCAATGCATTTATGTGCATAATTCAAATTTGAACTACATGCACATGCTCCAGTGCATATAAATTGATTGAAAAAACAAATATGTGTCCTTGTGTGCATGCTTAGGTCCCATACAAGAAATGGGAATGAATTTCAAACACCGGGGCACCACTGATTGCCGGCAAAACATTGAGATACGTGGATTTTAATTTCTGGTAAATCCAAAACTCGTCTAAAATTCATGAAACTTGGCATGCTATCATGAAGCGGCATCAACATGTCGTGGTAAATTTTTTGTCCCATTTGGGGCAGGTTTGGGTATATGCTTCTCACAAACCAGAGCTTCTCACAACAAGCATGATGGTTTTGGTAGGGAACGTCCCACCTTTGGGGACGAAATGATATCCATTGCCTCTTATTGATTCCAAAAAAAAAATCTCGTGTCAACATAGAACAACAGGAGTGTTGTGTCAATTTTTGTGATTTTTCGGGGTTCGTT
Organism: Secale cereale; assembly: GCA_902687465.1. Lineage (NCBI taxonomy): Eukaryota > Viridiplantae > Streptophyta > Magnoliopsida > Poales > Poaceae > Secale > Secale cereale. The sequence continues at coordinate 86,443,065 of LR738710.1, read as the reverse complement.
TGGATATTTTTATGCATCAACCGAGTTTTCAATGCATTTATGTGCATAATTCAAAGTTGAACTACATGCACATGCTCCAGCGCATATAAATTGGTTGAAAAATCAAATATGTGTCCTTATGTGCATGCTTAGTTCCCATGCAAGAATTGGGAATGAATTTCAAACACCAGGGCATCGTTGATTGCCAGCAAAACATTGAGATACATGGCTTTTAATTTCTAGTAAATCCAAAACTCGTTTGAAATTAATGAAACTTGGCATGCTATCATGGAGCGGCATCAACATGCCGTGGTGAAATTTTTGTCCCATTTGGGGCAGGTTTGGGTATATGCTTCTCACAAACCAGAGCTTCTCACAACAAGCATGATGGTTTTGGTAGGGAACATCCCACCTTTGGGGACGAAGTGATATCCATTGCCTCTTATTGCTTTAAAAAAATTCTCGTGCCAACATAGAACAAGAGGAGTGTTATGTCAATTTTTGTGATTTTTCGGGGTTTGTTTGGACATTTTTATGCATTAACTGAGTTTTCAATGCATTTATGTGCATAATTCAAATTTGAACTACATGCACATGCTCCAGTGCATATAAATTGGTTGAAAAATCAAATATGTGTCCTTATGTGCATGCTTAGGTCCCATGCAAGAAATGTGAATGAATTTCAAACACCAGGGCACCGTTGATTGCCGGCAAAACATTGAGATGCCTGGTTTTTAAATTCTAGTAAATCCAAAACTCGTTTGAAATTCATGAAACTTGGCATGCTATCATGGAGGGGCATCAACATGCCGTGGTAAAATGTTTGTCCAATTGGGGCAGGTTTGGGTATATGCTTCTCACAAACCAGAGCTTCTCACAACAAGCATGATGGTTTCAGTAGGGAACGTCCCACCTTTGGGGACGAAACGATATCCATTGCCTCTTATTGCTTCCAAAAAAAATCTCATGTCAACATAGAACAACAGGAGTGTTGTGTGAATTTTTGTGATTTTTCGGGGTTCGTTTGGACATGTTAATGCATTAACTGAGCTTTCAATGCATTTATGTGCATAATTCAAATTTGGACTACATGCACATGCTCCAGTGAATATAAATTGGTTGAAAAATCAAATATGTGTCCTTATGTGCATGCTTAGGTCCCATGCAAAAATGGGAATGAATTTCAAACACCAGGGCACTGTTGATTGCCAGCCAAACATTGAGATGTCTTGTTTTTAAATTCTAGTAAATCCAAAACTCGTCCGGTGCACAGGTTCATCAGGAAGCGCGCGAGATGTTCAACGCAGGATTTGTGCATCTCTTCAACGCAAACGGTTCAGTGAAGCAGTAAAGCGGTAGAAAATAAACCAAAAAATATACGTGCTGCCGTGTGCCGTGCGAGCAGGCGTGAGTTGACGGGATGCATGCGAGCAGTCCGCCGCGCAGGGATATCGGGAGGTGTTCGTGCGGGTGTGTGTATTGACGGGGAGGCTTGCAAGTAGCTGTGTGAAATGATGGTTGGAATGGCAGACGTCCACCGCGCAGGTTCATCGGGAGGCGAGACAACTTTTGAGCGCAGCCTACCTCGCTCCCACATGTCCATATTAATTGCGCTCCCGAGCCGCCCGCCATAATTGGCGGCCGCACCCCCGGTCCACAGTGGTCACTGACGTCTGGACTCCAGAGTGTATGACGATGCCGCCGAAGCGCACCATCGGAGGGAGTGGCGATGCCGGGGTTGGTGAAGCACTTGCACAACGTGTGAAGCTGGCCACAGAGGTTTCCGTCGCCGCCGACAAGGTCTCGTGCGGGCAGCAACACGACCTTGAATTCGTCGACGCCGTCGTGCCCCCCCCCCAGCCGGGGCCGGAGGTGAACAGCAACTCCGGCAACAACTGCGACTCCGACGGAAAACCGGTTAGTCATCTATATACCCATTTGTGCAGCAAACATATCAAGTGTTTTCTCTGGTTAACCCCCCCACCCCGCCCATCTGTAATTTTTCTGGAATACAAATCATATGGTTATATTCTCTCATTCCATGAAACCAGAGTAATCAAGATCCGTTAGATGCACGTAGTGTATTGATTGTTTGAATGTTATCCGTATAGAGTTAGTGATTAAGTGTTTGTTCTGTACAAATGATTTTTGCTAATAATCCGACTAGTGTTAGCTTGCGTGCTAATAATTCGTGGCCAGCTCTTGAGAATTGATTTTGAATGTCCTACATATATGTTTGTGCCTTTTTCTTCCGGATCTTGAGAATTGATCTGTCGGAGGGCTCCGTTCAACGCATCTGCATCCCGACATGCTACCTGTTGGTCATACCCTGCATGGTGGCCACCTGGCTGACATCCCGTCAATTCGATAAACTCCAGCAGCTTGAGTTCTACCATGACTATGTATGTAACATACCACGAACTGATGTATCTGTGCCCTCACCACCGATGTCCATCATGTGGTTTTCCTCCTCACTCCACACTAACACCTTTGCCCGATGCCATCTAGTAGACAATCTGGTACAAATGCTTCGACTCCCACTACTAAAAAAACGTGCGCTTGTGGTGGTTGATCTATCGGAGGCCGCACTGCACAACATCATCCACTCCAGCTACCCTGCCCTAGAGCGCTTGCTGCTTGTGTTTGCAATGGAAATTCGTATCCGTTGTCCCAAAATAAAGTTGTCCCGCCTTGTAAGCATGGGATTTTTTTGGACATGATGTCATCATCGAACATGCCCCTTCACTTCAAAGGTTGCTCCTTGATTCTGGTATAGTACCTTCCAAATAACTATAGTCTCTGCGCCTAAACTGGAGACCTTGGGTGCAATTCGTGATAATTTTAGATGGTTCAAGACGGTATTTCACTCCACACCTATTGAGGTATTGTATATTATTCACGTAAACTTTTGTAATATGCCTTTTTCATTTGTGCACATAAGTTAAGTATCATCTTGGAGTACACTTTTGGTACTAATATTATATTCTATGCTCAATGAAGATCTTGTCCATCCTATCAGTGGTGGTGGATTCTATCAAGACCTTACATATCAGTATGTGGTGTTTTGATCTGAACACGATTATTGGCTTGCTGCAATGCTTTCCATGTCTGGAGAATTTGTATATAAAGGTGACGATTTCACGCACATTGAAAGCCCATATATAATGTACTATAATTAATCGTTGAGCTATCACTCTTTCAACATAACCTTTTTAGACATTAACTATTTTCAATCTTCATCTGTATTTAGGCACTAACACATGGAGAAAATTGTATAACCAATCGATGGTTCAAGAAGCACCGGGATTTTCTCAGATCTCATGACATTCGTTTGAAGATAGTAACACGGGAAGGATATGCATCCAACAATGCAAACACTAGCTTTGTGTGGCACCCCGGCTCAGAGCGACCGGTTTACCCTGCATTGCCTGTCCAGAGACCTTGTCTTCTGGCAACACACAACATCTTGGTACAGAAAACAACTGCTTTATTGATACTTAGTGGATCAAAGTTTACATTACAACAGGTAGCGAGGCCAAGCGGCACACACGGTGCGGCTGAACAATATGTACATTATTTAGTGAACATAAAAGGCCTCGGTTATAACATCTACGCGGCAGTGGAACGACTTCGTAGCGGAACTCCATAGCACAGGGACACCGATGTGGACACGATCTAGACTCGGACGTCACTCCTTCTCGGGGTATTGGATCGACACCTATGGGATCACAAGAATACCTACTACGGTTGCGGGGCGCGGGGTTAAGAGAAGAGCGGATCAAACAGATAGCACATGGTTCGTTTACCCAGGTTCGGGCCGCACGGATGCGTAAAACCCTACTCCTGCTTTCGTGGATTGTATATCTGTGTTCTTCAGCTAGCAATGGGGCGTGAGGAGCTCCAAAAAGCCGAATCCTCCTCCTGGTCGCCTCGGGCCTCCTTTTATAGGGAAAAGGGGTTGCCACAGTGGCACACAGGAGGTGGAAAGGGTATAGTGATGCGAGGTTATCCCTCGCATTACATGACAAGGCGCATTTAATGCGTCTTGCTTAGGTGTCCTTGCTTTATCGGGGACGGGGGAGAGGCCTGTCTTGTCTGCCGCCGCTCCTTCTTGTGTTGACACGCGCCCTGGACAGCGGTGCCTGAGACGCCAAGTAGGCAGGCAGGCAGCTGAGGTGGCGCAATGGTGGGTCTTCACGAAGATTTGTACGTCACCATGCAGTTGCCTGCCCAGCTGGTTGGGTCGGCAGCTGCATAGGGCGGTGGTAGTTTAATCGGCGCGGGCCTGATGGTGGCCCTGCGGATGCCCTCGGCAAGGGCCTTGCCGGGGCCACGGCAATGGTCTTGCCACGGCGCCTGCTGTCATCCCCGGCAAGATGCTTGCCGGAGGTCTTGTAGTCTTCCTTGGCTGGGATCCCGCCAAGGGTCGTCGTCTTCTTAGCGTGTATCTGATCTTGAATGTCTTCACAAAGATCTGCATGCCACTACGGGGATGCCTCCCGAATCCTTGCCCCATGGGGGCAGTGGACTCAAGGGTGATCCGCTCCGTAGGCGTGGGGCGAGTTGCCGCGGCAAGGGTCTTGCCGGGGCTGCTAAAGCCGGCCCCGGCAAGGATCTTGCCGGGGCTGCTAAAACTGGCTCCCGGCAAGGATCTTGCTGGGGGAACCCGCTTCGTCCCTTTGCTCTTTGTGGTCTTGGCTTCGGGCTTCAGTTCCATCGAGCTTCGGTCTTACCCTGGCTCACCTCCCTTGCCGTGCTTGGTGTGGTGGTGCCCGTGGCTCAGACTGCCTGTGCACAGTCATAGGGGTACAAAAAGCATACCCCCCTTTTTGTACATTGACAGGAGCCCTCGGGCCTGGGCCACACATAAGCGCGACGCGTTGTTGGGCTAGGCCCAGAACGGTGTGCGGGCAGGCGGGACGGTTTTTACCGTGGTAAGGATTTCCGCGCGCTGCGCCTCCCACGAACCGCGCGCGTGGCGCGGGGTGGAGGGGCGTGCGTGATGTGGGCGGCATGCGCGGGGCGGTTTCCGCAGGCATCCGTCACGTCACAGTTAATGCGAAAGGAGGCTTCCCGCGTTCCCCCCCCATAAGAAGGAATAACCGCGGGCGCGCTGCACACTTCCTCCGCTTTCCTCGCGCCTCTTCTAATCTCAGAGCCGCCGCTTCCTCTCTTCCTTCCTTCCGAAGCTTCCGCCGTCGCCTGCCGCCGTCGCTTCACCCTCCCCCCTCTCTCAGCCCTCTAACTTTCTCAGCTGCTATGGCGTCCAAGCCCGTCAAGGGCAAGGGGGTGGCCAAGGGCGCCGGGACAGTGGAGCCGCCGGAGAGCGCGCTATTGGGGGACCGGACGAAGTCCGCCTTCTTCTTCCCCTCGACGGTCGGCGTCCACGAGCTCCGGGCTGCCTTCAAGCCCCTTTGGGGGGTGAAGACGGGGGG
>LR738710.1:86364390-86437569 GCA_902687465.1 Secale cereale | reverse complement strand
GGAATTTGGGACATCCGGCGACGCGCGTCATTCCTGCCGCTTGCGCTGAACCTGGCCCAAATCGGTATCCCTTCTTCGTCGACTACTTTTCTTGCGGGTTATGTCCCCCTTTCTCTGATTTCTTCTGTGATATCATGCACACCTTCGGCTTCCGCCTCTTGGATTTTACTCCGAATGCGGTGGCGTGCATGGCTTTCTTCGCACACCTTTGCGAGGGCTTCGTCGGGGTGCAGCCCAACACGACGCTCTTCCGCCACTATTTCTCCCCTCGGATCCAGCCGGGAGGTGTCGTCTCTGGATGCATCACCTGGATTCCAAGTTCCAAGGGAGCGTACCCGAACGGCGCCATGAAGGAGAGGTGGGATGAATGGCGCGGCCGGTGGTGCTGGATTGAACAAGAAGATCCGCCAAGATTCTGCAAGGTCCGCCGAGTGCCACCGGTCCGTGGCAGCGACTGGAGCGACGTCGCCGTCGCCGATGGGAGGCTCACCGTCGCCACCACCAGGATTCTCCGGCTCACCCAGGCCGGACTCACCCTTGAGATGATCGGGGCGGACTTCATTCGCCGTCGGATCGCTCTGTTGCACAACAAGGGGAGCCCATCCTGGCTCTTTAGGAATCCGGCTGATGTTATGCGACTCCGCCCTGGCCTCGATCACAACTTCACGGTGATGGGACATGCCCATTTCTGCCAGCGGCTCTTCCAGCTTGATGTGGGTCACGACGGGGAGGTCGAGCGGACCAGCCAGGCCGCGAGGGCTGCCGTAAAGGCCGGCAAGGCCATCAAGGGACAGTTCTTCAAGTTGCCAGCGGGGGTGGTCCCGTTGTGCAACAATTCGCATCAGTCCGAGATCATCGCCATGATGCCAGACTGCAACGCGCACGGCCCTGTCCCGAGCTGGCAGGAGCCGGTGGACGCAGACGTGCAACAATTCTTCGATTCTCTGGTTGAGGTGTATGTCAATCCTGACGCCGAGCGGTGGCTTGTCATGGACACCACCCAGGCAGAGCTGGACTACATTGCCACTAGGGCGAGGGAGGCGCAGCTTGCCATGGAGGGCGGCAACGTCAGGGGTGTCGAGGACAAGGCCGCAACGGCTGCAGAGGAGGAGGAGCTCGCCCAGTGGGCGGCGGCCGCCGGGGAGGCTAGCAGCGCCGGCACCGGAGCTCCGCTTGTTAAAGATGCGGCCGACGAGTCATTGTCGGAGGAGGACGTGGAGGCGGGCTCGGCGCCAGCTAGGGGAAGAGGGCGAGTCCTGCGGCGGGCTAGTTCCGGCGAGCCGGTCCGGCCCGGCAGGGCCACGTAGCCTCAATTGACCCTGGAGGGGTCCGGGCGCCACACGAGGGCCACGACCGCGAGGAGGCTGACGAAGGCCGCTGAGAAGAAGAAGGCGGTAGCTCCGTCTCCATCTAGGCGCGCACAAGCTCCACCTTCTTTGCCTCCCCCGGCAGATGTCGACTCGGATGTTGACACGGAGCTCCCTTTTGATCTTGGGCCTATCAGCTCGAAGAGGAAAAGGAAAGCGGTGGAGGAGGAGGAGATGGACAATGAGTAAGTAATCCGTTCCTTACTGCCATTTCCATTCCCCTGAACTAAGCCACTCATCTTGATCAGTTTTTGCTTCTGCAGGGATGCAGAGACGTTGGCCCAGAGGGTGAAGAGGGCCAAGGCCTAGGCGAGCAGTCAGCCCCCGGCTGGGGCTTCAGAGACACCACTGGTGGTGTTGAGCAGCCCGGACAGCAGCCCCCGGCACAGCCCCCAGCGTAAGCTCGTCACCCTCCTCTTGCTTGACATGTGGTAGATGTTCGATGCTATGGTGCTAACCTCGTCGGTTTTGTAGGATGGGAGCGGCGGCAGGAGGAGCCGCAGGGGCTACCCCCAACACACCACCCCCATCGACTACGCCGCCGCGAGGGGCGTCCCCGACAAGGGCACCAAGCATGGATCCCACACCCATGGAGGAAGAGGGGAACTTGGGCGCTGGTAGCTCTGCCACGGCGCCATATACTGGCGAGGAGGGGACTCCTGCTTCACAGCCTGGCACTGGTGAGTCGCCCGTCCTTCGTCTCTGCTTTTCCCTTATTCTTTTCTTTCTTGGCTTCATCGTCCCCATCACTGCCCAGGCCCTCCTTCAACAGATATGGAGGACGTGGACACTTTCGTCGGGAACATTGCTGAGGAGGCCGCGGCGGAGGCTGACAGGATTGCCGCCGAGGAGGCCGCCAAGGATGCTGGCGAGGCCGATGCCGACGAGACCGCCAAGGATGCTGCCGAGGGTGCCAGCGATGGGCCTGCTGGGGAGGCCGGCAAGGCCACAGCCGAGGAAGAGGTGGTTGATGATCAGCCCTCTTCCTCCACAGCCTCGGGCCCCGGCAGATATCTGACGGTGGGCGACGATCTCTTCGTCCATCTCGCAGTGGCGGCAAGTTCTCGAGCGCCCGCCGGAGGGGAAGTCTTCGACGACGAGGTGCTCCCCGCCACCGGGCTTGAGGTTGTCGATGAACTGGGCGTCGGCGGCGATGGTTCCCCGGAAGAGCAGCTCTTCCGGGCTATGGGGGCCAACTTCCGGAAGCTCCAAGCGCTCTACCGTGCCTGTCTGGATAAGGTTAAGTCCAGGATGGCAACGGTGGACGAGGCGGAGGTGGACTTCAAGGCGCGCGTTGCTGAGGCGCAGACCTGGTTTCACCAGGCTCGCGAGCAGCAGAGGGCCTTCCAGGAGGAGTTGGCCAAGCGCGATGCAGAGCTCACCATGAATATGTCTGACATCGAGAAGGCCCAGGAAGAGGCAGCGAACTTGGCTGCCGCGGCCGAGGCCGCCCGGAACCAGCATCAAGCCGCCTTGGATTCCCAGGAGGAAGACCTCTCCGCGCGTGAGGCGAAGCTTGCCGCAACGCTCCATGGCAAGGATGAGGAGCTCGAGGTCCTTGTCGAGCGGCGGACTCGCGAGCTGGGGCAGAGGCACAAAGAGGCACTCGATGCCCAGGCTCTGGTCCATGCCGGCAAGGTGAAGGAGCTGGAGGTAGAGCGGGACGAGCTGAAGGAGCAGGCCCTCAAGTTGTCCGACGAGAGGAGCACGCTCAACTGTGCCTTGGCAGAGGCGCATGGAGCGGCCATCAGCAGGGCTGCGGAGCTCTCCGAAGTGCAAAACTCCATCAAAGATCTCAAGCTGAAGCTAGAGAATCTCGAGAAGATGTTGTCGGAGAGCTCGGCTCAGGAGGAGACCTGGACTAGGAGCCTGGAGGAGGAGAAGCAGCTGCGGGGGGACGAGGCCGCCTCCCACCGGGAATACGTGGCGGGCAAGAACATATGAATCACCCGGCTAGAAGACGTCGCCGGCAGGGTTACCTCGCAGTTGGCCCTCATGGGGATGCCAAACGTGAGGTATGCCCCTGAGTGGAGCGAGACTGTCAATGCCAAGTTGACCCTATTCTTCGAGGGCGTCCTCAGCGCCTTGGCTGATCTTCACTCCAACAGGACGGCCACGCTGGCCGGGGAGGCCCGGCGACTTTGCCGGGGGGTCATGACCAAGGTCCTCACCAAGATGGCGTACTGGAATCCCGCCCTTGACTTCGAAGCTGCGATGGATAGCTTGCCGGAGGGTGCTGCCTCATGGTGCTCAAGGAGTGCATCAAGCCCGTCATCAGCCGCATCGACGAAATGAAGAGGGTGGAAGGCCAGCGCCGGGATTAGGCATCCCATTCTTCTTCGCCACTGCGGGTTCATGACCAAGACAAATTTTATCTTTAGTTAGAACCGCAGCGATGATATGATGTAATATAACTTTAAAATACTTTTGGAATTATGCATGCTATTTCCCTGTTTGTTGCCTCTTTGTATGTCCACCCTACGCTAGCTGGGTAGGCTTGTCGGCGTGGAAACCCAAGGCGGTGTCTTGGGGACGGGTCCCCATTGGCCTGCCGGGCGAGCGTGCTACCGGGTGAGCCACCTTACCGCCCTTAACGCAGCCGCTCGAACTGTCGAGTTTGACTCGAGTGAGAGTCGAGAGCCTTGCCAATTGCGGAAGGCTACCCTACCGTTTCCAACGCAGCCTTTTGAACTGTTGAGCGGACTCGAAACAGAGCAAAGGCGTTGCCGATCGGAAGGGCCCCATTTGCGTGCAGGTTTCTTTTTGTACAAAGAATGACAGCTCAGCTCCGAGGATAATAACCTTAAATAATAGAATGGAAATATCCAGGGTTCAATGTAACTTAGCTTCTATTCGTAGCCGCTCGAGTGCTGATCTTCCGGCCTCCTTCCTTCTCAAAGAGCCACGAAGACAAAAGAGCGCTGGGCTAACTGCTAGAGCCGATTCTCACAACTGCATCCCCCTACCTGGCGCGCCAAAGATGTCGGGGTATTGGATCGACACCTATGGGATCACAAGAATCCCTACTACGGTTGCGGGGCGCGGGGTTGAGAGAAGAGCGGATCAAACAGATAGCACACAGTTCGTTTACCCAGGTTCGGGCCGCAAGGATGCGTAAAACCCTACTCCTGCTTTGGTGGATTGTATATCTATGTTCTTCAGCTAGTTATGGGGCGCGAGGAGCTCCAACAAGCCGAATCCTCCTCCTGGTCGCCTCGGGCCTCCTTTTATAGGGAAAAGGGGTTGCCACAATGGCGCACAGGAGGTGGAAAAGGTACAGTGATGCGAGGTTATCCCTCGCATTACATGATAAGGCGCATTTAATGCGTCTTGCTTAGGTGTCCTTGCTTTATCGGGGACAGGGGAGAGGCCTGTCTTGTCCGCCACCGCTCCTTCTTGTGTTGACACGCGCCCTGGCCAGCGGTGCCTGAGACGCCATGTAGGCAGGCAGGCAGCTGAGGTGGCGCAATGGTGGGTCTTCACGAAGATCTGTACGTCGCCACGCAGGTGCCTGCCCAGCTGGTTGGGTCGGCAGCTGCATAGGGAGGTAATAGTTTGATCGGCGCAGGCCTGATGGTGGCCCCGCGGATGCCCTCGGCAAGGGCCTTGTCAGGGCCCCGGCAAGGGTCTTGTCGCGGCGCCTGCTGTCATCCCCGACAAGATGCTTGCTGGAGGTCTTGTAGTCTTCCTTGGCTGGGATCCCGCCAAGGTTCGTCATCTTCTTAGCGTGTATCTGATCTTGAATGTCTTCACAAAGATCTGCATGCCACTACGGGAATGCCTCCCGAATCCTTGCCCCATGGGGGCAGTGGACTCAAGGGTGATCCGCTCCGTAGGCGTGGGGCGAGTTGCCGCGGCAAGGGTCATGCCGGGGCTGCTAAAACTGGCTCCCGGCAAGGATCTTGCGGGGGGAACCCGCTTCGTCCCTTTGCTCTTTGTGGTCTTGGCATCGGGCTTCAGTTCCATCGAGCTTCGGTCTTACCCTGGCTCACCTCCCTTGTTGTGCTTGGTGTGGTGCTGCCCGTGGCTCAGACTGCCCGTGCACAGTCATAGGGGTACAAAAAGTGTACCCCCCTTTTTGTACACCGACACTCCTTTCCAGCGAAACTTTCCTGAAATCTGGCATGACACGCCAGGTCAGTCCATTGAATGTACTTGCAAGCTTACAACGAACATAAACATAATGACAAACAATATCAAGATAATTATTCAATTTTTAAAATGCAATAAAATACAGATGTATGAATATAACTAACATGCAGTGCTCATGCCTTTGGGAAAACAGTCCCTCGGACTGACTTACCAACGGTGATCCTTCTTAACATACCAACTTGTCTATATCAAAAGGATTATCTCGTGTTCTTTCCGGCGATCACAACCCTGACCAACACTTGGTCTCAAAAATCTCGGTGGCCTTTCCACCATTTCTGATAGTGCATAATTCATAACTTAGTGAGAAAAAATTTATTAAATGTTGACCCATGGTGTGACCTACTTTCGAGCGTGTCAATGACCGTGGACTCGACTATCGATAGATTAATTACACTACAGAGGTAGTGCACTGTACCCACACCAGGGAACCCATGGCCACGGTCTCCCATTCGGGTGGACCAATGGCGTTCCGACGAAACCCCTCCATTGCCATGACACTTTCTCGGCCACTCCGACTTGTTTCCCATCGGAATAGTCCTGGGTGGCCCCGTGCCTACCAAAGGCACAACGACCACCGTCGTGGCCAAACATAAACTGTCCCAAACGGGGACTCGGTACCATAATCTCAACAACGGGCACACAAGGTTATGTCTGCTTACCGGGCCAGGGTACCGCACGCCCATAACCTTCCCTAGTTGGAGGTGCCGACTAGAGGCATGGCAACGGACCGAAAAAAGGCCTTCCCATAAATGCAAATGTGGTTGCACTAGGAGAAACTTGATTCAGTGGCACCATGACTCGGTCAACGATATATTCAAGTTGAGTTATTAGCAGGTTCAACTTAAAAAAAATAACCGGTGTCATAAAATGCCATGCAAATGCAACACAAAATATACATTATCATAAAGAATTGGGTCAGCTCTACCACACTAAGCATAAGCATCAACAACTTCTAACACTCCTCTGGTTAGGATTAGATATCAATTAAAACAAAATATATTCTAGCAAAATTTTATCATATTTCTTATGCAACAAAATAACTCCAAACAATTATTTATATCCATAACCCTATTAGTTCTTCATAACCCAAACTTTATTCTAGTTACGTTAACAACTTAATCAACTTCCAACTGTATCTAAACTAAATATAACAACCAAATCAAACAGCCAACAGAATAAAAATAATAAAAATAATTTACATGCATGGATTAAATCATCTATTCAAGTTGGAAAATCACAAATATTGAAATGGCACCATGATAATGTTGCTGTGGCTTGCCTTAGTACAAATGAGGTTCACAAGCCTCATGGTGATCCTCAAGACAAGCTTCCTCTTCTGAAAAGATTTAAAAGCACAAAAAGAAAATATCAAGAACCCTTCTGAAATTCACCAGAAAATCTACACAGCATAGAAAAGTCTCATTTTTCGTGTGCTACAAGATTTCTTTACAAAGAACACAATGCAAAAAGCATAAATTCATTTGGACTGATGGTTAAAAAGTTATTGATGTTTGAAGTTCTCTGGAATATATATAAATTTGAATTTAAATAAACAAACTTGGGGGGTGACGTCGAAGGCGTAAAGCCTCAGGGCGCCACCACTCGTATCGCTTCGCGCGAGTACAGAGTGGCTGACTAGCGGGCCTCGCTAGTCAGATGAGGAGGAGAGGGAGAGGGAAACAGAGGCGGCCGCGGCTTCGCCGGAGCGCACGCCGGCGGCGAGCGCTCCTTGGCCAAAACGAGAGTGATGGATCTACAGAGGGGATGGAGGCGCACCTGCCCGTACCCGTAGTGTGGCTAGGGGTGGTCGGACGGTATCGGAATCGAGCTCGCAAGTGGAGGCAGAGCGGGGTGGTCGCCGGAGATGAAGACGTCGACGACCAGCGGCGACTCTAGAGGCTCCAACTAGGTGGAACGGCACCACCAGAGAGTGGCGGAGCCTCTGGAAGGGTTGCCCTGGCCTGAGAGGGGCTGGAGCTACCGCGACGACCCAAGGGGATCACTGGCGAGCTCAAGCTTGGGCACGGCGGCCAGCGGCCTGCCTAGCCGGGCTACGGTTTCCTACGCAGTTGTGGGGTGTGTGGGAGTGGAGTGTGGTGCTTGAGAAGGCTGGGAGGGGCTCCATTTATAGGCGAGCCGAGAGGGGGATTGGGGCTCCGCCGGCGACACCTGGACACTGCGCCCGGCGACGAACGACGTCTGTGAGAGGGGGAGAAGGCGGCGTGGTTCACGCGAGGACTATGGGCGAACGTAGACGAGCACAGGATCAAGGGGAAGGTGACGAGCATAGTGCGCACCACACTGTTGCCTTGGCCGAACCGCGCCCGTGCTCGCTACGGCGAGCTTCGGCATTGGCAAGCGCCAGGAGGAGCTGAAGGAATCGAGATGAGGATGGTGGCGAGGTTTGGCAAGCTCTGGCAGGCGGGGAAGTGATCATGCCCGAAACAGAGCGCTCGGCGGCACTCAGAGTGCGTCGACTAGCAGGCTGGCATGGTGCACACGCGTGGTCACTGCGTGAACTCTGCCCCCAGGCCGACTTGGGTCCAAAGATCATGTCTGGCGTGTTGTTCGTGGTAGTTTTGTATGTTACCATGGTTTGGTTTGAACCCAGACGCAGTAGAGAAGATTTCACAAGCCAGGTAAGTTTCTAGACAGTAACTTTGAGAGCTTGCTAAGGTCAAATGGTTGGGAGTGGGAGCTATGCTTTGGAGGCTAGCCATATGTTACTAAGGTGACGATGCACAAGAAATTTCTGCTACACTGGAACAAGTAAAATGGTAGTTGTTGTAGGAACTACCATTTCTGTCCAGAACAGAAAATATTTTTTGTAGCAAAAATATTCCAAAAAGTAGTGCAATATTTTTGCTCAGAAAGGTGTCCTAGGGTTCAAATAATATTTGTGAATTTCCTCAGATTTTTGTGGGCAAGAAAAATTGGGGTTGCTTTGGAGCACAATGAGTTAACTAATGGTTTTAGAGGGAAAAATGAATATTTTTCACTAAAGAAAAATATTCCAATTAATATTTCAGGGTGAACCAGAGAGGAAAAGATGATTTGAGATGGAGATGAGGTACTTGGGTGAAAGCCAAGGATATCCAAGTGTTTAGGTCCATATGAAAAGATTCAAAAATTCCAAGTTTCAAACTCAATCCAAATGAAACTTAGGCAAATAAAAGAGGGCAAAAATCAGGCTGTCACAAACCTCCCCCACTTAGAATGAATGTCGTCCTCGAGATTCGGTTGCTTGGGAAAACCATTCTGGGTAATGTGTCCTTAGGAATTCTTCACGTTCCCAGGTTGAGACTCGGTGTGATGCTCCCACTGGGCTTTATAAAACTTCCTCACTTTACTGCGAGTGACTCTTTCCATCTGATCCAAAATTTTGAACGGTCTCTCTTCGTACGTTAAGTCCTTTGCCAACTCTATGTTGGTCATGGCAGTCCTTTTCTCAGGCGGCGATATACATCGCCTCAACTGTGATACATGAAACACATTGTGCACATCGGACAATTCTGGGGGTAAATGCAACTGATAAGCAACAGTGCCCACTCGAGAAATAACTGGAAATGGGCCAATAAATCTAGGTGCCAACTTTCCGCGAGTCTGGAATCTCTTGACTCCTTTCATAGGAGTGACTCGGAGGTATACGTGTTCTCCGGGCTCAAAACTGATTTGTCGGTGTTTTGCATCATAATAACTCTTCTGTCGAGATTTGGCTAATTGCAATCTGTCTCTAATCTTCTTAACTTGTTTCTCAGCTTCCATTATGAGATCTGTCCCGAAGATACGGTTATCCCTAGTCTGAGACCAATTTAAAGGGGTGCGGCACTTACGGCCATACATAGCCTCGTACGGTGACATCTTTAGACTGGTTTGGAAGCTGTTGTTGTAGGAGAACTCGGTATAAGGCAAACAATCTTCCCATTTAGATCCTTGGGCCAAGACACAGGCTCACAGCATATCCTCGAGTATTTGGTTCACCCGCTCTATCTGTCCATCAGTCTGAGGATGATAAGTGGTACTGTATTTCAGCGCTGCCCCCAAGGCTTGATGGAGACGTGACCAAAAAGCGGAGGTAAAGAGTGAACCTCTGTCGGAAGTGATGGTTCGAGGTACTCCATGCAGACTGACTATTCTGGACACATACAGCTGTGCAAGTTGATCTGCTCGATATGTGGTCTTGACCGGGATAAAGTGAGCTACCTTGGTTAGGGTGTCCATGATGACCCATATTTCATCATTGCCTCGTTGAGTCTTAGGTAGACATGTGATGAAATCCATGCACATGTCATTCCATTTCTATTGAAAAACTAGCAGCGGTTGGAGAAGTCCGGCTGGCTTCTGATGTTCTGCCTTCACCTTGTTGCATATGTCACAACATGCCACAAAATAGGCAATGTCTTTCTTCATTGCATCCCACCAGAATATTTGCCGAAGGTCTTCATACATTTTTGTACCTCTAGGGTGAATGAGTATGAGGATTTGTGTGCTTCTTACATGATTTTCTCTTTCAAGTCTGACTGATTGGGTACACAAATCCTTCCACGGAATCGGAGAGTACCAAAGTGATCCTTTGAGAAATCAGAGGTACGTCCTGCTACCATATTCTTGGCATGCCTTTGCAGGACAGGGTCGTCTCGCTGGGCCTTGCGGATTTCTTCCTCAAGTGTGGGGGTAACTTCCAAAATATTAGTGAGACCAGCATCAACTATGATTAGATTGAGTTGAACAATCTCCTCTTGAAGTTTAGGGGGCAAGGACTTCAATATGACATTTAGGCTGACCGGCTTTCGACTGAGTGCGTCAGCCACCACGTTGGCTTTACCCGGGTGGTAATTTATTCCAAGATCATAATCCTTAACCAACTCAAGCCATCTTCGCTGACGGAGATTTAAATCTGGCTGAGTAAATATATACTTGAGACTTTTGTGATCGGTAAAAATTTGGCACCTCTTCCCGATGAGGTAGTGCCTCCATATTTTTAGAGCATGAACCACCGCGGCCAATTCCAGATCATGAGTAGGGTAATTTCCCTCATGTAGTCGCAGCTGTCGTGATGCATATGCTACTACCTTGCCATCTTGCATAAGTACACAACCAAGTTTTTGTTTGGAGGTGTCACAGTACACATCAAAACTGCGGTAGATGTCTGGAAGAGTCAATACGGGTGCGGTTGTCAACCGTATTTTTAGCTCACTGAAACTTTTCTCACAGTCTTCAGTCCATTCAAACTTCTTATCCTTTTTAGCAGCTCTGTCATGGGTTTAGCAATCTTGGAGAACCCTTCAATGAAACGGCGGTAATATCCGGCCAATCCAAGAAACCTCCGGATCTGTGATACTGTTGTGGGTGGCAACCAATTGAGCACATCCTTTACTTTGCTTGGGTCTACGGCTATACCCTCGGTGGATAGCACATGTCCAAGAAATCCAACTTGTTTGAGCCAAAACTCATGCTTACTAAATTTGGCGTAAAGCTGATGGTCGCGGAGCCGTTGTAGCACTACTCGGAGGTGTTCTCTATGATCTCATTCGCTTTTTGAGTATATAAGTCTGTCATCGATAAAGACTACCACGAACTTATCGAGGAAGTCCATGAATATTTTGTTCATCACATGCATGAAAAATGCAGGGGCATTGGCGAGACCAAAGGACATAATTGTATATTCATAAAGACCGTATCGACTGGTGAATGCGGTCTGAGGAATATCTTCCTTTTTAATCTTGAGCGGATGGTATCCTGTCCGTAAATCAATCTTGGAGAATACCTTGGCCCCACTGAGCTAATCAAACAAGTCATCAATTCTTGGCAGCGAATATTTATTTTTGATGGTGACATCATTCAGCTGACGGTAATCTCCACACATGCGGAGGCTGCCATCCTTCTTGCTTACGAAGAGGCAGGTGATCCCCATGGTGAGGAGCTGGGACGGATACATCCTTTCTGGAGCATTTCATCGAGCTGTTTCTTTAGTTCCACTAATTCTGATGCGGGCATCCGGTAATACTTCTTGTATAGCGGTGCGGTTCCGGGTACAAGATATATTGCAAACTCAAGTTCTCGATCTGGTGGCATGCCTGGCAGCTCTTCTGGAAATACATCAGGAAATTCACTGACTACGAGAATTAATTCCAATTTAGCCATGGCGGTGAAGATTATTCCCTTCTTGGGCATGCTTCTGCGAGAATAGAATTTGGTAGTCTGCCCCTTCTGACTGGTCAGAGTGACTTCTCGGGTTGCGCAATTTATGCCTACTTGATATTGGGTCAACCAATTCATGCCCAAAATAACATCCAGCTGTACCGACTCGGTGAGTATCAAGGAAGTTGGAAAGCTTATTCCGTTGATATTGATTTCCAAATCCCGGCAGACCAGATTACTCTTAATTAAGGATCCCGGGGTTTGTACCAACATATTCTTGCCCAAAAGAGAACAAGGAAATTTCTTTTGGGCAACAAAACTCCAAGAAATAAAAGAGTGGGAAGCTCCAGAGTCAAATAAAATTATGGCAGGTATGCTATTAACAGAAAACATACCAATGACTACTTTGGGATTTTCTTGGGCTTCATCTGCGGAGAGGTGATGAACGTGCCCGGCAATGTCTTGCTGGTTCGGGTATGACCCCATAAAGTTGACTTGTGGCCTGAATAAGGTGTTCGCCTTGCTGTTCTTGGGGCACTGTGTGGCATAATGTCCCTTTTGCCCACAACTGAAACAAGAATTGTTGCGCTGATGCTCCTCATGCACTGGGTTGGTCACGACATTCTTGACTTGGGTAGTGGTCTTGTTAACATTTTGTTGCCAATTGGGCTTGTATTCTACCTGGGTCTACTGCCATGTTCGAGCCTTTTGCACGGGTTTCCCTTCTTTCCTTGGTTCAGACTTGCGCTTGTGCTCGTTATTAGCAGGCCTATTGCCCAGCACGAGCTTGTGCTCCCTTTCCGCAATGAAAGCTTTGTTCACCAAACTTTAGAAGTCTGGAAAATCAAGCATGCTGAGGGTGCACCGGAGTTGCGAGTTTAATCCCCCAAGAAATCTGTCAATCTTTCTTTCTTCAGTGGCCACGTCATAAAGGGAATAACGGGCCAAATGATTGAATTTTTGCAAATATTCACCCACAGACAGATTTCCTTGGGTGAGTGCAAGAAATTCACGCTGCTTGGTCTTCATAATTCCAGTAGGGATATAATATTTTCGAAACTGATCCTTGAATTTTGACCAGGTGAGTTCTCCATCCGCAGGCCACATGGCTTTTGCATTTTCCCACCATATGCCAGCAGCGCCTTCAAGATAATGAGTTGCATATGGAACTTTATCCTCTTCTGTAGTACGGGCAATCTCAAGCTTCCTTTCAATGGTCTGCAACCAATCGTCGGAATCCAAGGGGTCAATGACCTGACTAAAACTAGGAGGCTGGGTTCTCTGAAAATCTGAAAGCTTGGAGTGATGACCATTCTGATTTCCATTATGTCCATCCATAGCTTGAACAATTCTTAATATCTCAAGCAGATCATTACTTCTCCTTTCCTCAAACATACGTAGAATCTGCTCGGTGGTAGGCGGATTTCGCGGTGGAGGCGGTGGTGGTATGTACGGCTCGGGAGAGTGTCCTGCTTGTCGGGCGGAACGATGAACAGGAACATCCTCGTGAGCGCTGCTATTGTTGCCTCCCCGCGTCATCCTATTATGGATTTTTCCTAAGACAACGTAACCGAGATGAGAAACATCCAAAAGTACATTGGGGAAAAGCCAGCAACAAGTCCGAGAGAAAACAAAGTTACGAAGAAAAGACAGCGAATAGAAGAAATATAATTCCAGCATAATTATACATAGACTCATACATGAAAGGTAATTAACATGCCTGGTTCCACTACGCTCATACAGGAAACGAAACATCATGACTCGTACGACTACAACCATACATCATCCTGACAACTGCGAATACTCAAAAGCTCTACTGCTCTGCTAGTGTTGCGGGGTCCTCTCCTGAAGCGGACTCGGATCCTGAACTGACGAGGTTAACTGAAACTTCTGGGTTAAAGGTAACACGACGGTGCTGCCTCGGGGGCTCTCCTTCTGGGGCAGGAGTAGGGTGAATCGTAGGAGCTACATGAGTAGTGAGAAGCGAAATCCACTCAGCAGGAGCACTGAGATGGTTTATGGTTGAGGCGCCCGAGCTACTCGGAGGAGTAATCAGTCAAACAGGGGAACCGGAACTGGCTGGGATGTAAGGGGTAAATCCCCTGGATGCGGGAGTAGTGACAGACCTAGTAGTGGCTAAAGCAATACGAGTGTTAGTCAACTCTCGAGCCAGCTTGTGGATCGGGAGGTATCTAGCAGTAATATAACGGGAAAGGTGGCTAGCAACACTATCAGACTCCGGATCAATATCAGGGAAACGAACACGACCGTTGTCGTGCAGAGAAGGATAGTATTGGAAACCTGGATGATCCTGCATTCAGACCTCGCTGTAACGGAGCTCGACAAGGATCTCGAATGCAGCAAATTGGACGGCCTGTGAAGCGGTAGAAGCGTAACTGCTCCGAGAGGTACGAGTGTAAGTGCTGGAGTTGGAACTGCTGCGCAGAGTCACCACTGCCTGATACTCATACACTGAGCCTGCTAGACGCTCCCGGTACACACGATAGACTGGGTCATCTCCGAGAGGGTACAGCCAACGCCACACGTTACGAAGGAGGTGCGGTGACGTGTACGGCATCAGCTGCAACTGGCACAGATTCGGCACCGGAGCCATCTACACTCACAACCATTAGTATGTTAGTATAAAAATAAAGCAAGTATATGCAAAGCAACAACCAGCTGCACATGCTACCGACACTCAACTTAAACTCGTATCTAGCGTTTGAATAACACGTCATAGTCTAACGTGGCCTACTGTCAGCGCGGCTCTGATACCAAGCGTTGTGGCACCCCGGCTCAGAGCGATCGGTTTACCCTGCATTGCCATCCCAGAGACCTTGTCTTCTGGCAACACACAACATCTTGGTACAAAAAACAACCGCTTTATTGATACCTAGTGGATCAAAGTTTACATTACAACAGGTAGCGAGGCCAAGCGGCACACACGGTGCGGCTGAACAATATGTACATTATTTAGTGAACATAAAAGGCCTCGGTTATAACATCTACGCGGCAGCGGAATGACTTTGTAGCGGAACTCCATAGCACAGGGACACCGATGAGGACACGATCTAGACTCGGACGGCACTCCTTTCCAGCGAAACTTTCCTGAAATCTGGCATGACATGCCAGGTCAGTACATTGGATGTACTTGCAAGCTTACAACGAACATAAACATAATGACAAACAATATCATGATAATTATTCAATTATCAAAATGCAACAGCATACAGATGTATGAATATAACTAACATGCAGTGCTCATGCCTTTGGGAAAACAGTCCCTCGCACTGACTTACCAACGGTGATCCTTCTTAACATACCAACTTGTCTATATCAAAAGGATGATCTCATTATCTTTCCAACGATAACAACCCTGACCAACACTTGCTCTCAAACATCTCGGTGGCCTTTCCACCATTTCTGATAGTGCATAATTCATAATTTAGTGAGAAATTTTTTATTAAATGTTGACCCATGGTGTGACCTACTTTCGAGCGTGTCCGTGACCGTGGACTCGGTTATCGATAGCTTAATTACACTATGCAGAGGTAGTGCACTGTACCCACACCACAGAACCCATGGCCTCGCTCTCCCATTCGGGTAGACCAACGGCGTTCCAACGAAACCCCTCCATTGCCATGACACTCTCTCGGCCACTCCAACTTGTTTCCCATCGGAATAGTCCTGGGTGGCCCCGTGCCTACCAAAGGCACAACGACCATCGTCGTGGCCAAACATAAACTGTCCCAAATGGCGACTCGGTACCATAATCTCAACAACAGGCACACAAGGTTATGTCTGCTTACCTGGCCAGGGAACCGCACGCCCGTAACCTTCCCTAGTTGGAGGTACCGACCAGAGGCATGGCAACAGACTGAATAAAGGCCTTCCCATAAAGGAAAATGTGGTTGCACTGGGAAAAACTCGATTCAATGGCACCATGACCCGGTCAACGATATATTCAAGTTGAGTTATTAGCAGGTTCAACTTAAAAAAATAACCGGTGTCATAAAATGCCATGCAAATGCAACACAAAATATACATTATCATAAAGAATTGGATTAGCTCTACCACACTAAGCATAAGCATCAACAACTTCTAACACTCCTCTGGTTAGGATTAGATATCAATTAATACAAAATATATTCTAGCAAAATTTTATCATATTTCTTATGCAAGAAAATAACTCCAAATAATTATTTATATCCATAACTATATTAGTTCTTCATAACCCAAACTTTATTCTAGTTACATTAACAACTTAATAAACTTCCAACTTTCTGTAAACTAAATATAACAACCAAATCAAACAAACAACAGAATAAAAATAATAAAAATATTTTACATGCATGGATTAAATCATCTATTCAAGTTGGAAAATCACAAATATTGAAATGGCACCATGAAAATGTTGTTGTGGCTTGCCTTAGTGCAAATGAGGTTCACAAGCCTCCTGGTGATCCTCAAGACAAGCTTCTTCTTCTGAAAAGATTTAAAAGCACAAAAAGAAAATAACAAGAACCTTCTCTAAAATTCACCAGAAAATCTACACAGCACAGAAAAGTCTCATTTTTGGTGTGCTGCAAGATTTCTATACAAAGAACACAATGCAAAAAGAATCAATTCATTTGGACTTCTGGTTAAAAAGTTATTATTGTTTGAAGTTCTCTGGAATATATATAAATTTGAATTTAAATAAACAAACAGGGGCGTGACGTCGAAGGCGTAAAGTCTCAGGGCGCCACCACTCGTACCGCTTCGCACGAGTACAGAGTGGCTAACTAGCGGGCCCCGCTGGTCAGGTGAGGGGGAGAGGGAAAGGGAAACAGAGGCGGACGCGGCTTCGTCGGAGCGCACGCCAGCGGTGAGAGCTCCTTGGCCAAAACGAGAGGGGTGGATCTACAGAGGGGATGGAGGCACACCTGCCCGTACCCGTAGCGTGGCTAGGGGTGGTCGGACGGCGTCGGAATCGACCTCCCAAGCGGAGGCAGAGCGGGGTGGTCGCCGGAGATGAAGACGACGACAAGCAGCGGCGACTCCAGAGGCTCCAACTAGGTGGAACGGCAACACCAGAGAGTGGCAGAGGCTCTGGAAGGGTTTCCCTGGCCTGAGAGGGGATGGAGCTACTGCGACAACCCGAGGGGTTCACCGGCAAGCTCAAGCTCGGGGACGGCGGCCTGCGGCCTGCCCGGCCGGGCTACGGTTTCCTACGCTGTTGTGGGGTGTGTGGGAGTCGAGTGTGGTGCTTGAGAAGGTTGGGAGGGGCTCCATTTATAGGCGAGCCGAGAGAGGGATCGGGGCTCCGCCGGCGACACCTGGACACTGTGCCCGGCGACGAACGGCGTCAGTGAGAGGGGGAGAAGGAGACGTGGTTCACGCGAGGACTGTGGGCGAACGGAAACGAGCACATGATCAAGGGGAAGGCGACGAGCACAGTGCGCACCACAATGTTGCCTTGGCCGGACCGCGCCCGTGCTCGCTACGGTGAGCTCCGGCGCCAGCGAGTGCCAGGAGGAGTTGAAGGAGTCGAGACGAGGATGGTGGCGAGGTTTGGCAAGCTCTGGCAGGCGGGGAAGCGATCACGCCCGAAACAGAGCGCTCGGCGGCACTCAGAGCGCGTCGACTAGCAGGCTGGCAGGGTGCACACGTGTGATCACCGCGTGAACTCTGCCCCCAGGCCAACTTGGGTCCAAAGATCATGTCTGGCGTGTTGTTCGTGGTAGTTTTGAATGTTACCATGGTTTGATTTGAACCCAGATGCAGTAGAGAAGATTTCACAAGCCACGTAAGTTTCTAGACAGTAACTTTGAGAGCTTACTGAGGTCAAATGGCTGGGAGTTGAGAGCTGTGCTTTGGAGGCTAGCCATAAGTTACTAAGGTGACGATGCACAAGAAATTTCAGCTACACTGGAACAAATAAAATGGTAGTTGCTGTAGAAACTACCATTTCTATCCAGAACAGAAAATATTTTTTGTAGCAAAAATATTCCAAAAAGTAGTGCAATATTTTTGCTCATAAAGGTGTCCTAGGGTTCAAAGAATATTTGTGAATTTCCTTAGATTTTTTTGGGCAAGAAAAATTCGGGTTGCTTTGGAGCACAATGAGTTAACTAGTGGTTTTAGAGGGAAAAATGAATATTTTTCACTAAAGAAAAATATTCCAATTAATATTTTAGGGTGAACCAGAGAGGAAAAGATGATTTGAGATGGAGATGAGGCACTTGGGTGAAAGCCAAGGACACCCAAGTGTTTAAGTCCATATGAAAAGATTCAAAAATTCCAAGTTTCAAATTCAATCCAAATGAAACTCAGGCAAATAAAAGAGGGCAAAAATCAGGTTGTCACACTTTGTCACATTCTTCAGGTTGAATGCGAGGGCACTATTGTCCGCGAGGATTAAGTTTTTTGACAAGAAATTTCTTACGGCTACAAGTGTTTAACAACATAAAAACAAGTTTCAGGTGGACCTAAGGGCTTCTGATCGTGCTCGGCTTCTATTTACAACAGCTTGTCATCATGTACTAGTAGAAATTCTGGCAAGGGATCTTGATTTTATGGATCAGACCGATCCATTTGATTGTGACTGCCGAATACTTTGGTTGAGTTATATGTCATTGTCTTGTTCAATCTGGATTTTGTCTAAACCTGATGAGCAATTAATCCTCATGCTTTTGTACTATTTGTAAGCTGGAGTTAGATATTGTTTCCTTTTTCAACTCGGTTTTGACCCATATTTTCTTTCATACTAGGCCAATGGCTTGCCATTTCTTTCATCAAGACATAAATATTATAAGCATTCACAACATAGGGAAAGAACATCACTCTCGCGGGATCCTCGAGATCTTTGTTCATTACATAACCCGCAAGTTCTTAGTGCCCACCAGCACCCACAAACTTATTTTCAGGTAGCATGGTAGTGACTGATTTGGATTTTTCATTTGGGACCCACGAGGAAAAAGCCTATCCAGGGCGGTGCCGACTCGACAACAAACATTGAGAAACCTGGTTTTAAAATTACTGTAAATCCAAAACTCGCCTCAAAATCATGAAATTTGGCATGGTGTTGTGACATAGCAGCAACATGATGTGGTAAAAAATAGTCCAATTTGGGACAAGTTTTGGTACAAACTTCTTACAAACCGGAGCTTCTCTCAAAAAGGCTCATGGGTTCGAGAGGGACCTTGTCACCTATGTGTGCGAAACAACATACGCTGTCTCTTCCCGCATTGAATTATTTTATAGAGGCAACATGCAACTATATATAGTAGTGTCGTCCTAAAAATGTGAAATTATTCACGGTTCGTTTTTCCTTTTTATACATTATTTGAGTTTCCTAGGCATTTTGGAATGTACTTCCGTGTGTGCAAAGGTCATGTGTGTACTAGCCACATATGTAATTCGACGTTCAATTTGTTTATGGAATCAAGTCCTTATAAGTTATAAGTACATATGTTGTTGTTCTGTGTGCAATGACATCGCACACGGACCATACTGGGGAACCCGTCGGTGATGATTTCATCAATCGCTGACAGTTGTATACCACCAAGCATTTGCCCAGAACACACACGGCTTATTAGCAGCAATCATATGTGTTATTATCGATCTTCGCACACATTTCTGATTACAGACCTGTTTGCCACGTATCACACACATCTTGTTATATTGAACCGTTTCTGTTCTCTTGGCTCAAAGCAAATAGTTCATCCGAGTGAACCGCAAGCTGTATATCGCACACACCTTCATCTGGCTGACCGTTTCTTTTGTGTTGCCTAATCACAAACAGTTCATCCGAGTGAATCGTATGCTGTATATCACACACACACCTTCATCTGGCTACCCGTTTCTTTTGTTCCTCATCATCACAAATAGTTCATTGAACTGAACCGTATGCCCTGCATCGCACACGCAACTAAAATCTGAACCGTGTTTGATGCATCCTCCATCGCAAACGTTTTTCACCTTTTTTGACGTTTTTTTACATCCCCGTTTGCGATTATTGCATCGCACACAGTTTCGTGAAAGGGTCTCTGATCGTAGTGTCGCATTAGCAGCATCCTGTAGTAGTGCATGATCAACTCCAAGTATTGCTAACCAAGGAGAAAGCCACTTTTTCTCATATGGTCTTAATTGATAATGCAAATGCTACTAACCCTTGTTGTGAGCATGTGCATCTTGTGGAAGAGAATTCCAAGATGAAGAAGCAACTTGAGAAAGGCCTTGTGTCTTGCATACAAGGTGAGAAGAACCTCAACGACCTTTTGAGCAATCAAAAGGAAGTTCTTTCCAAGGAAGGGATTGGGTTTGCACCCAAGCCCAAGAAGAAGAAGAATAACAAGAGCAAGCAACCTCTTCCTCTCAAGCAAACATTTGTGAAGGAGGGAGAGGGTACTCCTAAGTAGAAGGAGAACAATGCGAAGGGTGGTGGAGTCAAGAAGGGCATCACCACTCCTTCCAACAAAGCCGACGACTTTAACCTATCTTATGTGTTATGTTGTGCTAGTGATGGACACATTTATGCTAAATTTGTTGGTTCTTGTTATGAGTACATTGAATGGTATATTTGGGTTCCTAAGACCCTTGTTGCTAACATCAAAGGACCCATTACAAAATGGGTACCTAAAACCATGCATTGACTTCTTGTAGGAGTTTGCTTCCGGTGGGGGATCATGGTTGCTCGATAGTGGAGCCACAAATCATATGACCGGAAGCAAAGACTTGGTGGTGGACATGCACAAAGGTTTATCTATTCCCACCAATGTCGAATGGCATGATGCTTCATCTTCTAAGGTATTGGGTCTTAGCAAGGTTGTCGTTTCTCATGATCTCACGATCGAAAAAGTCATGGTTGTTGAGTCCCTTGCATACAATTTACATTCCGTTCGTCAACTTGCACTCATGGGTTTTGCTAATTTCTTTGATATTGATTCCGTGGCCCTCTTGTGGAGCAAGACTCTTAAAGTAGCCTTTGTTGGGCATGTCGAGAACGGTCTCTATGTGGTTAACTTCTCGGAGTGACCCACTAAGACCGCGATATGCCTAATGGCTAAAGTTGATGTGGGATGGCTTTGGCATCGCCATTTAGCCCACGTCAATATGAGATCTTTGCAAAGTCTTCTCAAGGGGGATCATGTCCGTGGACTAACGAATGTTAGTTTTGCCAAAGATCATGCTTGCAGTGCTAGTATAGAAGGAAAGCTACATGAGAAGGCTCACCCTCCCACGACTATCGTCTACTCGACGAGGCCTCTGGAGCTCCTTCACATGAATCTCTTTGGGCCTCCATCCTTTGATAGTCTTGGGGGTAGAAAGTATTGCTTGGTGATTGTGAATGATTATTCAAGATACACTTGGGTATATTTCTTCAAGAGGAAGAGTGAGACACAACAAACTGTCATCAACTTTGCAAATGAACCTCAACATCAACATGATGCAAAGATCTTGATGATTCGAAGTGACAATGGCACCGAGTTCAAGAACTAACCTTGGATGAGTTCCTTAGCGATGAGGGGATCAAGCATCAATATGCCACACCTTATACCCCTCAACAAAATGGTGTGGCAGAGAGGAAGAACCGGACATTTATGGACGCTGCAAGGACCATGATGGCGGAGTTCGAGTCTCCGTACAAATTTTGGGCCGAAGCCATCAACTCAGCTTGTTGATGTCTACTACGCAACCTTCTTCTTGTAGACGTTGTTGGGCCTCCAAGTGTAGAGGTTTGTAGGATAGTAGCAAATTTCCCTCAAGTGGATGACCTAAGGTTTATCAATCCATGGGAGGCGTAGGATGAAGATGGTCTCTCTCAAACAACCCTGCAACCAAATAACAAAGAGTCTCTTGTGTCCCCAACACACCCAATACAATGTTAAATTGTATAGGTGCACTAGTTCGGCGAAGAGATGGTGATACAAGTGCAATATGGATGGTAGATATAGTTTTTTGTAATCTGAAAATATAAAAACAGCAAGGTAACTAAAGATAAAAGTGAGCATAAACGATGTTGCAATGATAGGAAACAAGGCCTAGGGTTCATACTTTCACTAGTGCAAGTTCTCTCAACAAGGATAACATAATTGGATCATATTACTAGCCCTCAACATGCAACAAAGAGTCACTCCAAAGTCACTAATAGCGGAGAACAAACGAGGAGATTATGGTAGGGTACAAAACCACCTCAAAGTTATTCTTTCTGGTCGATCTATTCAAGAGTCCGTATTAACGTTCAATCTATCATAGAGTTCGTACTAGAATAACACCTTAAGACACAAATCAACCAAAACCCTAATGTCACCTAGATACTCCATTGTCACCTCAAGTATCCGTGGGCATGATTATACGATATGCATCACACAATCTCAGAAACATCTATTCAACCAATACATAGAACTTCAAAGAGTGCCCCAAAGTTTCTACCGGAAAGTCAAGACGAAAATGTGTGCCAACCCCTATGCATAGGTTCCCAAGGTCATGGAACCCGCAAGTTAATCACCAAAACATACATCAAGTAGATAACATGATATCCCATTGTCACCACAGATAAGCACGTGCAAGACATACATCAAGTGTTCTCAAATCCTTAAAGACTCAATCCGATAAGATAACTTCAAAGGGAAAACTCAATCCATTACAAGAGAGTAGAGGGGGAGAAGCATCATAAGATCCAACTAGAATAGCAAAGCTCGCGATACATCAAGATCGTGACATCTCAAGAACACGAGAGAGAGAGAGAGATCAAACACATAGCTACTGGTACATACCCTCACCCCCTAGGGTGGACTACTCCCTCCTCGTCATGGAGAGCATCGGGATGATGAAGATAGCCACCGGTGAGGGTTCCCCCATCCGGCAGGGTGCCGGAACAGGGTCTAGATTGGTTTTCGGTGGCTACACAGGCTTTCGGCGGTGGAACTCCCGATCTAGGTTAATTTCCGGAGGTTTCAGTATTTATAGGATTTTTTTGGCGTAGGGCACAAGTCAGGGGGGCCTCCGGGCTGTCCATGAGACAGGGGCACACACCCTCCTGGAGTGGGCGCTCCCCCCACCCTCGTGGGCAGCCCGTGGCTCTCCTGGCCCAACCCTTTTACTTCAGGGGCTTCTTTTGGTCCAGAAAAAATCACCAAAAATTGGCACGTCAATTGGACTCCGTTTGATATTCCTTTTCTGTAAAACTCAAAAACAAGGAAAAACATAAACTAGTACTGGGCTCTAGGTTAATAGGTTAGTCCCAAAAATAATATAAAAGTGTATGCAAAGCCCATTAAACATCCAAAACATCATAAATAATAGCATGGAACAATCAAAAATTATAGATACGTTGGAGATGTATCAAGCATCCCCAAGCTTAATTCCTGCTCGTCCTCGAGTAGGTAAATGATAAAAACAGAATTTTTGATGTGGAATGCTAACCAACAAAGTTTTTCAATGTAATTCTCTTAATTTTGGCATGAATGTTCAGATCTGAAAGATTAAAGACAAAAGTCTATATTGACATAAGAAATAATAATACTTCAAGCATACTATCAAAGCAATCATGTCTTCTCGAAATACTATGGCTAAAGAAAGTTAACCCTACAAAATCATATAGTCTGGCTATGCTCCCTCTTCATCACACAAAATATCCATATCATGCACAACCCCGGTTTCAGCCAAGCACTTGTTTTCATACTCTATTCTTTCAAACCTTTCAAATTTCACTCAATACATGAGCGTGAACCAAGGAGATAGCACTATGTGGAATAGAGAGGTGGTTGTGGAGAAGACAAAAATGAGGGAGATAGTCTCACATTGACTAGGCGTATCAATGGGCTATGGAGATGCCCATCAATAGATATCAATGTAGGTGAGTAGGGATTGCCATGCAACGGATGCACTAGAGCTAAATATGTATGAAAGATCAACAAAAGAAACTAGTGGGTGTGCATCCAACTTGCTTGCTCATGAAGACCTAGGGCATTTGAGGAAGCCCATCGTTGGAATATACAAGCCAAGTTCTATAATGAAAATTCCCACTAGTATATGAAAGTGACTAAACATGAGACTCTCTATCATGAAGAACATGGTGCTACTTTCAAGCACAAGTGTGGAAAAAGATAGTAGCAATTGTCCCTTTTTTGGGCATTTTTTGGACTTTTTTTCTTTTTCTTTTTTGGAGGGGCTTTCTTGATTTAACCTTGCCTCACATGGGACAATGCTCTAATAATGATGATCATCACACTTTCATTGAATTACAACTCAATATTACAACTCGATGCTAGAACAAAGTATGACTATATATGAATGCCTCCGGCGGTGTACCGGGATGTGCAATGAATCAAGAGTGACATGTATGAAAAATTATGCATGGTGGCCTAGCCACAAATACGATGTCAACTACATGATCATGCATGGCAATATGACAATATGATGCGTGTCATATGAACGGAACGGTGGAAAGTTGCATGGCAATATATCTCGGAATGGCTATGGAAATGCCATGATAGGTAGGTATGGTGGCTTTTTTCAGGAATATATATGGTGGCTGTTTTGAGGAAGGATATATAGTGGGTGTATGGTACCGGTGAAAGTTGTGCAGTACAAGAGAGGCTAGCAATGGTGGAAGGGTGAGAGTGTGTATAATCCATGGACTCAACATTAGTCATAAGAACTCATGTTCTTATTGCAAAAATCTATAAGTCATCAAAACAAAGCAATCAACGCATGCTCCTAGGGGGGAGTTTGGTAGGAGTTAACCATCACGCGCCCTCGACCTCCACACAAAGGTTGACACTTTACAAATACCTCATGCTCTAACTTCATCACATAGCGGTTCACCATACATGCATGCTACGGGAATCACTAACTTTAACACAAGCATTTCTCAATTTCATAATAGCTCCACTAGCATGACTTTAATATCACTATCCTCATATCTCAAAACAATTATCAAGCATCCAGCTTCTCATCATTTTCAATGCACTTAGTGTGAAAGTTTTTACTACATTGATATTGGATGTCTATCATGTGAAGACTAATTTTATAGCCTAAGCACATTACCATGTTGTTTTAATAGACTCTCAAATGGATATAAGTGAAGCATGAGATATCGACAATTTCTACAAAATATTATCACCACCGTGCTCTAAACGATATAAGTGAAGCACTAGAGCAAAAACTATTCAACTCAAAAGATATAAGTGAAGCACATAGAGTGTTCTATCAATTCCTAGGCCATATTTAACTCTCTCAAATAGGTGTGTCCAGCAAGGATAATTGTGGCGAAGTAACAAGCAAAAACTCAAATGATACATGACGCTCCAAGTAAAACACATATCATGTGGTGAATAAAAATATAGCTCCGAGTATAGTTACCGATAGATGAAGACGAAAGAGGGGATGCCTTCCCGGGGCATCCCCAAGCTTAGGCTTTTGGTTGTCCTTGAATTTTACCTTGGGGTGCCTTGGGAATCCCCAAGCTTAGGCTCTTGCCACTCTTTGTTCCATAGTCCATCAAAGCAATACTCAAAACTTGAAAACTTCACAACACAAAACTTAGACAAAATCTCGTGAGCTCCGTTAATATAAGAAAGCAAACCACTACTCAAAGGTACTGCAATGAATTCATTTCTTGCTTATATTGGTGTTAAAACTACTGTATTCCAACTTCTCTATGATTCATACTTCCCAATACTACTCATAGATGCATTGAAATAAGCAAACAACACACGAAAAACAGAATCTGTCAAAAACGGAACAGTCTGTAGTAATCTGCAGTTTTCGCATACTTCTGTAACTCCAAAAAAATTGAACTAAATTGTTAAATGTGAGGAATTTGTCTATTAATCATCTGCAAAAGGAATCAACTAAATAGCTCGCTCCAGTAAAATCTGCTGATCATTCTAGCGAGCGCTAACGATTCTGTTTTTCGCAGCAAGATCATATAAACTTCACACAAGTCTTCCCAAAGGTTCTACTTGGCACAAACACTAATTAAAACACAAAACCACATCTAAACAGAATCTACATGCAATATTTATTCCTAAACAGAAGCAAAAACAAAAAAACAGAAATAAAGTTGGGTTGCCTCCCAACAAGCGCTATCGTTTAGCGCCCCTAGCTAGGCATGATGATTTCAATGATGCTCGCATAAAAGATAAGAATTGAAACATAAGGAGAGCATCATGAAGAATATGACTAGCACATTTAAGTCTAACCCACTTCCTATGCATGGGGATTATGTGAGAAAACAACTTATGTGAACAATAATCAACTAGCATAGGAAAGCAAAACAAGCATAGCTTCAAAACTTCAAGCACATAGAGAGGAAACTTGATGTTATTGCAATTCCTACAAGCATATGATCCTCTCTCATAATATTTTTCAGTAGCATCATGAATGAATTCAACAATATTACCAGCACATAAAGCATTATTTTAATGATCCACTTGCACAGAAATTTTACTACTCCCATCATAAGCAAAATTCTTCTCATTCGGAATAGTGGGAGTATCATAAGAGACTTGAATACTATAGATTGTCTCCACATTAAAAGAGTAATGTTCAGAAAAAGGGTAATCATAATCATGACAAGTTTGATAAATATAATCATCACTACCTTTTATAGCATAAGTGTCATCACAATAATCATCATAAATAGGAGGCATGCTTTCATCATAATAGATTTGCATATCAAGACTTGGGAGGCTAAAAATATCATCTTCATCAAGCGTAGCATCCCCAAGCTTGGGACAAACATTAATTGCAGCAAATAAATTCTCAAATATATCATTCTCATCAAACATAGCATCCTCAAGCTTGGGCCTTTTCATATCATTGGCATAATCACTCTCATCATTAATAGTATGGATATCACCGATAGTATAGCAATTATCATCACAATGAGTAATGGAAGCAACATCATTTGGGAGGGATACCTTTGTTGGGGAACGTTGCATGGAAAACAAAAATTTTCTCTACGTTCACCAAGATCAATCTAGTAGATGCAACTACGAGGGGAGAGTAGGATCCACATACCCTTGTAGATCGCTAAGCGGAAGCGTTATGAACGCGGATGATGGAGTCGTACTCGCCGCGATTCAGATCGCCGAAGATCCTAGCACCGAAGCAACGGTGCCTCCGCGTTCTTCACACGTACGGCTCGGGGACGTCTCCTCCTTCTTGATCCAGCAAGGGGTGGAGGAGAGGTTGATGGAGAACCGGCAGCACGACGGCGTGGTGGTGATGTTGGAGGAGAACTCCGGCAGGGCTTCGCCTAAGCACCGCGGGAGAAGAAGATATTACGGGAGAGGGAGGGCAGCACCGAGGCACGAACTTGTGTTGGCTGCCCTCCCTCTACCCCTCTATATATAGGGGGAAGGATGAGAGGGGGGGCGCCCTAGGGTTTCCCCTAGGGGGCCGGCGGCCAGGGCATGGGGGGGGCGGCGGCCAGGGCTGGCCCTAGGGTTTCCCCCCCTAGGTGCCTTGCCCCCCAAGGCTTAGGGGGTGCGGCCACCCTAGAGGGGTCCACCCCCCTTGGCGCACAAGGAGAGGGCCCAGGGGGGGCGCACAGCCCCTTGAGGGCTGTGGTGTTCCCCCTTGTGGCCCATTAGGCCCAGAACTGCTTCCGGAACCTCCGAAACCCCTTTTCGGTACTCCGCCGATTTCCCGATGCTCTCCGGAACACTTCCGGACTCCGAAACCTTTCATCCTATATATCAATCTTCGTCTCCGGACTATTCCGGAGACCCTCGTCATGTCCGGGATCTCATCCGGGACTCCGAACAACCTTCGGTAACCATACACTTTTCTCACTAACAACCCTAGCGTCACCGAACGTTAAGTGTGTAGACCCTGCGGGTTCGGAAACCATGTAGACATGACCGAGACACTCCCAGGTCAATAACCAATAGCGGGATCTGGATACCCATATTGGTTCCCACATGTTTCTCGATGATCTCATCGGATGAACCACGATGTCAAGGATTCAGGCAATCCCGTATACAGTTCCCTTTGTCTCGTCGGTATGTTACTTGCCCGAGATTCGATCGTCGGTATCTCTATACCTAGTTCAATCTCGTTACCGGCAAGTCTCTTTACTCGTTGCCGTAATACATAATCCCGTGACCAACTACTTAGTCACTTTGAGCTCATTGAGATGACGTATTACCGAGTGGGCCCGGAGATACCTCTCCGTTACACGGAGTGACAAATCCCAGTCTCGATCCATGTCAACTCAACAGACACCCTCGGAGATACCTGTAGAGTACCTTTATAGTCACCCAGTTACGTTGTGACGTTTGGCACACACAAAGCACTCCTACGGTGTCAGTGAGTTACATGATCTCATGGTCATAGGAACTTATACTTGACATGCAGAAAACTATAGCGATAACTGACACGATCAAAAGCTATGTTTACGTTTGGGTCTCGTCCATCACATCATTCTCCTAATGATGTGATCCCGTTATCAAATGACAACTCATGTCTATGACCTGGAAACCGCGGTCATCTTCGATCAACGAGCTAGTCCTGTAGAGGCTCACTAGGGACACAAAGTCTGTCTATTCATCCACACGTGTATTTGAGTTTCCAATCAATACAGTTATAGCATGGATAATAAACGATTATCATGAACAAGGAAATATAATAATAACTCTTTTATTATTGCCTCTAGGGCATATTTCCAACACTCAATTCCCCAATAGCTTTCCAACGCCTATGAAAACGACGAAATCGGTGCTTGTTCTCACTTGCTTTGAGAGTCTCGATCAATTCGGACTCTAGGTTGATTTTTGTATTTTCTTTGATCACCGTTTCTTCGCGAGAGTTGGCCTAACACCCTATTGTATCCATACATGGGTGGGGCGCCAAGGACCTGAACACCAAAGTGATATGCCGGCTCATCAAAATTTGAGCTGTAATTGCGATAACTTTCATTTTTTCCAATCCTGCAAGCCATTTTTGAGGGCCAAGACGACCCTTTTTGGGCTCAAAATTTTCCGCGCACGTGATCCTGTGTGTGCACGTATGTAAAATTCTCCAGATCATAAAAACTAGAAGTCCTATCACCTCAATTCCCCAATAGCTTTCCAACGCCTATGAAAATGACGAAATCGGAGCTTGTTCTCACTTGCTTTGAGAGTCTCGATCAATTCGGACTCTAGGTTGATTTTTGTATTTTCTTTGATCACCGTTTCTTCGCGAGAGTTGGCCTAACACCCTATTGTATCCATTCATGGGTGGGGCGCCAAGGACCTGAACACCAAAGTGATATGCCGGCTCATCAAAATTTGAGCTGTAATTGCGATAACTTTCATTTTTTCCAATCCTGCAGGCCATTTTTGAGGGCCAAGACGACCCTTTTTGGTCTCAAAATTATCCGCGCACGTGATCCTGTGTGCGCACGTATGTAAAATCCTCCAGATCGTAAAAACTAGAAGTCCTATCACCTCAATTCCCCAATAGCTTTCCAACGCCTATGAAAATGACGAAATCGGAGCTTGTTCTCACTTGCTTTGAGAGTCTCGATCAATTCGGACTCTAGGTTGATTTTTGTATTTTCTTTGATCACCGTTTCTTCGCGAGAGTTGGCCTAACACCCTATTGTATCCATACATGGGTGGGGCGCCCAGGACCTTGTTGGGGAACGTTGCATGGGAAACAAAAATTTTCCTACCGTTCACCAAGATCAATCTAGTAGATGCAACTACGAGGGGAGAGTGTGATCTACGTACCCTTGTAGATCGCTAAGCGGAAGCGTTATGAACGCGGATGATGGAGTCGTACTCGTCGCGATTCAGATCGCCGAAGACCTAGCACCGAAGCAACGGTGCCTCCACGTTCTTCACACGTACGGCTCGGGGACGTCTCCTCCTTCTTGATCCAGCAAGGGGTGGAGGAGAGGTTGATGGAGAACCGGCAGCACGACGGCGTGGTGGTGATGGTGGAGAAGAACTCCAGCAGGGCTTCGCCTAAGCTCCGCGGGAGAAGAAGATATTACGGGAGAGGGAGGGCAGCACCGAGGCACAAACTGTGTTGGCTGCCCTCCCTTTGCCCCACTATATATAGGGGGGGTGGAGAGGTGAGGGCGCCCTAGGGTTTCCCCCT
Organism: Secale cereale; assembly: GCA_902687465.1. Lineage (NCBI taxonomy): Eukaryota > Viridiplantae > Streptophyta > Magnoliopsida > Poales > Poaceae > Secale > Secale cereale. Next base: position 86,407,825 of record LR738710.1, on the reverse strand, counting down.
AGGGGCCGGCGGCCAGGGCAAGGGGAGGGGGCGGCGGCCAGGGCAGGGGGGGCGGCCAGGCCCTAGGGTTTCCCCCCTAGGCGCCTTGCCCCCCAAGGCCAAGGGGTGCGGCCAGCCCTAGGGGGTCCCACCCCCTTAGCCGCATGAGGAGAGGGCCCGGGGGGGCGCACAGCCCCCTGAGGGCTGTGGTGTTCCCCCTTGTGGCCCACTAGGCCCAGAACCACTTCCGGACCCCCCGAAACCCCTTCCGGTACTCCGCCGATTTCCCGATGCTCCCCGGAACACTTCCGGTACTCCGAAACCTTTCATCCTATATATCAATCTTCGTCTCCGGACCATTCCGGAGACCCTCGTCATGTCCGGGATCTCATCCGGGACTCCGAACAACCTTCGGTAACCATACACATTTCTCACTAACAACCCTAGCGTCACCGAACGTTAAGTGTGTAGACCCTGCGGGTTCGGAAACCATGTAGACATGACCGAGACACTCCCAGGTCAATAACCAATAGCGGGATCTGGATACCCATATTGGTTCCTACATGTTTCTCGATGATCTCATCGGATGAACCACGATGTCAAGGATTCAGGCAATCCCGTATACAGTTCCCTTTGTCTCGTCGGTATGTTACTTGCCCGAGATTCGATCGTCGGTATCTCTATACCTAGTTCAATCTCGTTACCGGCAAGTCTCTTTACTCGTTACCGTAATACATAATCCCGTGACCAACTACTTAGTCACTTTGAGCTCATTGAGATGACGTATTACCGAGTGGGCCCGGAGATACCTCTCCGTCACACGGAGTGACAAATCCTAGTCTTGACTCATGTCAACTCAACAGACACCCTCGGAGATACCTGTAGAGTACCTTTATAGTCACCCAGTTACGTTGTGACGTTTGGCACACACAAAGCACTCCTACGGTGTCAGTGAGTTACATGATCTCATGGTCATAGGAACTTATACTTGACATGCAGAAAACTATAGCGATAACTGACACGATCAAAAGCTATGTTTAACGTTTGGGTCTCGTCCATCACATCATTCTCCTAATGATGTGATCCCGTTACCAAATGACAACTCATGTCTATGACCTGGAAACCGCGGTCATCTTTGATCAACGAGCTAGTCCTGTAGAGGCTCACTAGGGACACAAAGTCTGTCTATTCATCCACACATGTATTTGAGTTTCCAATCAATACAATTATAGCATGGATAATAAACGATTATCATGAACAAGGAAATATAATAATAACTCTTTTATTATTGCCTCTAGGGCATATTTCCAACAGTCTCCCACTTGCACTAGAGTCAATAATCTAGCATTACAAGGTAATGAATCTAACACCCATAAAGTCTTGGTGTTGATCGTGCTTAGCCCGTGGAAGAGGTTTAGTCAACGGATCTGCAACATTCAAATCCGTGTGCACTTTGCAAATGTTTATGTCCTCCTCCTTGACCGAATCGCGGATGGAATTGAAGCGTCGCTTTATGTGTCTGGTCCTCTTGTGAAACCTTGGTTCCTTGGCTAGAGCAATGGCACCAGTGTTGTCACAGAACAGAGTCATTGGGTTCAGTGCACTAGGCACAACTCCAAGATCTGTCATGAACTCCTTCATCCAGACACCTTCCTTTGCCGCCTCCGAGGCAGCTATATACTCCGCTTCACATGTAGAATCAGCTACCACGCTCTGCTTGGAACTGCACCAGCTTACCGCTCCCCCGTTGAGAATATATACGTATCCGGTTTGTGACTTAGAGTCATCCGGATCAGTGTCAAAGCTTGCATCAACGTAACCCTTTACGACGAGCTCTTGATCACCTCCATAAACGAGAAACATATCCTCAGTCCTTTTCAGGTACTTTAGGATATTCTTGACCGCTGTCCAGTGATCCATACCAGGATTACTCTGAAACCTTCCGGCCATACTTATGGCAAGGCTGACATCTAGTCTTGTGCACAGCATTGCATACATGATAGAGCCTATGGCTGAAGCATAGGGGACGACACTCATCTTTTCTCTATCATCCGCAGTCACTGGGCATTGAGTCTTACTCAACTTCGTACCTTGCAATACCGGCAAGAACCCCTTCTTGGATTGATCCATTTTGAACTTCTTCAAAACTTTATCAAGGTATGTGCTTTGTGAAAGTCCTATCAAGCGTCTTGATCTATCTCTATAGATCTTGATGCCCAATATGAAAGCAGCTTCACCGAGATCTTTCATCGAAAAACTCTTGTTCAAATACCCCTTCACGCTATCCAAAAATTCTATATTGTTTCCAATCAGCAATATGTCATCCACATATAATATTAGAAACGCTATAGAGCTCCCACTCACTTTCTTGTAAATACAAGCTTCATTGTAAACTTGTATAAATCCAAACGCTTTGATCACCTCATCAAAGCGAAGATTCCAACTCCGAGATGCTTGCACCAGCCCATAAATGGAACGCTGGAGCTTGCATACTTTGTCAGCATTCTCTGGATCGACAAAACCCTCTGGTTGCATCATATACAACTCTTCCTTAAGAAAACCGTTAAGGAACGCTGTTTTGACATCCATCTGCCAAATTTCATAATCGAAATATGCAGCTATTGCTAACATGATTCGGACGGATTTAAGCATCGCTACGGGTGAGAAAGTCTCATCGTAGTCAATCCCTTGAACTTGTGAAAAACCCTTTGCCACAAGTCGAGCTTTATACACGGTGACATTACCGTCAGCGTCCGTCTTCCTCTTAAAAATCCATTTATTCTGAATGGCCTTCCGCCCTTCAGGTAATACTTCCAAAGTCCATACTTTGTTTTCATACATGGATCCCATCTCGGATTTCATGGCCTCTAACCATTTGTCGGAATCTGGGCCCACCATCGCTTCTCCATAGCTCGTAGGTTCACCGTTGTCTAGCAACATGACCTCCAAGACAGGGTTACCATACCACTCAGGTGCAGTGCGTACCCTTGTCGATCTACGAGGTTCGGTAGTAACTTGATCAGTAGCTTCTTGATCATCATCATTGGCTTCCTCTTCAACCTCTGCAGGCTCCACAAAAACATCTTTCTGTGCTGCGCTACTTTCTGGTTGAAGCAGAGGTTCAATAACCTCATCAAGTTCTGCCTTCCTCCCACTCAATTCTTTCGAGAGAAACTCTTTCTCGAGAAAGGACCCGTTCTTAGCGACAAACACTTTGCCCTCGGATCTGAGATAGAAGGTGTACCCAACTGTTTCTTTTGGGTATCCTATGAAGACACATTTGTCCGCTTTGGGTTCGAGCTTTTCTGGCTGAAGCCTTTTGACATAAGCATCGCAACCCCAAACCTTGAGAAAAGACAACTTAGGTTTCTTACCAAACCACAGTTCATACGGTGTTGTCTCAACGGACTTAGATGGAGCCCTATTTAAAGTGAATGCAGCTGTCTCTAACGCATATCCCCAAAACGATAGTGGCAAGTCGGCAAGAGACATCATAGAACGTACCATATCTAATAGGGTTCGATTACGACGTTCGGACACACCATTACGCTGTGGTGTTCCAGGTGGTGTCAACTGTGAAACAATTCCACATTTTCTTAAGTGATCACCAAACTCATAACTCAGATATTCTCCCCCTCGATCAGATCGTAGGAACTTTATCTTCTTGTTACGATGATTTTCAACTTCACTCTGAAATTGCTTGAACTTTTCAAAAGTTTCAGACTTATGCTTCATCAAGTAAATATACCCATATCTACTTAAGTCGTCAGTGAAGGTGAGAAAATAACGATATCCACCGCGCGCCGTTACACTCATCGGACCGCACACATCAGTATGTATGATTTCCAATAAGTCACTTGCCCGTTCCATTGTCCCTGAAAACGGGGTCCTTGTCATCTTGCCCATGAGGCACGGCTCGCACGTGTCAAGTGATTCAAAATCAAGAGACTCCAAAAGTCCATCAGCATGGAGCTTCCTCATGCGTTTTACGCCGATATGACCGAGACGGCAGTGCCACAAGAAAGTGGTATTATCATTATCTACTCTACATCTTTTGGCATCAATGTTATGAACATGTGTATCATCACTATCGAGATTTAATAAGAATAAACCCCTAACTTCGGGTGCATGACCATAAAAGATATTACTCATATAAATAGAACAACCATTATTCTCTGACTTAAATGAGTAACCGTCTCGCAATAAACAAGATCCAGATATAATGTTCATGCTTAACGCAGGCACTAAATAACAATTATTCAGGTTCATAACTAATCCCGATGGTAATCGAAGAGCGAGCGTGCCGACGGCGATCACATCAACCTTGGAACCATTTCCCACGCGCATCGTCACTTCGTCCTTCGCCAGCCTCCGTTTATTCCGCAGTTCCTGTTTAGAGTTGCAAATGTGAGCAACCGAACCGGTATCAAATACCCAGGCACTACAACGAGAGTTGGTAAGGTACACATCAATAACATGTATATCACATATACCTTTGTTGTTGTTGGCCCCCTTCTTGTCCGCCAGATACTTGGGGCAGTTCCGCTTCTAGTGGCCATTCCCCTTGCAATAGAAACACTCAGTCTCTGGCTTGGGCCCAGCCTTGGGTTTCTTCACTGGATTAGCAACTGCTTTGCCACCCTTCTTAGAGTTACCCTTCTTGCCCTTGCCATTCTTCTTGAAACTAGTGGTTTTATTGACCATCAACACTTGATACTCCTTCTGGATGTCTGCCTCAGCGACTTTCAGCATCGAAAACAGCTCGGCGATGGTCTTGTTCATCCCTTGCATGTTATACTGCTGCACGAAGCTCTTGTAGCTTGGAGGGAGTGACTGGAGAATTCTGTCAATGATAGCCTCATCCGGGAACACAAGTCCCAGATCAGCTATGCGGGTATAGTACCCAGACATCTTCAGCAAGTGCTCACTGACAGACGAATTCTCCTCCATCTTGCAAGCAAAGAATTTATCGGTGGTCTCATACCTCTCGATCTTAGCATTCTTTTCAAAGATGAACTTCAACTCCGTGTACATCTCATATGCACCATGACGTTCAAAACGCCTTTGAAGTCCTCCTTCCAAGCCGTACAACATGGCACACTGCACCATCGAATAGTCATCCGAACGCGTCTGCCAGACGTTCATAACGTCTGCAGAGGCTCCAGGAGCGGGGGGTTCACCTAGCGGTGCATTTAGGACATAAACCTTTTGGGCAGCTGTGAGGATGATCCTCAGATTGCGGAGCCAGTCCACAAAGTTGCTCCCGTCATCTTTCAGTTTAGCTTTCTCTAGGAACGCATTAAAATTCAGGGGAGCTACTGCGCGAGCCATCTACAACCAAAATTTGCAAAGACATTTTAGACTATTGTTCATGATAAGTTGAGGCCGGATGAAAAGTTTGAGATCTCAGAAATCTCGCGCTCCGGCGAGCCGATTGACCCCATCCGGACAAAGAACGCATTTGTTAATCAGTGCGGGGTTCTGGTTAGGGACAAGATCCCGATCAGCATCCATCAATGGTTAAAGCCGGCTGCAAATGACGCTCAGGTGTCTTATGTCACTGATATGCAGAAAGAAGATCTTTGGACTGAGCTGAAGTCAAATTTCATCCTACAGCCAGAGGATGATCCGGCGAAGCCAGTTAAAGAGGACTTAATCAAGTCTGCTGCTCTTTCAAAGATGGCAGACCAATTCAGGGCATGGAAGAAAAAACTGAATAAGTTTGTCAAAGATAAAAAGACTCCAGAATTCGTGGGCATATATGAGAAGATCAAGGATGACTGGCCCGCATTTGTGGCCTATAAGACATCGGAAAAGAGTCAGAAGATGTCGGAGACAAACCGGATAAATGCTGCGAAGAAGAAGCATCACCATCGCACGGGGTCAGGTGGCTACCTCCACTACTAGAAAAAAGCTCATTAGTGGCGCACCACTTTTGGGTATTAGTGTTGGGAAACGTTGCATGGAAAACAAAAATTTTTCTCTACGTTCACCAAAATCAATCTAGTAGATGCAACTACGAGGGGAGAGTAGGATCCACATACCCTTGTAGATCGCTAAGCGGAAGCGTTATGAACGCGGATGATGGAGTCGTACTCGCCGCGATTCAGATCGCCGAAGATCCTAGCACCGAAGCAACGGTGCCTCCGCGTTCTTCACACGTACGGCTCGGGGACGTCTCCTCCTTCTTGATCCAGCAAGGGGTGGAGGAGAGGTTGATGGAGAACCGGCAGCACGACGGCGTGGTGGTGATGGTGGAGGAGAATTCCAGCAGGGCTTCGCCTAAGCACCGCGGGAGAAGAAGATGTTGTGGGAGAGGGAGGGCAGCACCGAGGCACGAACTTGTGTTGGCTGCCCTCCCTCTACCTCTCTATATATAGGGGGAAGGAGGAGAGGGGGGCGCCCCTAGGGTTTCCCCTAGGGGGGCCGGCGGCCAGGGCATGGGGGGGGCGGCGGCCAAGGGCCAGGCCCTAGGGTTTCCCCCCCTAGGTGCCTTGCCCCCCACTCCAAAGGGGTGCGGCTGCCCTAGGGGGTCCCACCCCCTTAGCCGCATGAGGAGAGGGCCCAGGGGGGGGGGCGCACAGCCCCTTGAGGGCTGTGGTGTTCCCCCTTGTGGCCCAATAGGCCCAGAACTACTTCCGGAACCCCCGAAACCCCTTTCGGTCGTCCGCCGATTTCCCGATGCTCCCCGGAACACTTCCGGACTCCGAAACCTTTCATCCTATATATCAATCTTCGTCTCCGGACCATTCCAGAGACCCTCGTCACGTCCGGGATCTCATCCGGGACTCCGAACAACCTTCGGTAACCATGCACTATTCTCACTAACAACCCTAGCGTCACCGAACGTTAAGTGTGTAGACCCTGCGGGTTCGGAAACCATGTAGACATGACCGAGACACTCCCAGGTCAATAACCAATAGCGGGATCTGGATACCCATATTGGTTCCCACATGTTTCTCGATGATCTCATCGGATGAACCACGATGTCAAGGATTCAGGCAATCCCGTATACAGTTCCCTTTGTCTCGTCGGTATGTTACTTGCCCGAGATTCGATCGTCGGTATCTCTATACCTAGTTCAATCTCGTTACCGGCAAGTCTCTTTACTCGTTACCGTAATACATAATCCCGTGACCAACTACTTAGTCACTTTGAGCTCATTGAGATGACGTATTACCGAGTGGGCCCGGAGATACCTCTCCGTCATACGGAGTGACAAATCCCAGTCTCGATCCATGTCAACTCAACAGACACCCTCGGAGATACCTGTAGAGTACCTTTATAGTCACCCAGTTACGTTGTGACGTTTGGCACACACAAAGTACTCCTACGGTGTCAGTGAGTTACATGATCTCATGGTCATAGGAACTTATACTTGACATGCAGAAAACTATAGCGATAACTGACACGATCAAAAGCTATGTTTAACGTTTGGGTCTCGTCCATCACATCATTCTCCTAATGATGTGATCCCGTTATCAAATGACAACTCATGTCTATGACCTGGAAACCGTGGTCATCTTTGATCAACGAGCTAGTCCTGTAGAGGCTCACTAGGGACACAAAGTCTGTCTATTCATCCACACGTGTATTTGAGTTTCCAATCAATACAGTTATAGCATGGATAATAAACGATTATCATGAACAAGGAAATATAATAATAACTCTTTTATTATTGCCTCTAGGGCATATTTCCAACAACCTTTTTGTCTTTGCTTCTTCGTCTTTTCTTTTTCTTCTTCACATTAAATATGGGTTTAATCTTCTTTTCGGAGCTCCTTATTAATGAGATTGGTAGAATAGGAGGCTCCTCATCATTACCTGATTCATCATAAGAAATAATAGGAGGATATTGGGAAATCTCTTCCCTTTCATTAGTATTCTCTTCATCTCCTATTTGTTTTCTTGTCTTAAGGTAATTGGCAATATAAGGATTTTCAATGCAATTCACCGCACAATACATATATATTTCCTCTATATCAAAATCAAGAAGTTTGTCAAGGGCAAATCCTGGAAGATACTTAGTTCTACATTTGATTTCTTCATAACCCAAAAGCAAGATAAGTTCATTATGATGTGCAAGGGAAATAAAGTCATCACAATTTTTGGACATGATTCGATCATGAAACAATTCGAAGTGGGTAATGAAATGACCACATTCATTGCAAAGTTCGCAAGTACGTCTAAGAAATTTTAAATTTTCAGCACAATCATCTAGCATCTGTAGCAACCATTTATTTTCTAAATACTTATGCCTCTTGCAGAATCTATCTTCCCTATTTGGTATGTACTTGCAAACTCTATGCACTCCACAAAAATCAACATGCTTATATGAGATATTTTCATCATGACTAGTGCAATCATCATTAGTACCATGGATATTCAAAGGATTCACACTAACAATATTGTAAGCATGCTCATCATTCAATTCTTTAGTGCCAAGCATTCTATGTAATTCTTCTTCTAGTACTTGAGCACAATTTTCCTTTCCATCATTTCAACGAAAGATATTAAAAAGATGAAGCATATGAGGTAACCTTAATTCCATTTTTTGGAAGTTTTCTTTTATAAACTAAACTAGTGATAAAACAAGAAACTAAAAGATTCGATTGCAAGATCTAAAGATATACCTTCAAGCACTCACCTCCCCAGCAATGGCGCCAGAAAAGAGCTTGATGTCTACTATGCAACCTTCTTCTTGTAGACGTTGTTGGGCCTCCAAGTGCAGAGGTTTGTAGGAAAGTAGCATATTTCCCTCAAGTGGATGACCTAAGGTTTATCAATCCGTGGGAGGCGTAGGATGAAGATGGTCTCTCTCAAACAACCCTGCAACCAAATAACAAAGAGTCTCTTGTGTCCCCAACACACCCAATACAATGGTAAATTGTATAGGTGCACTAGTTCGACGAAGAGATGGTAATACAAGTGCAATATGGATGGTAGATATAGATTTTTGTAATCTAAAAATATAAAAACAGCAAGGTAACTAAAGATAAAAGTGAGCATAAACGGTGTTGCAATGATAGGAAACAAGGCCTAGGGTTCATACTTTCACTAGTGCAAGTTCTGTCAACAAGGATAACATAATTGGATCATATTACTAGCCCTCAACATGCAACAAAGAGTCACTCCAAAGTCACTAATAGAAGAGAACAAACGAGGAGATTATGGTAGGGTACGAAACCACCTCAAAGTTATTCTTTCTGATCGATCTATTCAAGAGTCCGTAGTAACGTTCAATCTATCATAGAGTTCGTACTAGAATAACACCTTAAGACACAAATCAACCAAAACCCTAATGTCACCTAGATACTTCATTGTCACCTCGAGTATCCGTGGGCATGATTATATGATATGCATCACACAATCTCAGAAACATCTTTTCAACCAACACATAGAACTTCAAAGAGTGCTCCAAAGTTTCTACCGGAAAGTCAAGACGAAAACGTGTGCCAACCCCTATGCATAGGTTCCTAAGGTCACGGAACCCGCAAGTTGATCACCAAAACATACATCAAGTAGATCACATGATATCCCGTTTTCACCACAGATAAGCACATGCAAGACATACATCAAGTGTTCTCAAATCCTTAATGACACAATCCTATAAGATAACTTCAAAGGGAAAACTCAATCCATTACAAGAGCGTAGAGGGGGAGAAGCATCATAAGATCCAACTAGAATAGCAAAGCTCGCGATACATCAAGATCGTTCCATATCAAGAACACGAGAGAGAGAGATCAAACACATAGCTACTAGTACATACCATCAGCCCCGAGGGTGGACTACTCCCTCCTCGTCATGGAGAGCGCCGAGATGATGAAGATAGCCACCAGTGAGGGTTCCCCCCTCCGGAAGGGTGCCGAAACATGGTCTAGATTGGTTTTTGGTGGCTACAGAGGCTTTCGGCGGCGGAACTCCCGATATAGGTTAATTTCTGGAGGTTTCAGTATTTATAGTATTTTTTGGCGTAGGGCACAAGTCATGGGGGCCTCCGGGCTATCCACGAGACAGGGGCATGCGCCCTCCTGGAGTGGGCACGCCCCCCACCCTCGTGGGCAGCCCGTGGCTCTCCTGGCCCAACCCTTTTACTTCGGGGGCTTCTTTTCGTCCAGAAAAAATCACCAAAAATTGGCATGTCAATTGGACTCCGTTTGATATTCCTTTTCTGTAAAACTCAAAAACAAGGAAAAAACAGAAACTAGCACTGGCTCTAGGTTAATAGGTTAGTCCCAAAAATAATATAAAAGTGTATGACAAAGCCCATTAAACATCCAAAACATCATAAATAATAGCATGGAACAATCAAAAATTGTAGATACGTTGGAGACGTATCACTTGTCATGCATCCAATCGGCTCTAGCTTCGCAAAGGCTTGAACAAGACTCCGTATGAGATACTTACCGGTAACAAGCCCAACCTCAAGTACTTTTGGGTGTTCGGTTGTATGTGTTTCATACTCAAGAAAGGTGCTCGTTTCTCTAAATTTGAGGCTAGAGCTCATGAAGGCATATTTGTTGGTTATGCTACAAACTTTCATGCTTACCGTGTCCTCAACAAGTCCACTGAACTCATTAAGGAGACGTGTAACGTGGAGTTTGATGAGAATAACGGCTCCCAAGTGGAGCAAAGTGGTACTTGTGATGTAGGTGATGAAATTCCTCCTCAAGCGATAAGAAGAATGTGACTTTGTTATATCCTACCCATTGAGGAACCCCTTGTGGCCGATGGAGAAGGACAATGTTCCAGTCAAGTGGAACCATCACCAACCCAAGACCCACATGCTTCCGAAGAACAAAGTGAAGGCCCTCAACCCAACGAACAAGGCCAAGTGCAAGATCAACCACAAGATGGTGTTCATCAACCAAGTGATGCACAAGGCCAAGTTCCTTCTCCCGAGCGAGTTCAAGATCAAGAGCAAGCTGAAGATCAAGAACAAGCTCAATACGACGCTCATGATGATCAAGTTATCGCACCCCACTCTTTTTACCAAGAAGGTCAAAGGGAAGTTTTTTGTATGCCAACTATATGTTGATGATATTATCTTTGGTTCTCCTAACAAAGCTTTCAATGATGAGTTTTCTGCTCTAATGATCGCGGAATTTGAGATGTCCATGATGGGAGAGTTGAAGTTCTTTCTCGGATTTGAAGTCAAACAACGAAGAGAAGGAATCTTCATCAACCAAGCCAAATATACTCAAGACATGCTCAAGAGATTCAACCTAAGTGATGTCAAGCCGGCCTCTACCCCAATGCCTACCAAATGCCAACTTGATAGTGATCCCAATGGTAAAGCGGTGGATCAAAAGGTATATCATTCTATGATTGGATCCTTGCTTTATCTTTGTGCATCTAGACTGGATATCATGTTAAGTGTGGGAATTTTTGCATGGTTTCAAGCCTCGCCTAAGGAAAGCCACTTTGTGGCAGTCAAGCAAATCTTTCGATATTTGGCTCATACCCCAAACTTTGGCTTATGGTAATCAAGAGGAGCAAACTTTGATCTTTGTGGTTTCTCGAATTTGGATTGGGCGGGAGACAAGGTGGATAGGAAATCAACCTCTGGACGATGCCAATTTCTTGGTTGCTCTTTGGTAAGTTGGTCTTCCAAGAAGCAAAGTTATGTATCTCTCTCCTCCACCGAAGCCGAGTATGTGGCCGCTGGTCATTGTTGTGCTCAACTTCTTTGGATGAGGCAAACTTTAAAGGATTACAGTGTCATTTGTGACAAAGTGCTTCTTTGGTGTGACAATGAAAGTGTCATCAAGATTTCTCTCAACCTGGTGCAACACTTCAAGACGAAGCATATTGATATTCGGTATCACTTAATCTAGGACCATATCAGGCGAGGCAAGATTGATCTTCACTATGTCAGCAATCATGATAACCTTGCAGATATCTCACGAAGCCCTTGTATGAAGCAAGATTTCGGGAGTTAAAGCATGAGCTAAATATCAATGATTTGAGAAATGTGGCTTGACACTGTGCACACCTCTTCACACTAATCATGATATCTTGTTTAGGTGTAGGCATGAACATAGGGGGAGTGTTGTTCACTCAATGAACTTTCCCTCCTCCCATTATGCATAAATTGACCAACTCTTTCACATTCACCATTGTTGATGGTATATGTGCTTTAAAGATGAGTAGTGGTCATGGGCCCAAGGTTAAAATCTTTGCGGTGTCATACCATTTCACTCAAACATAGGTGGCCTCGGCCACCGCCCTCTCCTTTGAGAGGTGTGTGTTTGTTGTTTCGTGTTCTCTCCTTCTTTGTGTTTATGTCTGTGTTTGTGTTTTGTTCTCTTCTCTCTTGTGTTCTCCTTTGTTTGAGCTAATTCGTTTTCTTTCCAAAAGAAATATAGAGAAAAAGAGAGTTTAGAGATCGAGTTCCTGGTTGGGCGGTACTACGGCTGGGTGCGCGCGGTACTACCACTTACTAACTTAAGCGGTACTACCACCCGCCCGAGCGGTACTACCGCTGCGGGGCAGGACTGCGGGGTTAAGTGGGGGTCGGGGAGTTTTCTTCTCCCCATATCCATTCGCCCTCGTCTTCTCTTCATGCTCCAGCGACGAACTCGCCGCGAGGGGACGCCGGTGGGCTGCCTCCTCCGGGCCGTTCTTCACCTTTTCCTTTGGTGGGATCAATCCCCACCCCTTCCTCAAGCCATGGATGTTGGTATTGCCCCGTGTGTCTTTCTCTTTGCTTCTAGATTTCAGATCTAGGTTGTAGGGGCAATAGGTTTGCATTCTTTTATTTTTGGCCAAATCAAAGCTTGAGTAGGATGGTGAAGACTTCTAAACTGCTAGGATTGGTATTTGGTAAGATTAATTTATTTTTTTGGCCTCCTAGTAGTACCGGAGTTGGTCATGGCAGCAAGGGAACCGCCGTTCCCCGCCTGGAGCGGTACTACCACTCCTATGGAGCGGCACTGTCGCCTATCCAATGCGGTACTACCGCTGGGTGCCAACATCCACCATATTCCTACCAAATGTTGATCTATGTCTCTTTTTCTCTTGACTTATGCTTGTTCTTTCGTGTTGCTCTTTGTGTTTGTGTGTTTGGCTCCAGGTGAGGGCCCTTCGGAACATCATACCCGTCGTATCAACCTCGGGCGCACTGGGTCCAAGCGTTATCGCACCTCTGAGGCAGCAGGTGGTTCTGCAAGTGGTTCTGCAAGTATTCCTTCCTCAAGTGTTCCGCCAACTCAGTCTCCGCAACCGTCCAAGAATACTGCAAAGAAAACCAAGGCGAAGCCCAAGACCATCACTGAGATGTCTAATAGGAGTTCTGGGAGAGGCGTCGGTGCAATCCCTATGAGCATGAGCAAGAGCCCAACCTTGTCAACTGCCCTTTTTGGAACCGTTTTCAGTACGCAACCTACTTTGATGTGATCAAGGCCAAAAGGAATCTCTTTGTGGATGTCCGCTCCATTGACACTGCTCATTTGGAAAAGGATCTTGCTTATTTTGGCAAAGCTCTGGAGATGTGTTCTCAGTTGAATATTCTCGGCATCATTACATTCAACAAGGACTTTGATGCGGACTTGGTGGCTCAGTTTTATGCCACGGTCCATCTTGGCACCGATGCAGAAAGAACTTTGACATGGATGACCAATGGCAGACGTCTTGTGGTCAAATGGAAAGCATTCATGGAGCTTCTTGGTGCTGAAGATCAAGGGCTTGAGAATCCATTTGGGTTTCGACCTCACCACAATGCTACTTCCACTCACAAGCAATCCCTCTGGCCTTACTGTACCGTGAAGGTTAACCCCAAGATGCAGCTTATGAGATGCCTATCTTTCTGGACATCCTTCATCGCATCTTCAGGGGGACTCTCTTTCCTCGCATTGGGAACCTGGATATGGTTCACTCATACCTTGTGGACATGCTACTTTTCTGCCAACGTGAGAAGGGAGAAAACACTGGAGAAACCCTGAATATCTCTGATGTCATGTGGACTGAGCTTTTGTGTGTTATCTCTGAGCACAAGTGTCCTATCTATGCTCCTTTAATCATGCTGCTGATTGAGAAGGCTTGGGAGCACACCTATACTGGGTACAAGTTGGAGACTAGCGAGTTGGTCTCTCACGAGGTTAAGAGGCTAAGGAAGAAGGATCTATGGAACACTCTGGTCTCTCAGTCTGGTGTTCCATCTGTGGCTGATGAAGTTGAGGCAGAGGCTGATGCTGATGATGATGACGATTATATGCCCTCTGGAGCGGAACCCTCTTGGGCAAAGAAGCTCAAGCGCAAGATGAAGAAGCTTTTCTGCATGGAGTCTCACGGTCAGTACTTGGCTCATGTGTCTGAGAAGAAGGCCAGGAGCCGTCATAAGGAGGTCATGCGTCAGGTTGGTGCAACGATTGTCAGCAGCTGATACGTCTCCTACGTATCTATAATTTTTGATTGTTCCATGCTATTATATTATTCTTCTAGGATGTTTTATGGGATTTTATATAAACTTTTATATGATTTTTGGGACTAACCTATTAACCCAGAGCCTAGTGCCAGTTTCTATTTTCCCTTGTTTTAGAGTATCGCAGAAAAGGAATATCAAACGGAGCCCAATTGACCGGAAACTCAACGGAGGTTATTTTTTGACCAGAAGAAGCCCAAGAAGTGCCGGAGGGGGACCAGAAGGTTCCCGGGCTGCCCACGAGGGTAGGGGGTGCGTGCCCCCGTGGGCGCGCCCCCCTACCTCATGGATAGCTCGAAGGTCCCCTTTACTTGCCCCCGACTCCAACACCTCCTATATATACCGAAACCTCCAGAAAATAACCTAGATTGGGAGTTCCGCCGCCAAAAGCCTCTGTTGCCACCGGAAACCAATCTAGACCCGTTCTGGCACCCTGTCGGAGGGGGGGTTGGAATCCCTCTCCGGTGGCTATCTTCATCATCCCTGCGCTCTCCATGATGAGGAGGGAGTAGTCCACCCTCGGGGCTGAGGGTATGTAACAGTAGCTATGTGTTTGATCTCTCTCTCATGTTCTTGAGATGGCATGATCTTGATGTATCGCGAGATTTGCTATTATAGTTGGATCTTATGATGTTTCTCCCCCTCTACTCTCTTGTGATGAATTGAGTTTTCCCTTTGAAGTTATTTTATCGGATTGAGTCTTTAAGGGTTTGAGAACACTTGATGTATGTCTTGCATGTGCTTATCTGTGGTCACAACGGGATAACACGTGATCCACTTGATGTATGTTTTGGTGATCAACTTGCGGGTTCCGTGACCTTGGGAATCTATGCATAGGGGTGTGGCACCCGTTTTCTTCTTGACTCTCTGGTAGAAACTTTGGGGCACTCTTTGAAGTACTTTGTGTTGGTTGAATAGATGAATCTGAGATTGTGTGATGCATATCGTATAATCATGCCCACGGATACTTGTGGTGACAATGGAGTATCTAGGTGACATTAGGGTTTTGGTTGATATGTGTCTTAAGGTGTTATTCTAGTACGAACTCTATGATAGATTGAACGGAAAGAATAGCTTCGTGTTATTTTACTACGGACTCTTGAATAGATCGATTAGAAAGGATAACTTTGAGGTGGTTTCGTACCCTACCATAATCTCTTCATTTTTTCTCCGCTATTAGTTACTTTGGAGTGACTCTTTTTTGCATGTTGAGGGATAGTTATATGATCCAGTTATGTTATTATTGTTGAGAGAACTTGCACTAGTGAAAGTATGAACCCTAGGCCTTGTTTCCTAGCATTGCAATACCGTTTATGCCCACTTTTACCACTTGCTACCTTGTTGTTTTTATATTTTCAGATCACAAAAACCTATATCTACCATCCATATTGCACTTGTATCACAATCTCTTCGCCGAACTAGTGCACCTATACAATTTACCATTGTATTGGGTGTGTTGGGGACACAAGAGACTCTTTGCTATTTGGTTGCATGGTTGTTTGAGAGAGACCATCTTCATCCTACGCCTCCCATGGATTGATAAACCTTAGGTCATCCACTTGAGGGAAATTTGCTATTTTCCAACAAACCTCTGCACTTGGAGGCCCAACAACGTCTACAAGAAGAAGGTTGCGTAGTAGACATCAAGCTCTTTTATGGCGCCGTTGCCGGGGAGGTGAGTGCTTGAAGGTATATCTTTAGACCTTGCAATCGAATCTTTTAGTTTCTTGTTTATCACTAGTTTAGTTTATAAAATAAAACTAAAAAAATGGAATTAAGGTTGCCTCATATGCTTAATCTTGCTAATATCTTTCGTGAAAATGATGGTAAGGAAAATTGTGCTCAAATACTAGAAGAAGAGTTACATAGAGTTCTTGGCACTAAATACTTGAATGGTGAGCATGATTGCAATGTTGTTAGTGTGAATCCTTTGAATATCCATGATGCTAATGATATGCAAAGCCACAAGCTTGGAGATGTTATGTTTGATGCAAATGATATGTTTGGTTCCCCAAGTTTTGATGAGCAAATTTATTATGATGAAAGCATGCCTCCTATTTATGATGATTATGGTGATTACATGTATGCTATAAAGAATTAAGATAACCATGAAACTTGTCATCATGATTTTAATTTTAAATCGGATTATGCTTCACATGATAGTTATTTTGTTGATTTTGCTCCCACTACTATGAATGAGAAGTATTTTGCTTATGTGGAGAGTAGTAGAATTTCTATGCAAGTAGATCATGAAAAGAATGATTTATGTGCTGGTTATATTGTTGAATTCATTAATGATTCTACTGAAAATTATTATTAGGGAGGAACATATGCTTCTACATATTGCAATAATATCAAGTTTCCTCTCTATGTGCTTAGAGTTTTGAAGTTATGCTTGTTTTTCCTTCCTATGCTAGTTGATTATTGTTCCCATAATTTGTTTGCCCACAAAATCCCTATGCATAGGAAGTGGGTTAGACTTAAATGTGCTAGTTATATGCTTCATGATGCTCTCTTTATGTTTCAACTCTTATCCTTTATGCGAGCATCATTGAAATCATTGTGCCTAGCTAGGGGCATTAAACGATAGCGCTTGTTGGGAGGCAACCCAATTTTATTTTCTTTGCTTTTGCTTCTGTTTAGGAATAAATATTGAATCTAGCTTCTGTTTAGTTGTGGTTTTGTGTTTTAATTAGTGTTTGTGCCAAGTAGAACCATCGGGAAGACTTGTGTGAAGTTTATGCGATCATGCTGTAAAAAAAAGAAACTTTAGCGCTCACGAGATTGGCTACCATTTTTTTTACTAGACAGTGATTTTTAGTTGATTCTTTTTGCAGATGATTAATCGACAAATTACTCACGTCCACCAATTTATTTCAGAATTTTTAGAGTTACAGAAGTATTCGAAAGTTATAGATTGCTACAGACTGTTCTGTTTTTGAGAGATTCTATTTTTTATGTGTTGTTTGCTTATTTTGATGAATCTATGAGTATTATCGGAGGGTATGAACCATAGAGAAGTAGGATTACAGTAGATATTACACCAATATGAATTTAGAATGAGTTCACAACAGTACCTAAGTGGTGGTTTTATTTTCTTATACCAACGGAGCTTACAAGTTTTCTGTTGAGTTTTGTGTTGTCAAGTTTTGAAGTTTTGGGTAAAGATTCGATGGACTACGGAATAAGGAGTGGCAAGAGCCTAAGCTTGGGGATGCCCAAGGCACCCCAAGGTAAAATTCAAGGAGAACCAAAAGCCTAAGCTTGGGGATGCCCCGGGAAGGCATCCCCTCTTTCGTCTTCGTCTATCGGTAACTTTACTTAAGGCTATATTTTTATTCACCACATGATATGTGTTTTGCTTGGAGCGTCATTTTGTTTTGTTTTACTTGTTGTTTGAATAATATCCCAAGATCTGAAATTCTTAAATTTTAGAGAGTTTTCACATAGTAACATAATTATTCAACTACTCGTTGATCTTCACTTATATCTTTTGGAGTAGTTTGTCGTTTGCTCTAGTGCTTCACTTATATCTCTTTAGAGCACGGCGGTGGTTTTATTTTAAAGAAATAGATGAACTCTCATGCTTCACTTATATTATTTTGAGAGTCTTTTAGAACAGCATGGTAGTTTGCTTGGGTTATAAAACAAGTCCTAATATGAAAGGCATCCAAGATGGGTATAATGAAAACTTTCATATATAGTGCATTGAATACTACGAGAAGTTTGATGCTTAATGATTGTTTTGAGATATGAGGATGGTGATATTAGAGTCATGCTAGTATAGTAGTTGTGAATTTGAGAAATACTTGTGTTGAGGTTTGCAAGTCCCGTAGCATGCACGTATGGTAACCGTTGTGTGACAAATTTGAAGCATGAGGTATTTCATTGCGTGTCATCCTTTGTGTGGAGGTCAGGATCGCGCGATGGTTAACTCCTACCAACCCTTCCCCTAGGAGCATGCGTGTAGTACTTTGTTTAGATGACTTATAGATTTTTGCAATAAGTATTTGAGTTCTTTATGACTAATGTTGAGTCCATGGATTATACGCACTCTCACCCTTCCACCATTGCTAGCCTCTCTTGTACCGCGCAACTTTCGCCGGTACCATACACCCACCATATATCTCCCTCAAACAGCCACCATACCAACCTATCATGGCATTTCCATAGCAATTTCGAGATATATTGCCATGCAACTTTCCACCATTCCGTTTATTATGACACGTTTCATCATTGTCATATTGCCTTGCATGATCATGTAGTTGACATCGTATTTGTGGCTAGGCCACCATGCATAATTTTTCGTACATGTCACTCTTGATTCATTGCACATCCCGGGACACCGCCGGAGGCATTCATATAGAGTCATATTTTGTTCTAGTATCGAGTTGTAATATCGAGTTGTAAATCAATATAAGTGTGATGATCATCATTATTAGAGCATTGTCCAAAACAAAAAAACAAAAAAAGGAAAGAAGGAAAGGCCAAAGAAAAAAGGAAAGGCCCAAAAAAAGAAAAAAAGAAAAAAAGGAAAAAAGAAAAAAAAAAGAAAAAGGGACAATGCTACTATCTTTTTCCACACTTGTGCTTCAAAGTAGCACCCTGATCTTCATGATAGAGGGTCTCTTGTTTTGCCACTTTCATATACTAGTGGGAATTTTCATTATAGAACTTGGCTTGTACATTCCAACGATGGGCTTCCTCAAATGCCCTAGGTCTTCGTGAGCAAGCAAGTTGGATGCACACCCACTTAGTTTCTTTTGTTGAGCTTTCATACATTTATAGCTCTAGTGCATCCGTTGCATGGCAATCCCTACTCACTCACATCGATATCTATTGATGGGCATCTCCATATCCCATTGATACACATAGTTGATGTGAGACCATCTTCCTCCTTTTTGTCTTCTCCACAACCACCACTCTATTCCACCTAGAGTGCTATATCCATGGCTCACGCTCATGTATTACGTGAAAGTTGAAAAGGTTTGAAAAAAATTAAGTATGAAACAAGTGCTTGGCTGAAACCGGGGTTGTGCATGATTTGAGTATTTTGTGTGACGAAGATGGAGCATAGCCTAACTATATGATTTTCTAGGGATGAACTTTCTGTGGCCATGTTATTTTGAGAAGACATAATTGCTTTGTTAGTATGCTTGAAGCATTATCATTCTTATGTCAACATAGACTTTTGTCTTGAATCTTTCAGATCTGAACATTCATGCCACAATAAAGAGAATTATGTTAGGTAGCATTCCACATCAAAAATTCTGTTTTTATCATTTACCTACTCGAGGACGAGCAGGAATTAAGCTTGGGGATGCTTGATACGTCTCCAACGTATCTATAATTTTGTATTGTTCCATGCTATTATATTATCCTTCTAGGATGTTTTATGGGCTTTTATATACACTTTTGTATGTTTTGGGGACTAACCTATTAACCCAGAGCCCAGTGCCAGTTTCTGTTTTCCACTTGTTTTAGAGAGTATCGCATAAAAGGAATATCAAATAGAACCCAATTGACCTGAAACTCAATGGAGGTTATTTTTTGACCAGAAGAAGCACAGGAAGTGCCGGAGGGGGACCAGAAGGCTCCCGGGCTGCCCACGAGGGTAGGGGCGCGTGCCCCCTGGGCGCGCCCCCTTGCCTCGTGGACAGCCCGGAGGTCCCCTTTACTTGCCCCCGACTCCAACACCTCCTATATATACTGGAACCTCCGTAAAATAACCTAGATCGGGAGTTCCGCCACCGAAAGCCTCTGTTGCCACCGAAAACCAATCTAGACCCGTTCTGGCACCCTGCCGGAGGGGGGGGGGAATCCCTCTCCGGTGGCTATCTTCATCATCCCTGCACTCTCCATGATGAGGAGGGAGTAGTCCACCCTCGGGGCTGAGGGTAAGTACCACTAGCTATGTGTTTGATCTCTCTCTCTCGTGTTCTTGATATGGCACGATCTTGATGTATCGCGAGCTTTGCTATTATAGTTGGATCTTATGATGTTTCTCCCCCTCTACTCTCTTGTGATGAATTGAGTTTTCCCTTTGAAGTTATCTTATCGGATTGAGTCTTTAAGGATTTGAGAACACTTGATGTATGTCTTGCATGTGCTTATCTGTGGTAACAATGGGATATCACATGATCCACTTGATTTATGTTTTGGTGATCAACTTGCGGGTTTCGTGACCTTGGGAATCTATGAATAGGGGTTGGCACACGTTTTCGTCTTGACTCTCCGGTAGAATATTTGGGGCACTCTTTCAAGTACTTTGTGTTGGTTGAATAGATGAATATGAGATTGTGTGATGCATATCATATAATCATGCCCGCAAATACTTGAGGTGACAATGGAGTATCTAGGTGACATTAGGGTTTTGGTTGATATGTGTCTTAAGGTGTTATTCTAATACGAACTCTATGACAGATTGAACGGAAAGAATAGCTTCGTGTTATTTTACTACGGACTCTTGAATAGATCGATCAGAAAGGATAACTTTGAGGTAGTTTCGTACCCTACCATAATCTCTTCGTTTGTTCTCCGCTATTAGTTACTTTGGAGTGACTCTTTGTTGCATGCTGAGGGATAGTTATATGATCCATTCATGTTATTATTGTTGAGAGAACTTGCACTAGTGAAAGTGTGAACCCTAGGCCTTGTTTCCTAGCATTGTAATACCGTTTATGCCCACTTTTACCACTTCCTACCTTGTTGTTTTTATATTTTCAGATCACAAAAACCTATATCTACCATCCGTATTGCACTTGTATCACCATCTCTTCGCAGAACTAGTGCACCTATACAATTTACCATTGTATTGGGTGTGTTGGGGACACAAGAGACTCTTTGTTATTTGGTTGCAGGGTTGTTTGAGAGAGACCATCTTCATCCTACGCCTCCCATGGATTGATAAACCTTAGGTCATCAACTTGAGGGAAATTTGCTACTGTCCTACAAACCTCTGCACTTGGAGGCCCAACAACGTCTACAAGAAGAAGGTTGTGTAGTAGACATCAGCAGCTCTGAAGGCCGGATCACTGATGAGGAGGAATGGGTTCAGTAGCACTGTCATTGGACTGACTCTGACCCCGAGCAGGCCCTAGCCGATGACGGATGTGTGGACGATCACGCGGGGATGTGATGATGGAGTGTGTCAGATCTGCTATCACTTGTTCCTGTAGCTACTCTTTGTTCCCTTTTTGGTCTCTCGATGCCTAAGGGGGAGAGAGTTTAGGGATTTACCGAGTTGTGAGTGTGTGTTTGCCGAGTTGCGAGTGTGTGCCCTATTGTTTGCCTTGTTTTTCATTCTCGCAAACTCTCTTCTGGTTGTTTGTTTGGTTTGGTTTGTGCTCGTGAGACCCGGTTACCTTTATATTGTGTGAGACTTATGCTACCCTATGAATGTCAAGGACTTTAGTAGTATATGAGTTGCATGCTTATTTCCTGTTTCATTCTTACTCACTTACTACTTTACTCTCTTATATGTCTCCTCACTATGATGGATGTTATCGGACTATAAAATATAGGGGGGGTGTTGATCCTAGTGTGTGTGCTTTGCACTCCAAAGGCAACTCGTTTTAAGTGCACACATCTAGGGGGAGTCCGTCTATATTTTGTAGTCTTTGGGGTTTGCTTACTCTTTTGTTATTATGTTGTGCAAATCATGTGTTGTCATCAATCCACCAAAAAGGGGGAGATTGTAAGGGCATGTTCCTTCCTAAGTGGTTTTGGTGATTGATGACAATGTGTTTGTGGACTAATCGTGTGTGCTAAATATTTCAGAGATTAATCCTTTGGCACGAGACAGTTACTTCCCCTCGAAGCTATAAGCAGAAGACGTGTCATCTACTTCGTTTTTGGTTTTGGTGGGCTTGAGTCGTAGGAGACACCGTACTATCAAGAGGGGGTCCGTAGTGGAAAGGCTAGGGTGGAATCATCACGTACACTTCTTTTTGCCACCCTTAGCTCATTTCCTTGTCTTGGAGCTTTCAGTTTCTTCCGGAGTGGAGGTTGGTTGATGGGAGCGGTAGTACCGCCACTGGCGCGGTAGTACCACTTATGGCCACCAAGCAGTAGTACCGCTGCACAGCGTGGTAGTACCGCTTGGGGGCATATGCGGCAGTTCCGCCCCGGTCTGGCTCAGCTACCGCTTTGACTCGAGGGGGCGTTTTCTCGTGTCGGACTTTACGGTAGTAGCAGTGGTAGTATCGCTTATAAGCGGTAGTACCGCTGCCACCACCGGGGCTACTACCGCTCCCATCTCCTCCGCCTTGATGTTTCTACAATGCGGTAGTACCAATGGGGGTCGCGGTAGTACCGCTACGACCTGCGGTAGTACCGCTCCAACCGTGGTAGTACCGCTACGTGCGGGCAGAAATAGGGATAACGGTTCACTTATCCCTCCCACTATATAAAGAGGTCTTCTTCCTCAAGAAGACCTACCTCTTCTCCCCCAAGCTCCATTGTTGCTCCAAAAGCTCATTTTCGCCCGGTCTCTCTCCCTAGCCAATCAAATTTGTTGATTTCTAGGGATTGGTTGAGAAGGCCCAGATCTACACTTCCACCAAGAGAAATTTGATCCCCCCACTAATCCCTTGCGGATCTTGTTACTCTTGGGTGTTTGAGCACCCTAGACGTTTGAGGTCACCTCGAAGCCATATTCCATTGTGGTGAAGCTTCATGGTTTCGTTGGGAGCCTCCAATTAAGTTGTGGAGATAGCTCCAACCTTATTTCTAAAGTTTTGGTCGTCGCCTTCAAGGGCATTGATTGATACGTCCAAAACGTATCTATAATTTCTGCTTGCTCCATGCCACTTTTGGGTGATATTGCTATGATATTCATACACTTCCATACACTTTTGATCATATTTGGACTAACTTACTAATCCAGTGCACCCCAGTGCCAGTTTCTGTTTTCGGCTGTTTTGTATTTCAGGTTTTCACGTTTCGAGAACTGCCCAGAAAAATCCAGAAAAATTGTATAAAAAATCAGCAAACCGGAAACAACACTGCGTCCGAAGGGCAGCCTGGGGGGGCACAGGGGCTCCAGGCACCCTGTGGGCACCCCCCCCCCTCTGGGCCGCGCCGGGGGGGCGCCTGGGCCCCCCGGGACTCCCCCGGTGCCCTACTTTGGCATATATTTAAAGGGTTCCACGTAACCCTCAGAACAGGACTTCTTTTCGCGATCCCATCTCTGTTCCGCTGCCGCCGCCGCTTCCAAGATCGGGAGCACCAGGAGAACTCTTCCCGGCACCCTGCCGGAGGGGAGGATCACCACCGGGAGCTTCTCCACCACCATGGACGCCTCCCGGATGACTCGTGAGTAGTCTCCCTTGGACCATGAGTCCATGACCAGTAGCTATGTGATGTTCTCCTCCCGTTCTTGTGCTTCACTAATTAGTCCTCGTGAGCTGCCCTACATGATCGAGGCACCTATGTAATCCTTATGCTGTTGCTATGTTGAGTTTGCTGGGATCCGATGGATTATGAGATTATGTTCAGATTGATCTTGAGTAATATATTTGATTCACCTCTTTTATATTTTAGTTCATAAGTAATTCTTGCATGTTCTCCGTTGTTACTTATTGCTTTGGCCGAGTAGTAGGTAGTGACTCCAAGAGGGAACGTTATGCTCGATTGTGGGTTCATGCCCCTCGATGACTAGCTTGAGTGACGGAAACATGAGTCTAGGGGATGTGCTGTTTCCACAAGGGGGAAAACAACGGTGCTTGTGCCCGCGGGTGCAAGGATTGTTTACTTTACGCAAAGTTCTTTTAATGCAGTTGTCTGTTGCATTGAGTTTACACTATGGGTGGGACTCGCAACTTAATACCAGCGAGATGTTCTGGATAGATATCTCAAGGTGGATGATTAGTAGTAGATATTGATGGATTTCGGTCTACTTACTTTGGCGTACCGCCCATGCTTTGAACCTCAACCTTTCTTGCAATGTAGTCAGCATTGGTTTGCGTTCGTGGTCCTGTCAATTGCCCAGCTGTAATTTGTTTACCTCACATAGCTGTTTTATCGTCTTTTGGGAGAGAGACATCACTAGTGAACATCATGAGACTCCGGTCCATATTACCATCATTGATCACATCCACTATTTACTTTTCTCTATTTACTTACTATTGCAAAAACTATCTATCACTACTATCATATTGCTTTTAACCCTTTGTGAACTACAAGGCCGGAGAGATTGACAACCTCTCTGTACTCGTTGGGAGCAAAGTTATTTGTATCTGTGTGCAGGTCCACGTTGATTGCTAATTGCGCCGTTAGCAATTGACACCTACCTGTTGAACCTAGGAGTCTCTGGGGATTCGATCCTTGGAATCTTTGCTAGGGGAAAACACTTCTACTTACTGCATCTTACACCTTCCACTTGGGGTAACCAACGAGGGGTTCGAGGCCCATCAAGGAGTATTTTCTGGCGCCGTTGCCGGGGACTCCACTCTTCAGGATAGGGGAGTTGCATGCTATCTTTTACCTTTGCTTTTTAGTCTTGTTAGTTTACTTTTCATTTTTGCTTTAGTTACTTTTATCGAAAATCACAAAAATAGTTATCTTACTTGCTTGCTACTATGGGTTCCACCGAGAACACCAAGTTGTGTGACTTCACTAGTCACAACAACGATGACTTTATCAGCACACCTATCACTACACCTGCCACTTCAGCACCTTCATATGAAATTAAACCTGCTTTACTGAACTTAGTCATGAAAGAACAATTCTCCGGTGCTGGAGATGATGCTGCTTTACACTTGAACAACTTTGTTGAACTTTGTGATATGCAAAAGTACCAAGAAATAGATGGTAATATTGTTAAGCTTAAGCTTTTTCCTTTCTCTTTGAGAGGAGGAGCTAAAATTTGGTTTCAGTCTTTGCCTAGAAATAGCATAGATTCATGGGACAAGTGCAAAGATGCTTTTATCGGAAAATACTATCCACCTGCTAAAATTATCCAACTTAGAAGTAACATAATGAATTTTAAACAATTGGATAATGAACACGTCGCCCAAGCTTGGGAACGTATGAAGTCTCTTATCAAAAACTGCCCTACTCACGGTTTGACAACTTGGATGGTTATCCAAACTTTTTATGCAGGCTTGAACTTTACCTCGCGGAACTTGTTAGATTCGGCCGCAGGAGGAACTTTTATGTCAACTACACTTGGTGCTGCCACAAAGCTTCTCGATGAGATGATGACCAACTATTCCCAATGGCACACCGAATGCGCTCCAACAGGTAGGAAGGTAAACTCTGTCGAGGAGATTTCCTCCCTTAATGAAAAAGTTGACTTGATCATGTCTCTACTTTCGAAGCAATCTACTGTTGATCCTCGTGATGTTCCTTTAAATTCTTTGATTGCTCAAGAACAAGTAGATGTGAATTTTATCTCTAGAAACAATTTTAACAACAATGCTTATAGGAGTAACTTTGGTAACAATTCTAGACCGTTCCCCTCTAACTCTTATGGGAACAACAATGCTTATCCTAGTACCAAGAACTCCAATACTGAACTAGAGACCATGCTTAGAGATTTCATCACTACCCAAAAAGCCTTTAATAAGAATGCAGAAGAGAAACTACATAAACTAGATGATCTTTCTTTTAAGGTAGACCACTTAGCCAATGAGGTAAAATTGCTAAAAATTGAAACTTCTCCTCTTAAGGAGAGGGAAGTCATCCCTATTAATGCTACTCAAGTACAAATTAATGAAAATATTAGGATGATGGCTAAGCTGAAAGAAAGATGGGCTAGAGAAAGGGAGGAAGAGGAAAGAATTAAGAGCCTTCCTACCCACCACACTGTTGCTACTATCCAAGTTATTGAGGATGTTCACACTCTTAGCACCCAATGTACTCCTGGTCCCAATGGACCTATTAATGGTGATGCTATAGAAATTACCAAACAGGTGAACCTTAAGGACACCACTACTACTTTACTTGATGCTCGTGACCTTGATTTTGATAATTGCACTCTTACAGAAGTTATTGATTTCCTTCACAAGATGTCTAGAGATCCCCGCACTAGCACGCTTAACCTTGCCTTCACAGAGCATATCATTAATGCTCTCATCAAAGCTAGGGAGGAGAAACTTAGAGTAGAAGCCTCCTTACCTAGAAAGCTAGAAGATGGTTGGGATCCTATGATAAAAATTAATTTGAATGACTTCTCTTGTTATGCATTATGTGATGTTGGTGCTAGTACCTCTGTTATGCCCAAAAGGATATATGATATGCTTAAATTGAAACCTTATGATTCTTGTTCTTTTGGTGTTCGTCTCGTTGATTCTTCCATAAAGAAACCTTTGGGGAGGATCGATGATGTTCTTATTGTTGTCAATGATAATTATGTGCCCGTTGATTTCACTATTATGGATATTGAATGTGATCCTTCATGTCCAATTATTTTGGGACGTCCCTTTTTATGCACCGTTGGTGCTGTCATTGACATGAAAGAGGGTAATATAAAATTTCAGTTTCCTCTCAAGAAAGGGATGGAACACTTCCCTCGTAAGAAGGTCAAGTTACCTTTTGAGTCCGTTGTACGGGCTAGCTATTCTTTTACTCTTGATAAAACTTGATCTATGCATTATGCCTAGCTTAAAGGCATAAAAGAAAGCGCTTTTGGGAGGCAGCACACATGAATAATTTTTTTGCTTTTGTTGTGTCTTGATGTTGTTTACTGTTGTAGCATCATCATTGTATCTTTGCTTTTCATATTTGTGCCAAGTATAGCCTCTGATTGCTAGAAAGTTCAAAAGTTGTGAGGTGCTGTCCAGGAAACAGATTCTATCCTTGGATAGAAAAATTCGTATAAAATCACCAGATCATATTTTTGGTCTGAATTGTTTCGACAGCGTTCTCTATATAATTGTCTTTCGTGCGTCAGTTCTGAGTTTTTTAATTTGAGTTGCAGAAGTATCCCGAACAGGTCAATTACTGCCTGCTGTTCTGTTTTTCACAGATTCTGTCCTGTTTTGCCTTACCTTCACTTTGCAAATTGAGAACTTGCTTTTTCTTTGCAAAAACCTTTTGGCAATCTTGAGAAACAGTAGAACTTCAAGAATATCCTTATTTACAGCAAGGTATAATTATTTTATTAAGGGTACTAACCTCGCTAATCAGATTATGATGAGTTATGTATGAAGGGAGTTTTCAAGTGTGCGAGGGAAGATGATAAAAAGATTCAGGAGTGTCAAGCGCTCAAGCTTGGGGATGCCCCCGTGCACCCCCAAGAAATATTCAAGGAGACTCAAGCGTCTAAGCTTGGGGATGCCCCCGTGCATCCCCTTCTCCATCAACATTATCAGTTCGTCTTTCGTTTCGCTATATTTTTATCACTTAATGTGTTATGTGCTATGCTTGGAGCGTCTTGCTTTTAGTTTTCTTTTTAGTTTTTCATAACGAGTCGGAACCCAGCATTCCTTTATGTGGGAGAGAAACACGCTCCACCTCTACCTAGAACATTACATAGAATTTTCATGTCTATCTATGTTGTGTGTGTTCTTTGTCTTTTAATAGCTACTATCATACCCTGCTCTTAGTATTCATGCTTATCTTCTCAAGAGCTTTTATTTAGTTGGTTGCTTGAACTCTCTTTAATTACCATGCTCACCTTATTAAGAGAGTTTGCTTCCGTTGCATGGGTTAATGTGTCTATGATAAATATGCTACTTTCATGATGGTACTTAGTAGTTCAGGTTTTCTTTTGGTTAATCTCAAATAGCTGGGGGGTTCCCAATGTGTTATTGGAGTACCAACTTGGTTTGTTTGCCTATGATATGGTATGGTTTAGTAATATCTTCCTTCGAGAATTTATTTTGATTGACTTGGCGTATGCTCACGCATATTCAAGACTGTAAAGAAAGTCTGTCAAGCCTTGGTGATCTTTTGTTTCTGAGTAGCGATATAACTACCATGCCTGATTCAATATTGCTTTGTCGCTCTGCATGATTATGACCGTCATTGCTCTCTTAGTTGGTCGCTCCCAGTCTTTTGCTAACCTCTACCTGCACTAAGCAAATTAACCATGCAATACATAGCTCATGGGAAAGTAGCCTTAAAACTATTGGGGTAAATATGTTGCCTATGTATCTTATTTCTTATGAGTTGCTTGCTGAGCGGTAACCATGTTTCTGGGGACGCCATCAACTGTCACACTTTTGTTGAATATCATGTGAGTTGCTATGCATGTTCGTCTTGTCTGAAGTAAGGGTGATTTACCGTGGGTTGAATTAATATGCATATTGTTAGAGAAGAACATTGGGCCGCCAACCAAAGCCATGCATCATGGTGGAAGTTTTAGCTTGGACCTTAATCCTCAATCTCTCATGAGAATATGCTTATGCATTAAAGAGGAGTCCATCATCTATTTTCTATGTTGTCCCGGTATGGATGTCCTCAAGTTGAGATTTATCAAAAACGAGAAATCAAATGCGATCTATCTCCTTGGACCTTTGTACAGGTGGCATAGAGGTACCCCTTTGTGACACTTGGTTAAAACATATGTAATGCAATGATAACCCATGGGGATCCGAGCTAATTAGGACAAGGAGCGAGCACTATTGGTATTCGATGCATGAGGCTTGCAACTTATAAGATGTTTTATGCATGACACATATGAAGTACTACTACCGTTGACACAATTGCTTCCATGTTTTCAAAATAAAAAGCTCTAGCACTTCAAGCACCAACTACTGAGAGCATGATTGTCATTCTGAGTGTAATGTGCATTGTCCCAAAGTAGCATTGTCTTTTGCCTGATTGTGATATCGTTTATTCTGAAATGATTGTATCTAGTCATCACTTAAACCTTGAAGGTGCCCTTGCACTTATGTTTTGCATCACTAAAGGGGGCAAGCTAGATATCACTTTATCATATTTGCACATCATGTTCATTGCAAATCTTTTTGATGTTTCAGTTTCATGTTGTAAAACTTTCAGTCATTTGTGATTTTCTCTTGAGGCAACTTAATTACTTTAGAATCATTGTCTCAGTAAGCTTTTGTCATATGACTATGAGAAAGTCATATATGGTTAATAGCATGTCACCACAGAAATTATTCTTGTTATCATTTACCTACTCGAGGACGAGCAGGAATTAAGCTTGGGGATGTTGATACGTCCAAAACGTATCTATAATTTCTGCTTGCTCCATGCCACTTTTGGGTGATATTGCTATGATATTCATACACATCCATACACTTTTGATCATATTTGGACTAACTTACTAATCCAGTGCACCCCAGTGCCAGTTTCTGTTTTCGGCTGTTTTTGTATTTCAGGTTTTCACGTTTCGAGAACTGCCCAGAAAAATCCAGAAAAATTATATAAAAAATCAGCAAACCGGAAACAACACTGCGTCCGAAGGGCAGCCTGGGGGAGGCCACAGGGGCTCCAGGCGCCCTGTGGGCGCCCCCCCCCCCCCCGGGCCGCGCCGGGGGAGCGCCTGGGCCCCCCGGGACTCCCCCGGTGCCCTACTTTGGCATATATTTAAAGGGTTCCCCGTAACTCTCAGAACAAGACTTCTTTTCGCGATCCCATCTCTGTTCCGCCGCCGCCGCCGCTTCCAAGATCGGGAGCACCAGGAGAACTCTTCCCGGCACCCTACCGGAGGGGAGGATCACCACCGGGAGCTTCTCCACCACCATGGACGCCTCCCGGATGACTCGTGAGTAGTCTCCCTTGGACCATGAGTCCATGACCAGTAGCTATGTGATGTTCTCCTCCCGTTCTTGTGCTTCACTAATTAGTCCTCGTGAGCTGACCTACATGATCGAGGCACCTATGTAATCCTTATGCTGTTGCTATGTTGAGTTTGCTGGGATCCGATGGATTATGAGATTATGTTCAGATTGATCTTGAGTAATATATTTGATTCACCTCTTTTATATTTTAGTTCATAAGTAATTCTTGCATGTTCTCCGTTGTTACTTATTGCTTTGGCCGAGTAGTAGGTAGTGACTCCAAGAGGGAACGTTATGCTCGATTGTGGGTTCATGCCCCTCGATGACTAGCTTGAGTGACAGAAACATGAGTCTACGGGATGTGCTGTTGCCACAAGGGGGAAAACAACGGTGCTTGTGCCCGCGGGTGCAAGGATTGTTTACTTTACGCAAAGTTCTTTTAATGCAGTTGTCTGTTGCATTGAGTTTACACTATGGGTGGGACTCGCAACTTAATACCAGCGAGATGTTCTGGATAGATATCTCAAGGTGGATGATTAGTAGTAGATATTGATGGATTTCGGTCTACTTACTTTGGCGTACCGCCCATGCTTTGAACCTCAACCTTTCTTGCAATGTAGTCAGCATTGGTTTGCGTTCGTGGTCCTGTCAATTGCCCAGCTGTAATTTGTTTACCTCACATAGCTGTTTTATCGTCTTTTGGGAGAGAGACATCACTAGTGAACATCATGAGACTCCGGTCCATATTACCATCATTGATCACATCCACTATTTACTTTTCGCTATTTACTTACTATTGCAAAAACTATCTATCACTACTATCATATTGCTTTTAACCCTTTGTGAACTACAAGGCCGGAGAGATTGACAACCTCTCTGTACTCGTTGGGAGCAAAGTTATTTGTATCTGTGTGCAGGTCCACGTTGATTGCTAATTGCGCCGTTAGCAATTGACACCTACCTGTTGAACCTAGGAGTCTCTGGGGATTCGATCCTTGGCATCTTTGCTAGGGGAAAACACTTCTACTTACTGCATCTTACACCTTCCACTTGGGGTAACCAACGAGGGGTTCGAGGCCCATCACTGATACGTCTCCAACGTATCTATAATTTTTTATTGTTCCATGCTATTATATTATCCATCTTGTATGTTTTATATGCATTTATATGATATTTTATATGATTTTTGGGACTAACCTATTAACCTAGAGCCCAGTGCCAGTTTCTATTTTTTTCCTTGTTTTGAGTTTTACAGAAAAGGAATACCAAATGGAGTCCAATTGACCTGCCAATTTTTCTGGATTTTTTATGGACCAAAAGAAGCACCTGAAGTAAAAGAGTTGGGCCAGAAGAGTCCCGAGCCATCCACGAGGGTGGAAGGCGCGCCCTACCCTCCTGGGCGCGCCCCCTGCCTCGTGGATGACTCGGAGACCCCCTAACTTGTTCGCGATGCCAAAAATTCCTATAAATACAGAAACTCTTGAAAAGAAACCTAGATCGGGAGTTCCACCGCCGCAAGACTCTATAGCCACCAAAAACCAATTGGGACCCTGTTCCGGCACCGTGACGGAGGGGGATCCATCACCAGTGGCCATCTTCATCATCCCGGCACTCTCCATGACGAGGAGGGAGTAGTTCACCCTCGGGGCTGAGGGTATGTACCAGTAGCTATGTGTTTGATCTCTCTCTCTCTCTCATGTTCTTGATTTGGCACGATCTTGATGTACCGCGAGCTTTGCTACTATAGTTGGATCTTACGATGTTTCTCCCCCTCTACCTTCTTGTAATGGATTGAGTTTTCCCTTTGAAATTATCTTATTGGATTGAGTCTTTAAGGATTTGAGAACACTTGACGTATGTCTTGCATGATATACCCGTCGTGACAATGGGGTATTCTATTGATTCACTTGATGTATGTTTTGGTGATCAACTTGCGGGTTCCGTGACCTTGGGAATCTATGCATAGGGGTTGGCACACGTTTTCGTCTTGACTCTCCGGTAGAAACTTTGGGGCACTCTTTGAAGTTCTTTGTGTTGGTTGAATAGATGAATCTAAGATTGTGTGATGCATATCGTATAAGCATACCCGCGGATACTTGAGATGACATTGGAGTATCTAGGTGACATTAGGGTTTTGATTGATGTGTGTCTTAAGGTGTTATTTTACTACGAACTCTAGGGTTGTTTATGACACTTATAGGAATAGCCCAATGGATTGATCGGAAAGAATTTCTTTGAGGTGGTTTTGTACCCTACAATAATCTCTTTGTCTGTTCTCTGCTATTAGTGACTTTGGAGTGACTCTTTGTTGCATGTTGAGGGATTGTTATATGATGTAATTATGTTATTATTGTTGAGAGAACTTGCACTAGTAAAAGTATGAACCCTAGGCCTTGTTTCAAAGCATTGCAATACCGTTTGTGCTCACTTTTATCATTAGTTACCTTGCTGTTTTTATATTTTCAGATTACAAAAACCTATATCTAACATCCATATTGCACCATTCAGATTACAAAGAGCGAGACATCGAGCATAGGCAAAGATAGTAGTGATATCTGGGTAAGGTCATCTTGCATGTTGATTCCACGGAGGGATCGTAACCTTGCTCCTCAAACTCAACCTCGGTAGGAACCTCGCACTCCGTATCGTCACCGGGCTCTAACCAAACACAACAATGCAACAACGGAACACAATCAATCATAATGCAATGCTCAGACACATGATGCATGAACATGATGAACAAGTACATGAGTAGATATGATGCATGGCCTAGGGTCACCAGAGTGCAACATCATCATATTCAAACAAGATTACTCACATGAAAGAAAAACAAACAAAAGAACAACTACCAAGTTTATGTAGGGTGATCAAACAAGCATCCAACAAGTTTTAAAGGAGCTGGTTAACATGGCAAGGGTGCAACTAACATTACAGCAACATACTAGCACATTTAAATGGGCTGGAAATAAGAAACAACAATTTCCAGAAACTCCCATATTAATTTAAATGCATTTGGGACAGATCTGAAAAACTTCTGTGATAAAGTTGTCAAACATGCTAAACAACAGCACCAAAATATTCTACACATTTTTCCACCCCAAATGCATATCAAGTTTGTTAAATTTGGAGTTGTAGATATTTAGTTATGATTTTCCCAAGTTTAAGCATATTTAAAACAAGAATAAATTCAAACAGCATTTTAAATGTTTTTAAACATGGCAACAAATAGCATATTCATCATCTACATGAAATTATAAGCACTTTTCATATACAACTTATTTTCATCGGAAGAATATTTTCATAGATATTAAATAAACAAGAAAAAGGCAGCAGAAAGAAAAGAAAAAGAAATACAAAGCGCAGGGGTCAGAGTAACCCAGGGCTGCGCTAGCCTAAGTCACTGACGAGGGGGCCCGGCTGGGCTGAGCTGGCGCCAGTGGGTGCGCGCGGGGGCTGAAGAGGCATAGTGAGGCTGGCAGGTGGGGCCTGCCTGTCAGCCTCACGCGAAAAATTAAAAAGGGGGCGAAATGCCCACTGCCCCGCAACGGATTCGAAGCCTCGACCTGAAGCTTATTTGACGGAGACACAACCACTACGCTAGCATTCGAAACTTGACAGATAACAGGAGCTAACTCTGAAGAAGTAACTGCAGATGAAGAAAACAGGGGAAACGCAGGGCTCGTCGGAGCTGCTCCGGCGACCAAACAAGACGGCGGAGGTGTGCGGAGTGCTCCTGGAGGAGTCCCGCATCCATACGACGCACTTGAAGCACCTAACGAGCACTACAGCGCCAGCGGCGAGCAACGACAGCACGGCGGCGGTGGACAACGATGAGACGATGCAGAGGCCTAGGCGAAGCAGCGACTGCACAGGCAGCTCCAACACGACGCGCTGAAGCGAACGGACAGCAAGCGACGGCCTAGAGGGGTCAGAACAATCGCCGGCAACGAGGCCCGACGGCGACAAGCTCGGGAACTCGAGGAACTCGGTGCTAGAGGGCGCTAACGAGGGGAAAAAGGGCACGAGGAGGAAGAGGAGCTCACCACGAACACGGAGATGTGTTCGGCTGGCCCAGACGTGGACGGAGTCGACGGCGGCGAGTCTCGAACAGGTACAGGCGCCGGACACGAAGAAGAGGAAGAAGACGTCGGCGAGGAGGCGATCGGCCCCGCGTAGAGGAAGTAGTCGATGTCGTGGAAGCAGTTGGACACGTTTGGCGAGTCTCGAACAGGTACAGGCGCCGGCGATGAAGAAGAGGAAGAAGACGTCGGCGAGGAGGCGATCGGCTCCGCGTAGAGGAAGTAGTCGAAGTAGTTGACGTCGTGGAAGCAGTTGGACACGTTTGGCGAGGCTGAGGTTGACGGGAGACACGCCGGCGACGAGCTGGCGCTCTCAGATGCGTGCGGGTATCGACTGGAGCGGCGGATCTGGTGGAGCTTGGCTCTCCAAGCGGGGAGAGGAGGAAGAGGAACCCTAGAGAGAGGGGTTGGACACGGTGCGGGGTTAAATGGAGGGCTCGGATCACGAGACCTCGACGTCCGTGATCACGGCGTGATGGCGAGGGCACGCTCTGGCTCTGCTTCATGTGACGGAGGTAGGCGGAGACGCGGGCCTGTGAGGCAGACATGTGGGGCCAGGGGGAAAAAGACACGGCGCGACTGCGATCGCTCTACGGGCCTGCGGGAGAGAGATGGGACGCGCAGCTGTGGGGGGAAAGACTGGGCCTCGGGGGAGGAGAAGAAGGAGGAGGCCCAGGCCACTGCTAGAGCTGCTGTTTCTTTTCTTTTTCATTATTTCTTTACATAGAAAGAAAAAGAAAAAACATAGGCTAAAAGGAAAAGAGTTAGGGGAAAAGAAAAATATCCCCATGCTCAATGATTTATGCCCTATTTAATAAAATTGACTTGGACATTTTTAGAGGCAGAAAAATAAAAGGAGTTTGAATATGGTTAAAACTCTTGTCATTTTAAAACCCAACCAAATCAATTCTAAATGGGGTGATATTTGGCAGAGAGGGTGTTTACATGGTGCAAGGTTTTTAGGAAAAGAAAGAACAATAATGGGCTTGGTTAGGTGGCTTGCACAAATGAGTAAAGAAAGGACAGAAAAAGAAAAAGAAAGAAGAAGAAGAAGAAGAAGAAGAATGAAACAAAGAGGGGGCTAGGGTTTAGCAAGTCAAGGCTAGAGCCACCTCTCACACACAAGGTCTCACACATACACATCAACAAGAGTAAACTAAGATGCCATGATGATGAAAGCAATGCATGGATGCAAAATAAAATAAATGACATGGCAATGCAAAAAATAAAATGAGCTCAAATGACAAGAACCCCCAAGGATAAAGGACAAGGATCAAATTGAGAAGCTTTATTGCCATAATTGGAAAGTGTTACATATGGGGCATTACAAACTCTCCTACACTACAAAAAGATCTCGTCCCGATATCTAGGACTGGAAGAAGGAAGGATACTCAGAACGAAGGTGATCTTCTCGTTCCCACGTACCTTCTCGGTCGATATGGTGTGACCACTTTACTTTCAAGAACTTGATGGACTTGTTGCGGGTTTTGCGCTCAGTTTCCTCAAGAATAGCAACAGGGTGCTCACGATAAGACAAGTCTTGTTGAAGATCAATCTCCTCGAACGGAATGGTGCGTTCAGGTGTCTTGAAGCACTTGCGGAGTTGAGACACGTGAAACACATCATGAACATTTGCAAAGTTGGAGGGAAGCTCAAGTTGGTAGGCTAGATCACCTCTTTTGCCAAGAATCTTGAAAGGGCCCACGTATCTCGGAGCAAGCTTTCCTTTGATACCGAATCTTTGGGTTCCTTTCATAGGCGAAACACGGAGATAGACATGATCTCCAATGTCGAAAGCCAAATCACGATGCTTGCCGTCATAGTAACTCTTTTGACGTGATTGCGCGGCTTTGAGATTCTCACGTATGACTTTGCACATTTCTTCGGCTTCTGAGATCAAATCATTGCCAAGAGGTTGACCTTCACCAGTCTTGGACCAGTTGAGCGGGGTACGACACTTTCTGCCATAGAGGATTTCAAAAGGAGCTTTGCTGGCACTTGCTTCGAAGCTGTTGTTGTATGAGAATTCGGCAAACGGGAGACAATCTTCCCACTTCATACCGAAAGAGATGACACAAGCTCTCAGCATGTCTTCGAGGATCTGGTTCACTCTTTCGACTTGACCACTGGTCTGAGGGTGAAACGCAGTGCTGAAGCGAATTTTTGTGCCCATGGCTGACTGAAAGGAGTCCCAAAACTTGGATGTGAACAAACTTCCATGGTCCGAGGAGATGACTTGAGGAATGCCATGCAACGAAACAATTCTGGAAGTGTACAGCTCTGCCAGCTGAGCTGCGTTGATGGAATTTTGACGGGAAGGAAATGAGATACTTTAGTTAGCTTGTCAATCACTACAAAGATAGCATCATTCCCATTCTTGGACTTAGGAAACCCAGTGACGAAATCCATTTCAATGTGATCGAATTTCCACTCGGGAATAGGTAGAGGTTGAAGGAGACCGGCTGGACGTTGATGCTCTGCCTTCACTCTTCTACAGACATCACATTCATTCACGAATTGGGCAATCTCCCTGTTCATGCGAGTCCACCAGTATGATTGCTTGAGGTCTTGGTACATCTTAGAACTTCCTGGGTGAATCGAAAGGAGGGAGTCATGTGCTTCATTCATTATGAGCTTCCTGAGATCACCCTTGGGAACCACAATTATGTCCTCAAAGAACAAGGTGTCTTTCTCATCAACGCGATAGCACTTGTATTTGGGAGTACCCTTAGGAATACCATGTTTCACTTTCTGCACCATAGCATCACTGAGCTGGGCCTCACGGATCTGATCTTCCAAGGTTGGAGCAACTTGAAGGTTTGCAAGAAAGCCTTACGGAACAACTTGGAGGTTGAGCTTCCTGAATGATTCACAAAGTTTAGGCTGGAATGGTTTGAGAAGGAGACTATTGCACTATGCCTTTCTGCTCAAGGCATCCGAATGACATTGGCCTTGCCAGGTGTGTACTCAATGCTTGGATCAAACTCTTGGATCATCTCAACCCAACGAGTCTGGCGAAGGTTAAGGATTGGCTGTGTGAAGATGTACTTCAAGCTCTTGTGATCGGTGAAGATGTCCACTTTTCTGCCCAACAGAAGGTGTCTCCACGTGATCAAGGCATGTACAACTGCTGCTAGCTCGAGATCATGTGTGGGGTAATTCTTCTCATTTGGTTTCAACTGACGATAAGTGTATGCCACAATCTTCTTGTCTTGCATGAGAACACCACCAAGACCTTGCAAAGAAGCATCACAAAAGACTTCATAGGGCTTGGACTCATTCGGAGGAGTAAGAACCGGAGCAGAAATGAGCTTCTCTTTGAGTGTTTTGAATGCCACATCACAATCGGGAGTCCAGGAGTACTTGACATTCTTCTGCAACAGGTTGGAAAGAGGCTTGGCAATCTTGGAGAAGTTCTCAACGAACCTTCTGCAATAGCTAGCGAGACAAAGGAAGCTTCGGAGTTGCTTGACATTCTGCGGGGGTTCCCAGTTGACAATAGCTTCAACTTTCTCGGGGTTCACAGAAATGCCCTCGGCAGAGATGATATGGCCAAGATATAAGACTTTATCCAGCCAGAATTCACATTTGGAGAACTTCGCATAGAACTTGTGTTCACGGAGCCTATCCGGGACCAAACGGAGGTGCTTGGCATGGTCTTCTTCATTCTTGGAGAATACCAAGATGTCATCCAGATAGACGAGAACAAATTCATTGGTGTAGGGGTTAAATATGAAGTGCATCATCCTCGAGAAGGTGGGTGGAGCATTTGCGAAGCCAAAAGACATGACCGTGTATTCATAAGAGCCAAAACTCGTTCTGAATGCGGTCTTGGGAATATCTTCTTCACGGATACGGATCTGGTGATAACCCATCCAGAGATCGAGCTTTGAGAACACCTTTGCTCCTTTGAGCTGCTCGAACAATTCATTGATATTGGGGAGCGGATACTTGTTCTTTATTGTCTTCTTGTTCAATA
Organism: Secale cereale; assembly: GCA_902687465.1. Classification (NCBI taxonomy): domain Eukaryota; kingdom Viridiplantae; phylum Streptophyta; class Magnoliopsida; order Poales; family Poaceae; genus Secale; species Secale cereale. Next base: position 86,369,673 of record LR738710.1, on the reverse strand, counting down.
GCCGGTAATCAACGCAAAGGCGTTCCGTGCCATCCTTCTTCTTGACAAATAGAACACCATAACCCCAAGGAGAAGTACTAGGCCTGATTAGACCCATACGTTCTTGCTCATTGAGTTGTTTCTTTGGCTCCTTCAACTCATCAGGGGAAAGCTTGTACGGACGCCGACATGCTAGCTCGGTACCGGGCTCGAGTTCAATGAAGAATTCAACTTAGCGATGCGGAGGCATTCCTGGAAGCTCTTCAGGGAAAACATCATCATACTCATTGACAATCGGAATCTGAGAAATGGCATTAATCTCGCCCTTGTCATTGAGAGAGAATAGCCTGATTGTGTTATCTAGAGAGGCGAAGATAATCATGTCTTCGTCAGGATGAGTAAGCTTGACTTCCTTATTTGCACAATCATCATTTGCATCATGCTTGGAAAGCCAATCCATCCCAAGAATAAGATCAATGTCGGAGTTGCCGAGAATAACCGGAGAAACCAGGAAACTGTAATCACCCATATGAATAGATATATCCGGAGCAAACACACTAGAATGCATTTGTTTTCTCGAAGAAATAACTGATAACTCCCTTGGTAAACGTTTTATGTCAACATTGTGCTTGGATGCAAAAGGTTGAGACATGAAAGAACATGATGCACCCGAATCAAACAAGACTTTTGCAGGAATAGAGTTAACTAGAAGATTACCAAGTATAACGTCTCAAGAATTCTCTGCTTGAGTTGCATTCATCAGATTCACTCTTGCTGCCTTGGGATTGTGCTTGACAATAGCAGTGCTGATAGGTGGAGGAGGCGGAAGGCGCCTTGGGTTGGGACACTTGTTAGCATAGTGTGTTGGAAATATGCCCTAGAGGCAATAATAAAATGGTTATTATTATATTTCCTTGTTCATGATAATTGTCTATTGTTCATGCTTTAATTGTATTATCCGGAAACAGTAATGCAAGTGTGAATACTTAGACCACAATGTGTCCCTAGTAAGCCTCTAGTTGACTAGCTCATTGATCAACTGATGGTTACGGTTTCCTCACCATGGACATTGTATGTCAATGATAATGGGATCACATCATTAGGAGAATGATGTGATGGACAAGACCCAATCCTAAGCCTAGCACAAGATCGTGTAGTTCGTATGCTAAAGATTTTCCAATGTCAAGTATACTTTCCTTAGACCATGAGGTTGTGCAACTCCCGGATACCGTAGGAATGCTTTGGGTGTGCCAAACGTCATAACGTAACTGGGTGACTATAAAGGTACATTACGGGTATCTCCAAAAGCATCTGTTGGGTTGGCACAAACCGAGACTGGGATTTGTCACTCCGTATGACGGTGAGGTATCTCTGGGCCCACTCGGTAAGACATCATCATAATGAGCTCAATGTGACTAAGGGGTTGGTCACGGGATGATGTGTTACGGAACGAGTAAAGAGACTTCCACAACGAGATTGAACGAGGTATCGGTATACCGACGATCGAATCTTGGGCAAGTACTATATCGATAGACAAAGGGAATTGCGTACGGGATTGATTGAATCCTCGACATCGTGGTTCATCCGATGAGATCATCGAGGAGCATGTGGGAGCCAACATGGGCATCCAGATCCCGTTGTTGGTTATTGGCCGGAGAGTCGTCTCGGTCATGTCTGCGTGTCTCCCGAACCCGTAGGGTCTACACACTTAAGGTTCGGTGACGCTAGGGTTGTAGAGATATTAGTATGCGGTAACCCGAAAGTTGTTCGGAGTCCTGGATGAGATCCCGGACGTCACGAGGAGTTCCGGAATGGTCCGGAGGTAAATATTTGTATATAGGAAGTCCAGTTTCGGCCATCGGGAAAGTTTCGGGGGTCACCGGTATTGTACCGGGACCACCGGAAGGGTCCCGGGGGTCCACCGGGTGGGGCCACCTATCCCGGAGGGCCCCATGGGCTGAAGTGGGGAGGGAACCAGCCCCTGGTGGGCTGGTGCACCCCCCATGGGCCTCCCCTGCGCCTAGGGTTGGAAACCCTAGGGGTGGGGGCGCCCCACCTAACTTGGGGGGCAAGTTCCCCCCTTGGCCGCCCCCCCCTTGAGATTAGATCTCTAGGGGCCGGCGCCCCCCTAGGGCCCCTATTTAAAGGGGGTAGGGAGGGTTGCGCACCCAAGCTCCTGGCGCCTCCCTCTCCCCCTGCTACACCTCTCCCTCTCGCTAAGCTTGGCGAAACCCTGCAGAGATCCCCGCTGCTTCCACCATCACGCCGTCGTGTTGCTGGATCTCCATCAACCTCTCCTCCCCCCTTGCAGGATCGAGAAGGATTTGACGTCTCTCACTACCGTACGTGTGTTGAACGCGGAGGTGCCGTCCTTTCGGCGCTCGGTCATCGGTGATTTGGATCACGACGAGTACGAATCCATCACCCCGTTCTCTTGAACGCTTCCGCTCGCGATCTACAAGGGTATGTAGATGCACTCCCCTCTCCCTCATTGCTAGATGACTCCATAGATTGATCATGGTGATGCGTAGAAAATTTTAAAATTCTGCTACGTTCCCCAACAGTGGCATCATGAGCTAGGTCTATGTGTAGTATCTTGCACGAGTAGAACACAAAGTAGTTGTGGGCGGCGATTTGTCAATTCTCTTGCCGTTACTAGTCTTATCTTGATTCAGCGGCATCGTGGGATGAAGCGGCCCGGACCGACCTTACACGTACGCTTACGTGAGACAGGTTCCACCGACTGACATGCACTAGTTGCATAAGGTGGCTAGCGGGTGTCTGTCTCTCCCACGTTAGTCGGATCGGATTCGATGAAAAGGGTCCTTATGAAGGGTAAATAGAAATTGGCATATCACGTTGTGGTTATGGCGTAAGTAAGAAACGTTCTTGCTAGAAACCTATAGCAGCCACGTAAAAACTTGCAACAACAATTAGAGGACGTCTAACTTGTTCTTGCAGCATGTGCCGTGTGATGTGATATGGCCAAAAGGATGTGATGAATGATATATATGTGATGTATGAGATGGATCATGTTCTTGTAATAGGAATCACGACTTGCATGTCGATGAGTGTGACAACCGGCAGGAGCCATAGGAGTTGTCTTATTTTATTGTATGACCTGCGTATCACTGAAAACGCCATGTAATTACTTTACTTTATTGCTAACCGTTAGCCATAGTAGTAGAAGAAATGTTTGGCGAGACGACTTCATGAAGACAGGATGATGGAGATCATGATGATGGAGATCATGGTGTCATGCCGATGACGATGATGATCATGGAGCCCCGAAGATGAAGATCAAAAGGAGCAAAATGATATTGGCCATATCATGTTACTATTTGATTGCATGTGATGTTTATCATGTTTTTACATCTTATTTGCTTAGAACGACGGTAGTAAATAAGATGATATCTCACTAAAATTTCAAGAATTGTGTTCCCCCTAACTTTGCACCGTTGCTAAGGTTCGTTCTTCCGAAGCACCACGTGATGATCGGGTGTGATAGGCTCTAACGTTCGCATACAACGGGTGTAAGCCAGATTTACACACGCAATACACTTAGGGTTTACTTGACGAGCCTAGCATGTACAGACATGGCCTCGGAACACGGAAGACCGAAAGGTCGAACGTGAGTCGTATAGAAGATACGATCTACATAAAGATGTTCACCATTGATGACTAGTCCGTCTCACGTGATGATCGGACACGGCCTAGTCGATTCGGATCATGTATCACTTAGATGACTAGAGATATGTCTATCTGAGTGGGAGTTCATTAAATTTGTTTAGATGAACTTAATTGTCATGAACATAGTCTAAAGTCTTTACAATATGTCTTGTAGATCCAATGGCCCACGCTAATGTTGCCCTCAACTTCAACGCGTTCCTAGAGAAAACCAAGCTGAAAGACGATGGTAGCAACTGATGGCTTCTCGCCCCTCGTTGGTTACCCCAAGTGGAAGGTTAGAGATGCAGTGTAGCAGAAGTTTTCCCTTGGCAAAGATACCAAGGATCGATTTCCCCTGAGACTCCCAGTTTCAACAAGAAGGTGTCAACTGCTAACGGCGCCAGATATTAGCAATCAACATGGACCTGCACACAGATACAAATAACTTTGCTCCCAACGAGTACAGAGAGGTTGTCAATCCCTCCGGCCTTGTAGTTTACAAAGGATCAAACACAAGTGATAGTAGTGATAGATATTGCTGCAATAGTAAGTAAAAGCGTAAAGTAAATAGCGGATGTGATCAATGATGGTAATATGGACCGGAGTCTCATGATGTTCACTAGTGATGTCTCTCTCCCAAAAGACGATAAAACAGCTATGTGAGGTAAACGAATTACAGCTGGGCAATTGACAGAACCATGAACGCAAACTAATGCTGACTACATTGCAAGAAAGGTTGAGGTTCAAAGCATGGGCGGTACGCCGAGGTAAGTAGACCGAAATCCATCTGCATCTACTACTAATCATCCACCTTGAGATATCTATCCAGAACATCTCGCTGGTATTAAGTTGTGAGTCCCACCCATAGTGTAAACTCAAAGCAACAGACAACTGCATTAAAAGAACTTCGCGTAAAGTAAACAATCCTTGCACCCGCGGGCACAAGCACCGTTGTTTTCCCCCTTGTGGCAATAGCACATCCCCTAGACTCATGTTTCTGTCACTCAAGCTAGTCATCGAGGGGCATGAACCCACAATCAAGCATAACGTTCCCTCTTGGAGTCACTACCTATTACTTGGCCAAAGCAATAAATAACAACGGAGAACATGCAAGAATTACTTACGAACATAAATATAAAAGAGGTAGATCAAATATATTACTCAAACACAATCTGAACATAATCTCATAATCCATCGGATCCCAGCAAACTCATCATAGCAACAGCATAAGGATTACATAGGTGCCTCGATCATGTAGGGCAGCTCACAAGGACTAATTAGTGAAGCACAAGAACAGGAGGAGAACATCACATAGCTACTGGTCATGGACTCATGGTCCAAGGGAGACTACTCACAACTCATCCGGGAGGCGTCCATGGTGGTGGAGAAGCTCCCGATGGTGATCCTCCCCTCCGGCAGGGTGCCGGGAAGAGTTCTCCTGATGCTCCCGATCTTGGAAGCGGCTGCGGCGGCGGAACAGAGATGAGATCGCGAAAAAGAGTTCCCGTCTCGAGGGTTTCGGGAGACGCTTTAAATATATGCCAAAGGGGGGCATCAGCGGAGCCTCGGGGGGGCCAGGCGCCCCCTCGGCGCGGCCCGGGGGGGCGCCGCCAGGGCGCCTGGAGCCCTGGTGCC
>LR738710.1:86294972-86341090 GCA_902687465.1 Secale cereale | reverse complement strand
CCCCCCCCCCCCCCGTTACACCTCCAACTCTTCCCGCAGGGTCTCGGCGAAGCCCTGCAGCTTTTCCCATTGCATCCACCACCACACCGTTGTGCTGCTGGATCTCCATCAACCTCTCCTCCCCCCTTGCTGGATCAAGAAGGAGGATACGTCGTTGTACCGTACGTGTGTTGAACGTGGAGGTGCCGTCCGTTCGGCGCTGGGATCATCGGTGACGAGGATCACGACGAGTACGACTCCATCATCCACGTTCCTTTGAACGCTTCCGCTCGCGATCTACAAAGGGTATGTAGATGCACTCCTTTATGCTCGTTGCTAGATGAACTCCTTAGATTGGTCTTGGTGAAGCGTAGAATTTTTTGAATTCTGCTACGTTACCCAACAGCCTCCCTCTCCCCCTGCTACACCTCTCCCTCTCGCTGACCTTGGCGAAGCCCTTCCGAGATCCTCGCTGCTTCCACCGTCACGCCGTCGTGCTGCTGGATGTCCATCAACCTCTCCTCCCCCCTTGCTGGATCAAGAAGGAGGAGGCATCTCTCACAACCGTACGTGTGTTGAACGCGGAGGTGCCGTCCTTTCGGCGCTCGGTCATCGGTGATATGGATCACGACAAGTATGACTCCATCAACCCCGTTCTCTTGAACGCTTCCGCTCGCGATCTACAAGGGTATGTAGATGCACTCCCCTCTCCCTCATTTCTAGACGACTCCATAGATTGATCATGGTGATGCATAGAAAAATTTAAAATTCTGCTACGTTCCCCAACAGTGGCATCATGAGCTAGGTCTATGCATAGTATCTTGCACGAGTAGAACACAAAGTAGTTGTGGGCGTCGATTTGTCAATTCTCTTGCCATTACTAGTCTTATCTTGATTCGGAGGCATCGTGGGATGAAGCGGCCCGGACCGACCTTACACGTACGCTTACGTGAGACAGGTTCCATCGACTGACATGCACTAGTTGCATAAGGTGGCTAGCGGGTGTCTGTCTCTCCCACTTTAGTCGGATCGGATTCGATGAAAAGGGTCCTTATGAAGGGTAAATAGAAATTGGCATATCACGTTGTGGTTTTGGCATAGGTAAGAAACGTTCTTGCTAGAAACCTATAGCAGCCACGTAAAAACTTGCAACAACAATTAGAGGACGTCTAACTTGTTCTTGCAGCATGTGCCGTGTGATGTGATATGGCCAAAAGGATGTGATGAATGATATATATGTGATGTATGAGATGGATCATGTTCTTGTAATAGGAATCACAACTTGCATGTCGATGAGTGTGACAACCGGCAGGAGCCATAGGAGTTGTCTTATTTTATTGTATGACCTGCGTGTCACTGAAAACGCCATGTAATTACTTTACTTTATTGCTAACCATTAGCCATAGTAGTAGAAGTAATGTTTGGCGAGACGACTTCATGAAGACACGATGATGGAGATCATGATGATGGAGATCATGGTGTCATGCCGGTGACGATGATGATCATGGAGCCCCGAAGATGAAGATCAAATGAAGCAAAATGATATTGGACATATCATGTCACTATTTGATTGCATGTGATGTTTATCATGTTTTTACATCTTATTTGCTTAGACCGACGGTAGTAAATAAGATGATCTCTCACTAAAATTTCAAGAATTGTGTTCCCCCTAACTTTGCACCGTTGCTAAGGTTCGTTGTTCCGAAGCACCACGTGATGATCGGATGTGATAGGCTCTAACGTTCGCATACAACGGGTGTAAGCCAGATTTACACACGCAATACACTTAGGGTTTACTTGACGAGCCTAGCATGTACAAACATGGCCTCAGAACACGGAAGACCGAAAGGTCGAACGTGAGTTGTATAGAAGATACGATCAACATAAAGATGTTCACCATTGATGACTAGTCCGTCTCACGTGATGATCGGACACGGCCTAGTCGATTCGGATCATGTATCACTTAGATGACTAGAGATATGTCTATCTGAGTGGGAGTTCATTAAATTTGTTTAGATGAACTTAATTGTCATGAACATAGTCTAAAGTCTTTACAATATGTCTTGTAGATCCAATGGCCCACGCTAATGTTGCCCTCAACTTCAACGCGTTCCTAGAGAAAACCAAGCTGAAAGACGATGGTAGCAACTATACGGATTGGGTCCGTAACTTGAGGATCATCCTCATAGCTGTCAAGAAAGCATATGTCCTTGAAGCACCGCTAGGTGATGCACCTGTTTTCCCAGCAACTCAAGACGTTATGAACGCTTGGCAGTTGCGTAGTGATGATTACTCCCTGGTTCAGTGCGGCATGCTTTACAGCTTAGAATCGGGGCTCCAAAAGCGTTTTGAGCAGCACGGAGCATATGAGATGTTCCAAGAGCTGAAAATGGTTTTCCAAGCTCATGCCCGAGTCGAGAGATATGACGTCTCCGACAGCTTCTACAGTTGTAAGATGGAGGAGAATAGTTCTGTCAGCGAGCACATACTCAAATTGTCTGGGTTGCACAATCGCTTGTCTCAGTTGGGAATTAATCTCCTAGATGAAGCGGTCGTTGATAGAATCCTTCAGTCGCTCCCACCTAGCTACAAGAACTTCGTGATGAACTTCAATATGCAAGCGATGGAGAAGTCCATTCCCGAAGTGTATTCAATGCTGAAATCAGCGGAGGTGGAGATCAAGAAAGAACATCAAGTGTTGATGGTGAATAAAACCACTAAGTTCAAGAAAGGCAAGGGTAAGAAGAACTTCAAGAAGGACGGCAAAGGAGTTGCCGTGCCCGGTAAGCCAGTTGCCGGGAAGAAGCCAAATAATGGACCCCAGCCTGAGACTGAGTGCTTTTATTGCAAGGGAATGGGTCACTGGAAGCGGAACTGCCCCAAATACTTAGCAGATAAGAAGGCCGGAACGTCAAAGGTATATGTGATATACATGTTATTGATGTGTACCTTACCAGTGCTCGTAGTAGCTCCTGGGTATTTGATACCGGTGCAGCATTTGTAACTCAAAGAAGGAGCTGCGGAATAAGCGGAGACTGGCGAAGGACGAGGTGACGATGCGCGTCGGGAATGGTTCCAAGGTCGATGTTATCGCCGCCGGCACGCTACCTCTGCATCTACCTTCGGTATTAGTTTTAAACCTCAATAATTGTTATTTAGTACCAGCTTTGAGCACGAACATTGTATCTGGATCTCGTTTAATGCGAGATGGCTACTCATTTAAATCCGAGAATAATGGTTGTTCTATTTATATGAGAGAAATGTTTTATGGTCATGCCCCGCTGGTCAATGGTTTATTCTTAATGAATCTCGAACGTGATGTTACACATATTCATAGTGTGAATGCCAAAAGATGTAAGGTTGATAATGATAGTCCCACATACTTGTGGCACTGCCGTCTTGGTCATATTGGTGTCAAATGTATGAAGAAGCTCCATGCAGATGGACTTTTGGAGTCTCTTGATTATGAATCATTTGACACGTGTGAACCATGCCTCTTGGGCAAGATGACCAAGACTCCGTTCTCCGGAACAATGGAGCGAGCAACCAACTTGTTGGAAATCATACATACCGATGTGTGCGGTCCAATGAGTGTTGAAGCTCGCGGTGGCTATCGTTATGTTCTCACCCTCACAGATGACTTAAGTAGATATGGGTATGTCTACTTGATGAAACACAAGTCCGAGACCTTTGAAAAGTTCAAGGAATTTCAGAATGAGGTTGAGAATCAACGTGACAGAAAAATAAAGTTCTTACGATCGGATCGTGGAGGAGAATATTTAAGTCACGAATTTGGCACGCACCTAAGGAACTGTGGAATTGTTTCACAATTGACGCCGCCTGGAACACCTCAGCGTAATGGTGTGTCCGAACATCGTAATCGTACTCTGTTGGACATGGTGCGATCTATGATGTCTCTTACCGACTTACCGCTATCATTTTGGGGTTATGCTTTAGAGACTGCCGCATTCACTTTAAATAGGGCACTGTCACAATCCGTTGAGACGACACCGTATGAACTTTGGTTTGGCAAGAAACCTAAGTTGTCGTTTCTAAAAGTTTGGGGATGCGATGCTCATGTCAAGAAACTTCAACCTGAAAAGCTCGAACCCTAGTCGGAAAAATGTGTCTTCATAGGATACCCTAAGGAAACTATTGGGTACACCTTCTACCTCATATCTGAAGGCAAGGTCTTTGTTGCCAAGAATGGATCCTTTCTGGAGAAAGAGTTTCTCTCGTAAGAAGTGAGTGGGAGGAAAGTGGAACTTGATGAGGAGATAGTCACCCCTTCTAAACCAGAAAGTAGCGCAGCGCGGGAAGATGTTCCTGTGGTGCCTGCACCGACTAGGGAGGAAGTTAATGATAATGATCATGAAGCTTCAGATCAAGTTACTGCAGAACTTCATAGGTCTACAAGGACACGTTTCGCACCAGAGTGGTACTGCAACCCTGTCATGGAAATCATGTTGTTAGACAACGGTGAACCTTCGAACTATGAAGAAGCGATGGTGGGCCCGGATTCCAACAAATGGCTTGAAGCCTTGAAATCCGAGATAGGATCCATGTATGATAACAAAGTATGGACTTTGGTGGACTTGCCCGATGATCGGCACGCCATAGAAAATAAATGGATCTTTAAGAAGAAGACTGACACGGATGGTAATGTGACCAGCTATAAGGCTCGACTTGTCGCTAAAGGTTATTGACAAGTTCAAGGAATTGACTACGACGAGACTTTCTCTCCCGTAGCGATGTTGAAGTCCGTCCAAATCATGTTAGCAATTGCCGCATTCTATGATTATGAGATATGGCAAATGGACGTCAAAACGGCATTCCTTAATGGCTTCCTCAAGGAAGAACTGTATATGATGCAGCCGGAAGGTTTTGTCGATCCTGAGAATGCTAACAAGGTATGCAATCTCCAGCGCTCAATCTATGGTCTGGTGCAAGCATCTCGGAGTTGGAACATTCGCTTTGATGAGGTGATCAAAGCGTTTGGGTTTATACAGACTTGGTGAGAAACTTGTATTTACAAGAAAGTGAGTGGGAGCTCTGTAGCATTTCTCATATTATATGTGGATGATATATTGCTGATGGGAAATGATGTAGAACTCTTGGAAAGCATAAAGGCCTACTTGAATAAGTGTTTTTCAATGAAGGACTTTGGAGAAGCTGCTTACATATTAGGCATCAAGATCTATAGAAATAGATCGAGACGCATCATTGATCTTTCACAAAGCACATACCTTGACAAGATATTGAAGAAGTTCAATATGGATCAGTCCAAGAAAGGGTTCTTGCCTGTATTGCAAGGTATGAGATTGAGCACAGCTCAATGCCCGACCTCGGCAGAAGATAGAGAAAAGATGAGTGTCATCCCCTATGCCTCGGCCATAGGTTCTATTATGTATGCCATGCTATGTACCAGACCTGATGTGAACCTTGCCATAAGTTTGGTGGGGAGGTACCAAAGTGATCCCGGTATGGAACACTGGACAGCGGTCAAGAACATCCTGAAGTACCTGAAAAGGACTAATGATATGTTTCTCGTTTATGGATGTGACGAAGAGCTCGTCGTAAAGGGCTACGTCGATGCTAGCTTCGACACAGATCTGGATGACTCCAAGTCACAAACCGGATACGTGTATATTTTGAATGGTGGGGCAGTCAGCTGGTGCAGTTGCAAGCAAAGCGTCGTGGCGGCATCTACATGTGAGGCGGAGTACATAACTGCTTCTGAAGCAGCCCAGGAAGGAGTCTAGATGAAGGAGTTCATCACCGACCTAGGAGTTATTCCAAGCGCGTCGGGCCCGATGACTCTCTTCTGTGACAACACTGGAGCTATTGCCAGTGCCAAGGAGCTCAGGTTTCACAAGAAGACCAAGCACATCAAGCGCCGTTTCAACTCCATCCGAAATTATATTCAAGATGGAGACATAGATATTTGTAAAGTGCATACGGATCTGAATGTCGCAGATCCGTTGACTAAACCTCTTCCACGAGCAAAACATGATCAATACCAGAACTCTATGGGTGTTCGAGTCATCACAATGTAACTAGACTATTGACTCTAGTCCAAGTTGGAGACTGTTGGAAATATTCCCTAGAGGCAATAATAAAATGGTTATTATTATATTGTTCATGATAATTATCTATTGTTCATGCTTTAATTGTATTATCCGGAAACAGTAATGCAAGTGTGAATACTTAGACCACAATGTGTCCCTAATAAGCCTCTAGTTGACTAGCTCATTGATCAACAGATGGTTACAGTTTCCTGACCATGGACATTGGATGTCATTGATAATGGGATCACATCATTAGGAGAATGATGTGATGGACAAGACCCAATCCTAAGCCTAGCACAAGATCGTGTAGTCCGTATGCTAAAGCTTTTCGAATGTCAAGTATCCTTTCCTTAGACCATGAGGTTGTGCAACTCCCGGATACTGTAGGAATGCTTTGGGTGTGCCAAACGTCACAACGTAACTGGGTGACTATAAAGGTACATTACGGGTATCTCCGAAAGCATCTGTTGGGTTCGCACGAACCGAGACTGGGATTTGTCACTCTGTATGACGGAGAGGTATCTATGGGCCCACTCGGTATGACATCATCATAATGAGCTCAATGTGACTAAGGAGTTGGTCACGGGATGATGTGTTACGGAACGAGTATAGAGACTTGCCACAACAAGATTGAACGAGGTATCGGTATACCGACGATCGATTCTCGGGCAAGTACTATACTGATAGACAAGGGGAATTGCGTATGGGATTGATTGAATCCTCGACATCGTGGTTCATACGATGAGATCATAGAGGATCATGTGGGAGCCAACATGGGTATCCAGATCCCGCTATTGGTTATTGGCCAGAGAGTCGTCTCGGTCATGTGTGCGTGTCTCCCGAACCCGTAGGGTCTACACACTTAAGGTTCGGTGACGCTAGGGTTGTAGAGATATTAGTATGTGGTAACCCGAAAGTTGTTCGGAGTTCTGGATGAGATCTCGGACGTCACGAGGAGGTCCGGAATGGTTCGGAGGTATAGACTTGTATATAGGAAGTCCAGTTTCGACCATCGGGGAAGTTTCGGTATTGTACCGGTACCACCGGAAGGGTCCCGGGGGTCCACCGTGTGGGGCCACCCATCCCGGAGGGCCCCATGGGCTGAAGTGGGAAGGGAACCAGCCCCTGGTGGGCTGGTGCGCCCCCCCATGGGCCTCCCCTTGCGCCTAGGGTTGGAAACCCTAGGGGTGGGGGGCGCCCCACCTGACTTGGGGGGCAAGTTCCCCCCTTGGCCGCCCCCCCCTTGAGATTAGATCTCTAGAGGTCGGCGCCCCCCCTAGGGCCCCTATATAAAGGGGTGGAGGGAGGGTTGCGCACCCAAGCCCCTGCCGCCTCCCTCTCCCCCTGCTACACCTCTCCCTCTCGTTGAGCTTGGTGAAACCCTGCCGAGATCCCCGCTGCTTCCACCATCACGCCGTCGTGCTGCTGGATCTCCATCAAACTCTCCTCCCCCCTTGCTGGATCAAGAAGGAGGAGATGTCTCTCCCAACCGTACGTGTGTTGAACACGGAGGTGTCGTTCGTTCGGCGCTCGGTCATCGGTGATTTGGATCACGATGAGTACGACTCCATCAACCCCGTTCTCTTGAACGCTTCCGCTCGCGATCTACAAGGGTATGTAGATGCACTCCCCTCTCCCTCGTTGCTAGATGACTCCATAGATTGATCTTGGTGATGCGTAGAAAATTTTAAAATTCTGCTGCGTTCCCCAACATAGTGACCCTTTTGAGTACATTTGTTGCAAACCACTTCTGAGAGAGGCCGTTGATAAGGACCACTTGATCTTGAAGCTTGAAACTGAGGCTTGGACTGATTGCTTGGGTTGGGTGGGTGGGAGAAACCATGGCCAGCTGAGTGCTTGTTGTTGTTTGGAGGACGGAGCACTGGAGGAGGCGGAAGCCAGAACTTTTGCTGCTTTGCAACCACTTGGGAAGAAGAGGAGGAGTGAACAGCATCTCTGATCCTCTTTTTGGAAGTTTTAATCTTGAGCTGGGCTGCCTCTTGCTTAAGAGCCATATTGTAGAATTGGTCAAATTCGTCCGACTCGAACAAGGTGAGAGCAAGTTGGAGTTCATCTTTCAGACCACCACGGAACTGATAAATCTTGCTTTTGGCATCAGGGATGTCTTGCTTCGCATAGCGGGCAAGATTCTGGAACTTGACATTGTATTGATAGACGGACATTGTGCCTTGCTTCCGGTTGCGGAATTGCTCACGCATGCCTTCAATGACACTGGTTGGAATGTGGTGAGAGCGGAAATCCTCACGTCCACCTCTGGAATCTTTGTACTGTTGCCACCAATCAGCAGCTTGGTCTTTGAGTTGGAAGGCGGCAAACTTGACATAATCCTCAGGTCTCACGTTACTGCATTCAAAGTGCTTTTTGATGTCTGTTATCCAGCATCTAGCGGATCCACACAGTAACTGAAAGACTTCGGTTGGCTTTCCAGGAATTGGTTGAGGGTTGCAAAGTGAGGTTGATTGAACAGATTGCCTTGGCCTTGGTTCCCATGACCACCTTGATTTTCTTGGTTGTCTTGAATGTTCTGCATCATTTTCATAAGCATCTGGGTGTTCTGGTTGGTCGCTTGCATAATTGCTCTCCAGGCCTCAGACGAAGGAGGAGGGGAAGGAGGACGTTCAGGAACAGGCTCTTCTTCACCCTTTGGGTTAGCGTTGGGAACCCTTTTAGAAGCCATCCTGAATGAGATGACAACTATTAGCCATTGATTGAAAATATATAAGCTGAATCAATGGCTAGAAATTACAACATAAGTCTTCACAAGAACATTCGAACAAAATGAACGAATGTATTCCACAGTTTAATGGTACAACAATCTTCTCGAGAAGCCACTTGGGAGAACAAAAGATAAATAAAAACAACAAGGAGCAGATAGAACAAATACAAGATAGAAGTTTCGTCCCACATGTTCGTGCTGAAAGCTCATGGAACATGTTACAAAAGGGTTTTGCAATCCCCGGATCAGCATAGCCAAGGACCCTTTAAGATGCAACTCCCGATTGGAACAACGCCCATAAAACCACTTCACTCAATGTTGAACCCCGAACTTCATATCATGCACTCGTTGGAAGAATGCCTACGAGCTACTAGAAGAACCCACCTATTAATTTCCGAAGGTTTCTGATTATGCAATCGGGTGTTGGGGATACAGAGGAAGCACCGCGCACTCAACTCTAATCCTACATGTAGCTGTATCCATCCTTCAACACATAACCAGTCATCCTCGGAAACTGTTTACCTCGGACCTTCGAAATGCATCTTCTATACAAGTTGTGGCAATACTCCCGAACTACCTCCCCAGTACTGGGTGATGTCGGGGTTATCTCACCACTAACCGCATAGAAGAGTTTTTGATGTCGGCCATCTTAAGTATTCTAGAACTGTTGCGATATGTTTGTGATGACAACACCTCGGAGCTCAACTCCCCGGGACACTGCCACAACTCCTAAATGACAGGAGGCATCGAGAACAATGTTCTCGTCACAAAGATATCGGAACAATCCAAACAATACTCGCGTGATCCTAAAAAAATTTTAGTGAATTTTTTAGAGTAGAAGAGATAGAACATCGTCAGGAGTCCTCACCAGAGCGATGAAGGGATGAGGAGTAAAAAGAAATCCTACTCTCCGATATATATATATATATAGGACTCAAAACATTTTCATGTGTGTGCCTAGACTCAACCATCAACGATTTGATCAATCAGGGGGGCTCCTAGGTCGGAGAAGGCTCTGATTACCAACTTGTAATGCCCAGTATGTGACTATGCCTCCCACGTGTCGAGGCACGACTTAAAGGCATAATCACATACTAGAATGATCTCAAGTATGGTATCTTTGCACAACTCATGTAAAAGAGGGGATGAAAATGTAAAAGAGTAGTTGGCTTACACTCGCCACGTCACACAATGAAATACATTAACATACATCATCCGAATAACATCAGAGTCCGACTATGGACGAAGATCCAAATGAAAGATACCATAAATAAAGCAACACAAGGTCCCGATCATCCTAGTAAGAGCCCTACTGATCCTCGGAGTAAGACACGTAGTATCGCCCACGCTCTTCATCGAACTCCCAATACAACTCCGAACCACCACCTATGTAGTTCTCAACGGTACCTGCATCTGGTGTTGTGTAGAATCTGTGAGCCACGGAGGACTCAGCAATCCCATTCCCGGGTAGCAATACTATCAAAGCCTTAGGTGTGGAAAAGGCTGAAAACAAGGTTGCAGCAGCACTAGCACTAGCTTACGTCTTTAGAGCGAGAAGAGGAAGTGCCAACGATCGTCAAAGTGATCACGAAGTGATCCTAACTAATCTCGTCAAACATAACCCCATCGTGTTCACTTCCCGAACCCCTTCGGAAATAGACCATCACGGTTACTCACGCTAGTAGTGTATTATGAACATGGTGTCAAGTTATCTACAACCGGATATTAACAAATTCCCATCTGCCACATAACTGCGGGCACGGCTTTCGAAAGACCAAACCCTGCAGGGGTGTCCCAACTTAGCCCATCACAAGCTCACGATCTGCGAAGTCACAACTCCAAGGTGGGAAGACCCGAGTATTCTCGGAATCCCGTGCTCAAGATATTCCGACATAGGTAAAACTAATCCAGCAAGACCTCCCGGCGTGCCGACACCCTGATAGTAGCCGCGCATATCTCATCTCAGGCCACGACCGAATGGGTGATGTTATAGGTTTTTACCAGCCCTCGGGTTTCCCCAAGGTGGCCCTGCAGGACCCCCAGTTTGGACCAACACTCATATGGAGCACTGGCCCAGGGTTGTTAATTAAGAACTCGGGTTTGCAACACCCTATGCAAGATTTAGTTATTAGGCAAATGTAAAACCAATGTTGGGCCTTGCTGGAAAAGCTTTAGCACTAAGCGGGCAAGGGGGGCCCATAAACCCCAACCGTGTTAGGGACGCAAAATCAAGGAACATAACACCGGTTTAACGGTTCCTAGGGTGGCATGAGTGGAACAAAACACCAAGCAAGAGGCTTAGCCTTCCACCCATTACCAATATATAGATGATTTAGTTTAACAGTTTATATATTGTGATATCCCAACAATAACTTCATCATGAAGCGAGAATCTTCAAATCTTCACCTGCAACTAACAACGCTATAAGAGGGGCTGAGTGATGCTTACGTAGCCAAACAACGGTTTGCTAGGTGGGTGGTTTGAGAGTTTCATGGCAACAATTGGAGGTTGACAAACAGACATAGGCATCGAGGCAATATCTAAAAGAGCAAGACATCTAGCATAGGCAAAGATAGTAGTGATATCTGGGTAAGGTCATCTTGCCTGTTGATTTCCATGGAGGGATCGTAACCTTGCTACTCAAACTCAACCTCGGTAGGAACCTCGTACTCCGTATCGTCACCGGGCTCTAACCAAACACAACAATGCAACAACGGAACACAATCAATCATAATGCAATGCTCAGACACATGATGCATGAACATGATGAACAAGGACATGAGTAGATATGATGCATGGCCTAGGGTCACAAGAGTGCAACATCATCATATTCAAACAAGATCACTCACATGAAAGAAAAACAAACAAAAGAACAACTACCAAGTTTATGTAGGGTGATCAAACAAGCATCCAACAAGTTTTAAAGGAGTTGGTTAACATGGCAAGGGTGCAACTAACATTACAGCAACATGCTAGCACATTTAAATGGGCTGGAAATAAGAAACAACGATTTCCAGAAACTCCCATATTAATTTAAATGCATTTGGGACAGATCTGAAAAACTTCTGTGATAAAGTTGTCAAACATGCTAAACAACAGCACCAAAATATTCTACACATTTTTCCACCCCAAATGCATATCAAGTTTGTTAAATTTGGAGTTGTAGATATTTAGTTATGATTTTCCCAAGTTTAAGCATATTTAAAACAAGAATAAACTCAAACAACATTTTAAATGTTTTTAAACATGGCAACAAACAGTATATTCATCATCTACATGAAATTCTAAACACTTTTCATATATAACTTATTTTCATCAGAAGAATATTTTCACAGATATTAAATAAACAAGAAAAAGGCAGCAAAAAGAAAAGAAAAAGAAAAACAGAAAAAGAAAAACAGAAAAAGAAAAACAAAGCGCAGGGGTCAGAGTGACCCAGGGCTGCGCTAGCCCAAGTCACTGACGAGGGGGCCCGGCTGGGCTCAGCTGGCGCCAGTGGGTGCGCGCGGGGGCTGAAGAGGCATAGTGAGGCTGGCAAGTGGGGCCTGCCTGTCAGCCTCACACGAAAAATTAAAAAGGGGGCGAAATGCCCACTGCCCGCAACGGATTCGAAGCCTCGACCTGAAGCTTATCTGACGGAGACACAACCACTACGCTAGCATTCGAAACTTGACAGATAACAGGAGCTAACTCTGAAGAAGTAACTGCAGATGCAGAAAATAGGGGAAACGCAAGGCTCGTCGGAGCTGCTCCGGCGACCAAACGAGACGGCGGAGGTGTGTGGAGTGCTCCTGGAGGAGTCCCGCATCCATACGACGCACTTGCAGCACCTAACGAGCACTACAGCGCCGGCGGCGAGCAACGACAGCACGGCGGCGGCGGACAACCATGAGACGATCACAGGCCTAGGCGAAGCAGTGACTGCACAGGCAGCTCCTACACGACGCGCTGAAGCGAATGGACAGCAAGCGACGCCCTAGAGGGGTCGGAACACTCGCCGGCGACGAGGCCCGACGGCGACGAGCTCGGACGCTCGAGGAACTCGGTGCTAGAGGGCGCTAACGAGGGGGCAAAAGGCACGAGGAGGAAGAGGAGCTCACCACGAACACGGAGATGTGTTCGGCTGGCCCAGAGGTGGACGGAGTCGACGGCGGCGAGTCTCGAATAGGTACGGGCGCCGGCGATGAAGAAGAGGAAGAAGACGTCGGCGAGGAGGCGATCGGCTCCGCGTAGAGGAAGTAGTCGAAGTAGTTGACGTCGTGGAAGCAGTTGGACACGTTTGGCGAGGCTGAGGTTGACGGGAGACACGCCGGCGACGAGCTGGCACTCTCAGATGTGTGCGGGTATCGACTGGAGCGGCGGATCCGGTGGAGCTTGGCTCTCCAGGCGGCGAGAGGAGGAAGAGGAACCCTAGAGAGAGGGGCTGGACACGGTGCGGGTTTAAATGGAGGGCTTGGATCACGAGCCTCGACGTCCGTGATCACGGTGCGATGGCGAGGGCACGCTCTGGCTCTGCTTCGCGTGACGGAGGTAGACGGAGACGCGGGCCATTGAGGCACACATGTGGGGCCAGGGGGGAAAAGACACTGCGTGACTGCGAGCGCTCTGCGGGCCTGCGGGAGAGAGATGGGCCGCGCAGCTGTGGGAGGGAAAGACTGGGCCTAGGGGAGGAGAAGAAGGAGGAGGCACATGCCACTGCTGGAGCTGTTGTTTCTTTTCTTTTTCATTATTTCTTTAGACAGAAAGAAAAAGAAAAACACAGGCTAAAAGGAAAAGAGTTAAGGGAAAAGAAAAATATCCCCATGCTCAGTGATTTATGCCCTATTTAATAAAATTGACTTGGACATTTTTAGAGGCAGAAAAATAAAAGGAGTTTGAATATGGTTCAAACTCTTGTCATTTTAAAACCCAACCAAATCAATTCTAAATGGGGTGATATTTGGCAGAGAGGGTGTTTACATGGTGCAAGGTTTTTAGGAAAAGAAAGAACAATAATGGGCTTGGTCAGGTGGCTTGCACAAAGGAGTAAAGAAAGGACTGAAAAAGAAAAAGAAATAAGAAGAAGAAGAAGAATGAAACAAGGAGGGGGCTAGGGTTTAGCAAGTCAAGGCTAGAGCCACCTCCCACACACAAGGTCTCACACATACACATCAACAAGAGTAAACTAAGATGCCATGATGATGAAAGCAATGCATGGATGCAAAATAAAATGAGCTCAAATGACAAGAACCCCCAAGGATAAGGACAAGGATCAAAATGAGAAAGCTTTATTGACAATATTGGAAAGTATCACATATGGGGTGTTACACCGTGACCTTGGGAATCTATGCATAGGGGTTGGCACAAGTTTTCGTCTTGACTCTCCGGTAGAAACTTTGGGGCACTCTTTGAAGTTCTTTGTGTTGGTTGAATAGATGAATTTGAGATTGTGTGATGCATATCGTATAATCATACTTGCGGATACTTGAGGTGACATTGGAGTATCTAGGTGACATTAGGGTTTTGGTTGATGTGTGTCTTAAGGTGTTATTTTACTACGAACTCTAGGGTTGTTTGTGACATTTATAGGAATAGCCCAATGGATTGATCGGAAAGAATAACTTTGAGGTGGTTTCATACCCTACAATAATCTCTTCGTTTGTTCTCTGCTATTAGTGACTTTGGAGTGACTCTTTGTTGCATGTTGAGGGATTGTTATATCATCTAATTATGTTATTATTGTTGAGAGAACTTGCACTAGTGAAAGTATGAACCCTAAGCCTTGTTTTGAAGCATTGCAATACCATTTGTGCTCATTTATCATTAGTTACCTTGATGTTTTTATATTTTCATATTACAAAAACCTATATCTACCATCCATATTGCACTTGTATCACCATCTCTTCGCCGAACTAGTGCACCTATACAATTTGCCATTGTATTGAGTGTGTTGGGGACACAAGAGACTCTTTGTTATTTGGTTGCAGGGTTGTTTGAGAGAGACCATCTTCATCGTACGCCTCCCACGGATTGATAAACCTTAGATCATCCACTTGAGGGAAATTTGCTACTGTCCTACAAACCTCTGCACTTGGAGGCCCAACCACGTCCACTCTTTGTTATCTCTTACCTTTACTTGTGCAAGCTTTATTGTGTTAGTTCCTTGATTGCTTGTGTGCTTGTTATTATTGCATCATATATGTTGCTAACCTAGTTGCACATCTAGACAACCTATTTTGTTGCTAAGTTTAATTTGGTCAAGAAAAGCTAAAAATTCTTAGTTGCCTATTCACCTCCCTCTAGTCAACCATATCGATCCTTTCAAACGAAAAGCAAGCTAGAGCCTGGTGAAAATGGAATTTAAAAGCTACGCGAGAATGAAGGGAATTGGGTGGAAAGAACACATACTTTGGAAGAGTTGCCCACATGTTCTTTCAAGCAATTGTACACCGAAAATAATGAAGACAGACCAAATGATCTTCATGACATGTGCCCTATGAAAGTGATAGAGTTGATGACCAATGAGAGCCTTCGCCGGGAGTTCATGAAGGAAGAGATAAGCGATGCATTGTTCCAAAACAAACCCATCAAGGCACCGAGCCCTGACGGCTTCCTAGTCATTTCTTCTAAAGAATCAGAGCAGTTTGAAAGAGGATGTTGTCATAGTGGTCATGGAATATCTTGAGGATAGTGTTATGCCGGAAGGGGCCAGTGATATGGTGATTGTGCCCATTCAAAGGGAAAGAATCATGAATACCCTAAAGATTGTCGTCCCATCGGCACATACAACGTGCAATATAATGTGGTCTCTAAATAGCTCATCAACCATCTCTGCCCATATCTCTATGTGCACATCCCCGAGGCACAAAGCATGAAGACTAATAATGGATCATGCAATCACCGCGGTTGAGTATTTTCATAAAAGTAAGTGCAACAAGAATGCATTCTGTTAGATAATAACGAGAATAACGAGACACGAGAGACACGGATTTTTACGTGGAAACCCTTGCGGGAGAAAACCACGGACGCACGAAGGCGCAATCACTATGAGGAGGAGTATTACAAGCACAAGACGACAGACCGTCTTAGGTGCGACTACATGGGGTATATATTGAGGGCAATACATAAGAGTCCTTGGAGGACAAGTAAACGAGTTGTACTCGTACGCGTCGACGTCAACGGAAAAGGCCCACACATGTTGTACCACGTCTAGTCCAACACGGTATAATTTGGATCACAATTTAACAATCTCCACCTTGATCCAAATTCCCTTCAGTAGTCGAAGAAAGCGAATAACTCCATCCAAATCAGCATAAACACCTTGTGCGTCAAAGCTCATAGGACTAGTGAGAAATACCAACTAAGCCTGAGCAAAGCTCAAACTTATTGGTCGGAACTGGCTTTGTCATCATATCAGCAGGATTATCATGAGTACTTATCTTGCATACCTTCAAATCACCTTCAGCAACAACATCTCGAATATAGTGAAATCTGACATCAATGTGCTTCGTTCTCTCATGATACATTGGATTCTTTGTAAGATATATAGCACTTTGACTGTCACTAAATACGGTAGGGCAAGATGAATCTCCACAAAGCTCAGTGTACAAACCTCTCAACCAGATAGCTTCTTTGCATGCCTCAGAAATAGCCATATACTCGGCATCAGTAGTGGAACAAGCCACAATAGACTGCAAAGTTGCTCTCCAACTCACAGCACAACCACCAATGGTGAAAACATAACCTGTGAGTGATCTTCTCTTATCCAAATCACCAGCAAAATCAGAATCAACAAAACCAACAAGTCCATCTCTAGTTTTCCCAAACTGTAAACAAGCATTAGAAGTACCTCGCAGGTATCTGAAAATCCACTGAACTGCTTTCCAATGCTCTTTTCCAGGATTAGCCATGTATCTACTGACAACACTCAAGGCATATGATAAATCCGGACGGGAACAAACCATGGCATACATAAGTGAACCAACTGCACTCGAATAGGGAACTCTAGACATGTACTCAATATCTGCATCTGACTTAGGACATAAAGCTGATGATAATTTGAAGTGTGCAGCTAACGGAGTACTTACTGGCTTGGCATTATGCATATTAAAACGACGAAGAACTTTATCAATATATCCCTTTTGACTTAGATATACCTTTCCAGACGGCCTATCTCTGGATATTTCCATGCCAAGAATTTTCTTTGCTGCACCCAAATCCTTCATCTCAAATTCATTACTCAATTGCTTCTTTAGTTCATTAATCTCTGACATACTCTTTGCAGCAATAAGCATATCATCAACATAAAGGAGCAAATAAATAGTTGAACCTTTGACAGTTTTCAAATAAACACAACTATCATAATTAGACCTTTTGAAACCTCGAGAGAGCATAAAGGTGTCAAATCTCTTGTACCACTGTCTAGGGGATTGCTTCAATCCATAAAGAGATTTCTTTAACTTGCAGACAAGCTTTTCTTTTCCAGGAATAACAAAACCTTCAGGTTGTTCCATATAAATATCCTCTTCTAATTCTCCATGTAAGAATGCAGTTTTAACATCCAATTGTTCAAGCTCAAAATCATTCATGGCAACAATACTGAGTAAAGTGCGAATAGAGCTATGCTTCACAACAGGAGAAAAGACTTCGTTATAGTCAATACCTGGAATCTGACTGTAACCTTTAGCAACTAACCTTGCTTTATATCTTGTCTCATCATTAGGAGAAACACCTTCTTTCCTCTTGAAAACCCACTTGCAACGAATAGGTTTCTTCTCTCTCGGTAATCTTACTAAATCCCAAGTGCCATTCTTTTCAAGTGATTCCATCTCATCATGCATTGCAGTCATCCACTTATTACTATCACCAGAAATAATAGCCTCGGAATATGAAGAAGGCTCAGCATTACCTTCAATTTCCTCTGCAACAGATAAAGCAAAAGAAACAATATTGCACTCTTCAATTAACCTTTTAGGTTTATCAGTACCCCGCCTAACTCTGTCACGTGCAAGATTCCAACCGGGTGGAACAATAGGCTGATTTGGAGTGGGAGTGACATGTTCATCATCAACGACGGGATCATCATGTGCATCAACATTTTCATTACCGGATGTATCATCTGAATCAATAACATGCTCCACCTGAACAGTAGGATCCTGAATAGTAGCCTGCTGTTCACTCTCAACAGGAACATTAGTAGATGAAACATCATGTAACATAGCAGATTCATTAAAGATAACGTTTCTGCTAATAACAACCTTCTGGGTTTCAGGATTCCACAGTTTAAAACCTTTAACACCAGACTTATAACCAAGAAAGATGCACTTAACAGCCCTAGGCTCCAATTTTCCATTATCAACATGAGCATAAGCAGTGCAACCAAAAACTCTCAACTGTGAATAATCAGCAGGTGAACCAGACCATACCTCAATTGGAGTTTTCTTATTAAGAGCAATAGATGGTGAACGGTTAATGAGATAACAAGCAGTGGAAGCAGCCTCAGCCCAAAAACGCTTATGCAAACCTGCATTAGACAACATGCAACGGGCTCTGGAAATAATGGTTCTGTTCATACGCTCAGCAACACCGTTTTGTTGAGGAGTATAAGGAACGGTGTAGTGTCTGACAATGCCTTCAGACTTGCAATAATTCTTAAATTGCTTAGAACAGAATTCCATACCATTATCAGTGCGAAGTATTTTTACCTTCTTTTCAGTTTGTCTTTCAATCATAATCTTCCACTCCTTAAATGCTGAGAATGCTTGCCATTTATGCTTCAAGAAATAAGGCCAAACTTTTCTTGAATAATCATCAATTATGGTCAG
The DNA here is from genome assembly GCA_902687465.1 of Secale cereale. NCBI lineage: Eukaryota > Viridiplantae > Streptophyta > Magnoliopsida > Poales > Poaceae > Secale > Secale cereale. The sequence goes on along the minus strand of LR738710.1, from coordinate 86,322,503 downwards.
CATGTAACTAGCACCACCTAGTGACTTCTTGCGAGACGGTCCCCATAAATCAGAATGCACATAATCAAGAATACCTTCAGTTGTATGAGTCGAAGTATTGAACTTCACCCTCTTGTGCTTGCCGAAGATACAATGCTCACAAAATTTCAATTTACCAGTTTCGTATCCTTTCAGAAGACCTCTCTTATATAACTCTGCCAAACCAAGTTCACTCATATGTCCAAGACGCATATGCCAAAGGTTAGCAGCATCACAATCAGAATTCTTTGAAATAACTGGAGTAGCGTTACCTGAAACGGTAGAACCTCGAAGGTAATAAAGACCATTGGTCGAACTTAAGTCACCTTTCATCACAATAAGGGAACCTCTGGTGACCTTCAAAACACTATCTCCACCTGAATACTTGTAGCCCTTTGCATCAAGGGCACTCACAGAGATAAGATTTCTCTTCATCTTCGGAATATACCGAACATCTGTCAAAGTTCTGATTGTGCCATCAAACATCTTTATTCGAACGGAACCTATGCCTTCAATCTTGCATGGTGAATTATCAAAACCCAAAACGGAACCAGCAGCAGTAGTGGAATCAAAAGTAGTAAACCAATCTCTATGCGGGCACATATGAAAAGTACATGCAGTGTCAAGTACCCACTCATCATTGGTCTCAGCACATCCAGCAGTAATGACAAGAGCATCATCGGAACTATCATCACGAGCAACATTAGCAGAATTTTCACCTTGTTTGTTACCTTTCCTCTTTTCCTTGTTCTGCAACTTGAAACACTCGGAGATGTCATGCCCGTCTCTCTTGCAATATCTGCAATACTTCTTGTCTCTGGATTGCGACCGGCCCCTGTGGCCGTTCTTACTTTTGCCTCTGTTTCCATTATTGGAGTTCTTCTCCTTTGTCCTGCCACGAACAGATAATCCCTCGGCTTGGGATGAACTCGAACCATCATGAGGCACCATTAATTTCATCTTCTCCTTAGAGTTCAAAGCTTCATAAACTTCATTAAGTGTGAGAGTATCACGACTATATAATATGGTGTCTCTAAAATTGGTATAAGAACTTGGCAGTGAACAAAGTAGCATTAAAGCAGTATCTTCCTCTTCATACTTAACCTCCATTGCAGCTAGATCGGATATGATCTCTTTAAATTCAGAAATATGATTCAAAACATTACCTCCCTCGGGTAACCTGTGCAGGAATAATTTTTGCTTCAGATGCATCTTGCTAGTAAGATCTTTTGTCATGCAAATGCTTTCCAGCTTTAACCATAGAGCGGCGGCAGTTTTCTCGCTCAAAACTTCCTGCAAAATATTATTATGCAAATGGAGTTGAATTTGTGACAAAGCCTTACGATCCCTTCTTTTCTCATCAGCAGTCCAGTCCTGAATTCGGTCCTTCCCAAAACTATCCAGTGCATCATCATAGTCGGCCTGTGCCAACAACGCCCGCATCTTGACTTGCCATAGGGTAAACCTTGTGTCACGGTCCAGCAGCGGAAGATCGTACTTCATGGATGCCATGAGTAGATAAATCTGTGTACACAAAGTAGTACAAGCTGGTAGGAAAATTCTTGAAAGAATTTAATATGCGGATCAGATGAAAATAGGATAAATAGCACCTGGTAGTATCCTCGTGTGGACGTAGCAGATGATGATCTAGTACTCAATTAGTACTAGCCTTCATAAAGTACTAGTGCAAATACTACTGGATTTGATTAGTCTTCACGTGAACTCTAGCAGCAATCAATACGTAGCCGATGTGCACCACAGCCTCGGGACTTGGAGCGAGCAGCGGTTGCAACTCGGCGGAAACGGCCAGGAACGACTCGATTTTTTTTGTAGTTGCAGCGGCAGCTCGGTACTTGTAGCATGTACGAAGATCAGCAGCCTCGGATGCTAGCGACGACCGGGGAAAAAAACGACTTCGTGTCAATCTCGGTTACGGCCGCGCGCACGAGGAAAATCCTGTTGGTCTCGGTCGTGCGATTGCAGTATATCGAAAATCGATCTCCACTTGGATTCGACAGATCGCCCAAACGTACGCAGCCGCCGCGCACGAAACCAAATCTCACGATCTCAAAAAATCTCGTATCTGCAAACTTGGCTCTGTATACCACTTGTTAGATAATAACGAGAATAACGAGACACGAGAGACACGGATTTTTACGTGGAAACCCTTGCGGGAGAAAACCACGGACGCACGAAGGCGCAATCACTATGAGGAGGAGTATTACAAGCACAAGACGACAGACCGTCTTAGGTGCGACTACATGGGGTATATATTGAGGGCAATACATAAGAGTCCTTGGAGGACAAGTAAACGAGTTGTACTCGTACGCGTCGACGTCAACGGAAAAGGCCCACACATGTTGTACCACGTCTAGTCCAACACGGTATAATTTGGATCACAATTTAACACATTCACTACTCATTGTGTTCATAAGTTGGACCTGGACAAAGGGATGAAAATGGAGCAGAAACTTTTAGCTTTTCCCACAGAAAAAGAAACACGTAGAGGAAATATGGAAAGAAAGTGGAAATTTGCAAAACGAAAATGGAAATGGAATTTTTTTATGCGGGAATGAAACAAAAAGGGAACAACACTTTTCGGTGCAACAAGCATGAAATTTCCATTTCCACGAATATGGAATTTTCCATTTATACTATTGGCCTATGGCCGTTTTTTAGTCCAACCATCAAACATCACACAATTAAACAATGAGTAGAATGACGCATCTATGTCCCAATTTGTAGTACCATACAAGGAAGCTAGCCCTGATTGTGACCACAATGGAAGCCAGACCTAAAAGTTCCCCTTCACTGATTATTATGTAATGTTACAAATTGTTTTACTTGTTTGAGGGTGATCTTATACACCGTGCTTGCTTATATATGGAGCTTGTGTTTTTGAATACCATAAATGTGTTTATGTTGTCTAAATTGAATAAAATATGCACAAATGCATATCTTATAAATAATCACCATAATATTTTGTAGTCATGTTAACAATTGATTAAACATGTTGGTTTGCTTGTGGTTTTCCCTTTTCAAGGATTTTTTTTAAGTTCTGGCGAACACGTGCTTCCGTTGTCCCGTCTGTGTTGTATTTGCTCCGTGTTTGTTTTCACCTTTTCGGTAGTATCTATTTTCGTATTCATTTCCAGCATTTCTGTATTCGTTTTTGTTTTCACAAAAAGAAATGAAAACAAATGTGGTAGCATCCAGTTTCGTCCGTTTTCGCTCCGTTTACAAAGAGGGATCGAGTCAAAGGTGGAAGGCATGGATTATGAGTTGCATGCGACCGTGAGATATGTCGCCTGATTCAATGACTCAAATTTGCACAAGTCATCGAGAGGACTTCAACAAGGAGATACATCTAGCATGTACCCCCCCCCCATTCACAAATATCAGATGATTAGGATATTTGGACTACATGCGGATTGAAATAAGTGAACAAACACACTAAACGTGTCTATATACATCTGATTCACAGAAAAGTTAGAACATCTTATATTTGTGAACGATGGGAGTACTTATTTTTATTAAAAGTTGATGGCCTCTCTTGTGTGTTTCGTCACATTCTTGCAGAATTACTAGGAAGGGGTCAGGCATGATCTCGGCGATGACTCGAACAACAAGGGTAAATAACCTATGTTCCCTTGGCTAACAGATGAGAGTAGGACACTGAGTGATAGGAAACATCTGGATTAAGCTAGGAGGGATGGGGCTAGAGAATGAAGTTTCCTAGTAGCATCTTAGTTTCAATACTTGCCTTTCGGGGGGGGGGGGTCGTTCTTGCTACTAGACAAGGTTGTGTGGGTGCAATCATCCGGAACAGTGATGATGCAGTCATATTGCCAGTTGCTATAGATTGCCTAACCGCACCTGTGTTGAAGAATCAGGAACTTATGTTGCGGCCAAGGGTTTGCCCCACCCGATCGAGCGAGATAGGTTGTGTTGAAGACTCTGTGACAAGATGTACCTACTTTTGCCGTCTACATTGATGCTCGAGAGTAGATGGAAAGATTTAGGGAGTGTGTTATGTTGTTGATTCAAAGAGAGAGTAATGCCATTGCCACGAGCTTGTTAGATTCAGTAGAAATTAGAATGATGCTCCATGCCATATTTCATTTTTTTGCGAGAAAATTTCCGATCTATTCATCTTCAATCATGGTAGTACAACGAATACCAGAAATAATAGAAATTACATCCAGATCCGTAGACTACCTAGCGACGACTACCAGCACTGAAGCGAGCCGAAGGCGCGCCGCCGTCATCACCCCTCCATCGTCGGAGCCGAGCACAACTTGTTGTAGTAGACAGTCGGGAAGTCATCGTACTAAGGCCACGTAGGACCAGCGCACGAGAACAGCAACCGCCGCAGATGAAGAATAACGTAGATCAGAAAGATCCAATCTGAAGACGCATGAACATAGACGAACAACGACGAGATCCGAGCAAATCCACCAAAGATAGATCCGCCGGAGACACACCTCCACACGCCCACCAACGGTGCTAGACGCACCGCCGGAACGGGGGCTAGGCGGGGAGACCTTTATTCCATCTTCAGGTAGCCGCCACCGTCTCGTCTTCCTGAGCAGGACACAAACTCTAGCAAAACTGAAAGAAACGACTAAAAACGGAGCCCTCCCGCCGACCCTTGCCGAGATCCACCGCGCCCCCATGGCCCTAGGGCCACCGGAGAGGAGGCGGACCTATGACGGCGTCGGCGGAAGGCAAAAACCCTAGCTTTTTTGTGGAGGAGGAGGCGGCGGCTTTGTATCAGACTACTGATGTTGTGCATCCATCAGACTAGTCATCTACCGTTGGATCTGAACAACCAAGGGCGTCCGGATATATAGATACTCATACAGCAAAAGTCTCTCTCTCCCGTGGCAGCCAACCAAGGACGCCATATTGAATTAATCATATGTAACGGGTGTTCTTCGGACCCCACTAATATGGAATGATCTCTCTTCCCTTACAAATAAATATGTTGGAAATGCCTTTTAATTAAGGGCCTGTTTGCATTGCATGACTTTGAAAACGTAGAAATAGGGTATGATTGAGACGTCTTAAAGTATTAAGAAGAGAGGTAACGAGAAATTAAAAGTGCATTGGAATTCTCAACGAAAAAATAAAATGAGGTTTAAGCTTACATTAAGATTCCAACAGAATGAGGGGCATAATAATGAATTCTGTAGAATTTATTTTAGTCCTAATCTTGCGATCTAAAGGGCTTATTCAAATTCTTCAAAATTCCTATGAAAACCTGGAAATCCTATGATGCAAAGAGACCATTAGAATTGTTGACAAGGCGAATGAGGTGGCTTGATTGCCTTTTTTACCAGGACTAGTAAGGTTGCACGTGCAACGCACGTCTCAATTAACATACACTATATCAAATATCTGTAGTTCTAAAAAAACTATCTACACTATTCTAAAAGATGATTAAATGAAAACGCGATCTACGTGATGATTAAGGATTATCTGAGGCAATAAGTGCATCCTTTTGCAAAATATTCTTGGGATGACAACTTAATTATTTGAAGTGTATTGTTACTATTTACACAAAAATGAAGAGATGGTTTGAACATTGGGCAAAAAAGGATCTTCAGACATCAAACATGGTTTCTAAGTCAACCAAAACAAAAATTAACAGACTAAGTTAACTTCATCCATTAGCTGGCAAAAACATCTCATCACTTCTCCTTTTTCTCCGTAGCGACAACCTTCTTCATCCGGGCTCCCAACTGGTGCTGGTTCATCAACTCGACACGGAGCTTCTCGATGCCGTGAGTGATGGGCATCTAATCAACCTGGACCCCTGGAAGGATGTGGCAAGCTCCTCTGTTATAATCGAATCACCAGCCTTGGAGTAAGAGAGGTGTAAACACGGAGAAAAACAATACAAACTCACTAATAATAGACTGGTCGTATATCTTTTACAGAAACTGAAACTAATGACTGCCAGAATTCCACCATTCTACCGGTGTTACAAGCACCTGAAGTCATTATTATTCCAAATAACACCACCGTAACTGAAGCAAACAACAAACTAAACTCTAGGACATCAAAGGACAATTAGATCAATCCTTCTCTGAAGCTCGCATGACAGAAATGCCAACTTCTAACCTAGTTCAAAGATACTGTATATGGTACATGGTACACCCACCTAAATATAATAGATCGGCATCGTTATGTCTAATATGCAATACATTATGCAACAAATAGAATCTGATAAATCCAGTTAATCTTATTTTCATGCTTCTATGTATATTACTCCCTCTGTTCACTTTTGTAAGTCCTTTAGGACAGCTGAAATTGAACTGTTTTATGTGATGTCTTAAATGTCTAAACGGTCTTACAAAAGTGAACAGAGGGAGTAGTTTTTTAGATTTAAGAGGATAAATATTTCATGAACAGTTAAAGTCCTCGTTCTTAGAATTAGAAGATGCGCATTAGAACTGCATTTGCTCGATCCTCGAGTGTGACCTTTGTTGTTACCTCTACTCCCAAGAAAAGAAAAATAGAAAATAAGTGTAATCTGGAAGTGAAACCAATAGCATAGCTAGAAAGTATATATAGATGCAGTTGTTCGATACTGACTTAACCATTTTGCATTGAAGTTTGCAAATAAATCATTTCATATTTGAACAAGGGGACTTGTAAACCTGTGAACCAGGAACGGATGTTTCTTTAAGATTTAACAAATAGCAGCAACCACGCTGCATGAAAGAAACAATTCTGATGCACTGAGATAAACAATTCCAACATACTTTTTCATATGAAGGTGATCGAGTAGATAGACTAACACATACAACAGTAAGCATACCTCTTCTAAATATGCATTTCGGAGCTTAGTTACTTTTTGAGACAATATATGCATCAATTGAGGATCCTCCACTATATGAACCTGGTATCACGAAGAAAGGCAACAGTAAGCATACCTCTTCTCAATCTGCACTTCGGAGCCTAGTTACTTTTGAGCCAATATATGCATCAATTCAGGATCCTCCGCTGTATAAACCTGGTATCACGAAGAAAGGTAACAGCAAGCATACCTCTTCTCAATCTGCACTTCGGAGCCTAGTTACTTTTTGAGCCAATGTATGCATCAATTCAGGATCCTCCGCTGTATAAACCTGGTATCACGAAGGAAGGCAACAACAAGCATACCTCTTCTCAATCTGCACTTCGGAGCCTAGATTTTGTATCAATCTCAATATAAAAACAGAAGCAATATACATTGGCATACCAGGAAGAAAGGCAACAATACCCAGCAAAAAAAATAGGCCATACATCGGAGAGCTATCAGCATCCATGTCACCTTGAAACTGCATAAGGAAATATCATAGCAAAAGTTTAATATTGTCTGATAGGACACAACAGCCATGTATCTTTCTAAGAAAGTTGGCAATCAGCTTGTAAACAAAGTACCTTGTTAGTTGCAAAACATCCTTCAGTATCATCTTTTTATCATTATGTAGCAAAGCTCCCTACTTTATTTTAGCCTAACATATCTGCCGAAGCTATCTGCACAACTACACAACAATCTAGAAAATAATTAAGAGAATCAGTATTAAAAGGGGATGAACAGTATGCCTACAAGGATGAAATAATAGGATGGTTTCACATGAACTACACACATCAGTACCTGCAATTCAATATCCCAACACCCACACAGAATTTCTACTACTCCCGATCTGTAAGTGTTTTCAACTTAACCAAATAGGTTGTTACTTATCTTTGGCTCTGAACAATACTGACTTATAGACAGTTATAAGCATCAAGTTTCAAAGAATCAGAGATCAACAAGTTGTTTGTTGATCTGTCAGTGCATACATGTATTTATTTTTTCAACGGTATGCTTGCACTTGGGACTAAGCTTCGAATTGGTTAGCATAAATATGTAATATATCTGCGTAGATGCATCATTACTGTAATTCTTTCAACTTTTCAAAAATATGTGCTAGTCTATGTGAAGCAATAAAATGGGAATTAGAAAAAAGTCTACTGAAAATTATGTCTTATGATTCAATATAGCTTAAAAAGGATCCACTTTATGAGTTGAAACAAAGCACGTGATTGACATAGTCACAAAGATTCGTCCGCCAACCTTCTTCCTCCCGGTAGACATGGAAATTAGTAGTAACCCATTTAGGATTAAGTACAGAAAAAGAAAGATGAAAAAAGAGAGAGCACCTTTGATGAACACGGACATCCAGACAGCTTCTCCTTGTTCTTGTCTTGGCCGGCACCACACCTCTTCCTAGCCGGCAACTTGGATGAGCGACAATCAAGAGAGAGCAGTACAAAAGAACAAATGTCAATGATGTCTGGGGATACTGGACTGCTAATGGACTCAGATTCTTTGGGTTCCTTCAGGTAAGTAGAACACAGTCTTCAGGTAAGCGGATTCTTTGGGATACTTCATAAGTTTGTATTGATATATATTTACTGAAGTTAGCTGAAGGCCTCGACGCTTCCCTTGTTTGTGTGGTTAATGATGATATGTTCAGTCCACATTGATGTATGATTTCTAGGAAACACTTGATATGTTTTATGAAATGCTTGTCAGTGCTGCAGGAGCGAGCAACAACGAAGAAGTTTCTACTACAACAATTGCATCTCTAGTGAATGTACGTTCCCCAATACTATATTGTCAGTCAGTTGATAAAGGAAAGAAACCTGCCTGGATAACCTAATGCACATGATTCAAAGTTTTGGTGGATCAAGAGCTTTCTGATCTATGTGTGATTGAGAAAAGAAACAACAGAGAGAAGTGATTGAGAGGGAGAGAGATGTCAGGGAGCAGACCCGTGTTGCGGAGAAGGCGTCGCCGGCAGCAGGGAGCCCGATGACGGCAAGGAGAGCGCTGCTCCGCACCGCGCGTCTCACATGCGCGTCCTCGTTCGCCGGCGGCCGACTACGTCGCGTCAGTCCACGTCCCCATCCCCGGCGGCGCCCACCCAACGAAGGACGGAACAATTGATCTCTTGCCGGGCAGGCGTGGCGGTGCGGGTGAGTTGAGCAGTGAGGCGGCGAGGCAAGGGGCGAGCGGCGGCAAGTGCGGATCTCGAACCGGTGGGGAGCTAGCGGCAGAGGGCCGCACCGGCGGCGGCTGCGAGGCAAGGTGCGAGCGGCGGCGTGAGGCGAGGTCGATGGGGTGAATCGGCTTGAGGCGTAGTTGCGTCTTGTTATTTTATTTTACTTCTGCGTGGCGTGGGGGTGGGGCTGAACAAGTGCAGACGACGCGGATGGCAGAGTTTCGTCCGCGCACCCAAATCGCTAAACATACTTTTATCTAGGTTAGTTGTTGTTTTGACGGTTAGATACATATACGTGGATCTGATCGTGAGGCTGTAATTGCACTTTATTGTTCTGTGTACATTTGATGGGTGGTCTTAAGAAAGTTTAAGTTCGCTTGTTTAATAGTAGTATAGATATAGATATAGAAAACTAACTACGACCGGTCGCTAGGGGCTAGATGGCAAACAAATGGGTTTGCCTGGCAGTTTGGCGTTTTTCTGGTCGTTGTTGCCACTTTTATCCTTCCTATCAGAAACTGCTATGTGCCTCTAAAAAATATGACATGAATTCTGAAAAAATGCCAGGCAAAACGTTCACAAATGCTATCTCCCCTAGCGACCGTTCGCTGAATATTGAGGCCATTTCTTTTTTGAGTGGCGGTGCCTTTTTTCTTTTGGAGAAAATGGTTGCGGATTTTGTAGCATTCGGAGATAGACCAGTAATGGGCCGTCCCACGGAATGGAGAGAAGAAACTGCACTCAGCTTCCACGGAGAAAATGGGCCGACCCCATCCGCCCTCATCTAGCCACACCGCGGCTACACTGATTTTCCCATCCATTCCAAGGGTTTTTAGCCCCTCGCCCTCGCCCTGCCGTGCCGCAGCCATGGCCGCCGCCGCAGCCGCCGCGAGATCCTTCCTCCGATCCGGATCCGCCGCCTCCTCCCTCCGCAGCGCGGCCGCCAGGGCCGCCTCCCGCTCCGGGCCGGCAGCCCCCTCGAGGCGGCTCCTCTCCTCTCCTCCCCGCGCCCGCCTCGCCCTAAGGTACGACGAGCGCTCTTCTTTTTCGGGGATTCTTCCTCTGCATATATTCGATCTGGATGAAGATTTTGTTGCTTGCGTTTGCCGTACATGGAGGTCGCCGCTGGAGATGAGCAGTGCCTGCTTGGAGTCGCTGATGCCCATGCACAGCGCCACGGCCTCGGCGCTCATGACGTCGCTCCTCGCCGCCCCGGCTCGCGTCGGTTCCTGCTGGATCTCCGAAGGTGAATTTCCCCCTCATCTTACTTACTGTTCCTGCAATGTTTGATTACTTCACCTATGAAGCCCCTCTGTTCGTGTATGTGCTATTTGCCATCTAGAGTGGTCTGTATTTGCCAAGTATCCACCAAAGTCGAAGTCACCTCCATTCATTTGTAATATATGTGCATTCATGCATGGGTAAAGAGAGACCAAAACAATTTATGTTTGTTAGATTATCGTCGAGGTCAAATGCTGACAGCTACCGTCGTTAGGCAGAACTGTAAAGACATGTGTCCTCACAATGGAAGTATGGTTTTAGTGATAATCTTGATCTATTTAGTCACTGATCTAAACCTCCCATGCATAAATAGGAGCTGCAATATAACTCAACCTGGAAATCATTACTAATTCTGGGGAACTGACATTGCTTTAGTTGTTTGCGGATAAGAAGTGCACCCATATATTGTTCTTAAGAGAAAGTATTTGCATATGTGGTGTCAAATTTACTGTATTCAAAAGTTAAATCAGTTAGATGCATAAGTGGTTGCACTTTCTGACAACAGACTTCACTTTCATTAAAGTGAAGTAAGAGCAGTAGAAACCTTAAATCAATTAGATGTAATTTTTTTAGAAACATGTTACTGTTTCTTCTACTGTTGCAAGACATGTTACCTGAAGCTGCCACGATTTCCTTTATTATGCTAGAACAAAAAAATTGTCATTAGACTATTAGAGACACTTTAAACTATGTATGGTTGTAATTGTTGACTGTTGGACCATGCCAAAGACTATTAGCTTCACAGAAGTTTCCGTTTGGTTTCTTGAAAAACTCTATAAGCGTAGTGTTTCTATGGTTTGCTTCTGTAATTCTAATATACACGTCACGATTAATTACAAAGCAGAGGCAAAAGGGTCACTCCTTTTTTTTTGTATTGACCACCAGCTGGCAATGACGACCTGTGAAATTATCTAGGTGGAATGTAGCAGACTAAATACAGTCACCATGAATATTCAGGTCTGGCCAGATTTTAAGTACTAGTATCCATGATGCATATATTCTATCAATCTTCCTCCCATTGTTTGAGCAAGAATGCAAGGTGAAGATGCTTTTTTGTTGTTGCAAACAAAAACATCTATCTATGCCCATGGCTGTGCGAATCCTGTAATCGCTCTCCTTGATGTTTGGCCTGACCATGCAAATTTGCGTCCTTAGCTTACTTAAATACAATAATTGTTAAACGCAATAATATTATGTAACTTTTTTTTTGGTTGTAGCCAAAAAGTTGTTTCTTTGACCCAATTTATATCTCTGTAGATCATTGAGATCAGTGAGGATGGAGGTCACGGACGAAGATGCATGCTATTTTTTTACCACCCGTATTTCTTTTGCTTTATCATATGCACATGACTGAGCAAATCCTGTAACTTGGATCTGTGTGATGTTTTGCCCGATAATGCAAATTAACATCCTTAGCTTTTTTACCTGGGATACATACGATGATTGTTAGCCGCAATAATACCATGTATGCCTTTTTTCTAGCCAAAAATGTTTGTTTGACACATTTTATATCTCTATAGACTTATGATGGGTGAGGATGGAGGTCTGGGATGAAGAGACGCCCTGTTTATTTTCGCCAGTAACTTTTATGATGTGAGTTGAAGAGCTGGAGCTTAGACTATTTGGTTTTATCTGTAGATGAATGATTCTCTTGTTGTGGGAGCCTTGTATGACTGTGATGGTAGCTGCTAAGTACCTCTCCCACTGAATTTGAGCTACGTTTTTAATCTGCCTTTCTTCCGGCTCTGTTCAGGAATTTTGGCATGTATCAAGTGTCTGCATGATTATAACAGAATTTGGTGGCGCACAAGAAATAATGTTTAGTTCATTTCTGCGGCCGTAATTTTTTTTTTGCCATTTTTGTCTTAGCATTACCGTATAACTTTAGTCATATTATTTTCAGTTTTTCATCACCAAATTTCGATTCCTGTTGAACTTGGACTTTATTTTCTTGTGGAACGTTTCACTTTGGTGCTTGTCATTTCCCCCTCTTGTGATATAACGGAGGGTATCCAATCCACCTACACTTGGAGATCCATCTTCCATGCTGCAAGCCTAAGAGATCAGCGCAAAGGACCTTTTGTGCTTGCCTTTCTCCTTGTACTTGGCTATGCGTCTGGAGGCTCCAGCTTATCGGAGGCGTGGATGACCCTTGCCATGGTTTTGAGCTGCGCAGGGATGAGGTGTGGTGCCCGAATAATTTTTTCTACCGGAGCCGGGATCTACCGGTTAGGTATCCACCGCACATGCATTTCATCAAGATTCGTGTAGTCCGATGACGTAAATCATCTCCCTGTATACATTGTGAATACTACTGACACTGTCTGACAGAAAGTACATATATCTACTGGGTGTGAGCCTTGGTGTGAGCCTTTTACAGAGGAGAGAGAGATATCAAGAGAAAAATAACCGTGCATGCATGCATTCTCTCTCCCATACATCTAACATGTATTAATTTCCATCCTCATATTTTGTATGATCAATATCTTTTTAAATAAATGTCTATTTTTTAAAGTTTTTATATATTAGAATTCGCGCCGACAAGACCTTCAAAACAAGATCAATCTAGGATGTATTTCAACTAATTTTTATTTTATATATTTCAATTATCTTTGAAATCACTTTCAGAAAACATAAGATTATTTTGGTATTTCACAAAAAGTGATTTTGACTGTTTCACTAATTTCCAAAAAAAAATATGATTTCACTCGTTAAAGAAACTAATTTCAATCATTTGAAACACTGGTTTCACTTATTTAAAAATGTATATTTCACTCATATTCAATAACAAGTTCACTAATTTCACAAAAATGATTTCACTCATTTAAAAGAACTAATTTCACTTGTTCTTAAACACTAGTGAAAATATACTCCCTCTGTCCCAAAATAAGTGTCTTAAGCTTATTACAATTTTGTACTAAAGCTAATACAAAGCTTATTACAATTTTGTTAATACAAATAGCAGTTTCATATATTTGTAACTTGTTATTTCGGTGAGATATGTATTGAAATATATGAAATTACTTTCCTGAAATATATTTCAATGTGGTGTTGCAAGTTGTGAAACTAAGTTATGTGAAAATATATGAAATTACTTCTTTGAAATTTATGAAACTGCTATTTGTTATATTTGTAACTTGTTATTTCAGTGAGATGTGTACTGAAATATATGAAATTACTTCCCTAAGAAATATGTAATTACTTCCCTAAAATATATTTCAATGTGGTGTTGCAAGTTGTTAAATTAATTTAACTGTAATGGTTTGTGCAAGATATGTGAAATTTATATTTCAATGTGGTGAAATTGGATAATTTTTGAAAGAGTTAGATATGATTTCAGTTAGATACGAATTGAAATAGCTATGTGTAGATGAGCTGTGGACAAAAAAAATGTGAAACTGACATTAAAAATGAAATTATAAATTAAAAGGTACGACTTAATGAAATTATTAAATAAACGGTAAATGTAGGGATTTGTGGAGATAGATAGGAGAAAGAGTGAGTTTATTCGGTGCATGCACATGCACTTTCTACGACCCGCCCATACCTGTGTATGACAAAAGGCTGTCAATAGTATGCATGTGGAAGAAAAATTGTCAGAGGAAGAAAGAGAGATACGAAATTGTGTGAAGCTGAATACATGCATATACTTATGAGGTGATGGGACCGACGCACACATCTGAAAGCAAATCAACAGTGAATGTTACACCGGTACATCCCTGAACCGGTAAAAATAGGTTTCTGGTGTGGTGCCGTGCTCGCGCGCCGGGGAGGTTATAGGCTGGATGGGCTGACCAGGTCTTGGATTTAGGCACGTGTGGTTGCCCGTGAAGGTTGTACTGTGGTTGTACTCCAGTTGTGGCAGAAGTCGTCAATAGTGGCGCCTTCGGCACCCTTTCCTTGTTGAAGGCATTGATGTCGCAGTCCCTGCCTTCCTTTCCCATCATGCTTCAAGGAAATCATTTGGTCTTTCAGATCAGACGATGATGGCGCTTTTGGCTTTGCTTGGTGCCGTGCTCCCTCTTGGGGCATTCTCTTGAGTGGGATTTAGTCAAAGGGACTCGGGGCTCGCGAAGATGGTTGACGGTGGCTAGCATGACATCTCCGAGGGGACATGAGGAGCACCTCCCACATGCGTTAGCCAACCTCGTGGGATCATAGTGGCATATGTTCAATCTATCAGACATATTGTTGCTCTCCGGGGTCATTGATGTTCGTGGATATGCTTGTGGCAGCTCGGATAATGCAACGGTTCTGGTAACAATGTAGGTGTTTGAGTGCTCGGTCGAGTGTGTTGTAGGGTGTTCACCTTTCGGCGCTTTGTATGTGTGTTGTGGTGTTTTAGGCTTAGTCTTGCTAGGTGTTGTATATGTTTTCGTCTGGGTTTCCTCAACAAACTGAGTAGCTCTTTTTTATTTCTTCTTTTTTTGCCATTCACCTCTATGGCGATGAATTCCTCCTTTGGGGGTTTTCTTTCTAATCAATGGATCTTGTAGCTCTCTTGCTAACATTCATGGAAAAATAAATTGAAACACACAAGAAGGAAAAAAGAGAGAGACAAATTCAGCATGAACAGTGTCACCAAAAATAACACTTGTGTGTTTTTTTACGTTGGATCTCATATCCATGGTTGAGCTTGCGCTGGAGCACCCGAGCTTAGGTGCTCATGCGGCACTTGATATTCTTTCGTTAGGGCATCTCCAATGCTATACACTAAATCACCCGTAAACGCCCGGACCACGTGGTCCGGACGCTTTCTGTCCTTCAACACCGTCCATCAGACCTCCGTGGATTGGTTCACATGTCCGAATTCTTGCAAACTGAAAGCAAAGTTGGGGAGGTGTGTGGACGTCCACCATGTGGGCGCTAGACCAAGCATTCTGACACGTAAATCCTCATCGCCCCTTCCCACACGAAAACCCTCGCTGCACGCTTCACTCTAGAAGCTACATCACGCTTTCACTCCCTCTCAGACAAGCCACAACTTGCCGTCCACCTACCCGCATCCATGTCGATCAGACCTACGTGACCAGACGGCAGACCAAAGCCGCTTCAATGCGAATGCGATGATCGAGAAGCCTACTCCGACCGTTGTGCCCGCATTGAAGCGGCACCGGCCTGCCTGTCCCGGTTATTTAAGCAGGCCGGTCGCTTCAGCAAACTATATATCCCATCTACTCTGCACCGCTACCTCACATCTCCTCTTCTTTCTGGCACTCTCCTTACTACTCATCGCTGCCATGGCCAGGTTCGTGCCGGCAGGAGGATCCATGAGGTGATCATGCGTCATCGCCCATGGCCCACAGATTCGTCGGGCTCCATGGGTCATGGCGACGACAGTCTAGACCGAGGAGGTGGTGCTTTTCCTCGGCGGACAAGAAGCAGCAGCAGCCTCCCCTCCTCGCGGGGGGCGCACGGACCGAAGAGGAGTATGCACGACAACTCGAGCTGCTCCTCGCACGATCGTTGTTCGATCGCGATCCGGCGTTGCCATCGCCGTTGTTCCACCGCGTCAAGGAAGAGCCGATATCCCCGCCGCAACGCCACGTCAAGATGGAGGCACCCTCTCGCCCTGATGGTGTGTGCCCGACGTGAAGAAGGCAGGTGGCCCTCTTAGGCCTTGTTTGGTGGAGGAGGTTTGGGGAGGTTTGGAGGGGAATATCCTCGCAGGGTTCAAAATCCCCAGAAATCCTTATCAGCCCATTTGACACATAGGGATTGAGCAGGCCAATCCTCTCCGATCCCCACGAATTCCCCTCAATCCATGTGATACAGAAAACTCCCCAAGGCACCCAAGGAACTGGACGCTTACTATGTTGCTGCTGTTGTAGGAGGTTTAACCAAATAGAGGAGTTTATGAGGGTGAGGGATTAGTGAGGAATTGAGGGGATTGAGTGGAAGAGAGGGATTAACCAAATCCTCTCAGACCCCCCTCCACTCCGGGGCTGCAAAACCTCCCCGGTCAAACAAGGCCTTAGTGATCGGCAACGTGCGCGACCGCGTCCTTCACCACCTCGATCGCAGCGGCGGTATCTCGTCTTCGCACGTCAGGATGGCAGACGAAAAGGCGACAACCGAGGAGGACCTCAATCGCGGTCGCGGCGGCGGTATCTCATCTTCGCATGTCAGGATGGCAGACGAAAAGGCAATAACCGAGGAGGAGCGCCGGGAGCGGTGCAATGCGGTGATTGTTCGACATTCGCCAAGTCGAACATGGCCCCAGACTGGGTGCGTGCCGACCCGGGCCTCGCGTTGGCCCGAGTCAAGGGTCGGTCCAGGTCCACTGCACGGACATCCGTTCACCACCGAAGCTGGATCAACAACTAGCTCAACATTACTGATGCTAAAAAAACAACTAGCTCAACAAGGTAGGGTTGGCCGAGTACGAGCCCACCCTTGCCCTCGCCTAGAATGACATGGCCAAGGCCAAGGGCGGGTGGCGTGGCCCGGAGTCTGCACCCAACGATCACCGCGAGCGCACGGCGGCCACCGATCATGGCTGTCGTCCGCCGCTGGAAGGACGACGACGAGAAAAGTGACAACGGCGACGGTGACAGCACGGACGACTGGGGAGGTGCTGACTGCCTTGTAGGCCATGCGTACAAAGGTCACCATCCGATTCCTAGCGTAGTTTTAGTTTAGTTTTTCAAATTTAGTTGAACTCATCTGGTTTACATAAAATTCGTTCAGTTTCCATGAATATCGTGTTTGTGTAAAAATCTTGGACATTTGGTGCAAAAGGTTGGATGTCCGCCCCCCTATTCGTTGTCTGATGACATGTTCAAATATGTTTGTTGACGTTTATGTGTCCGTTTCGATGCACTTCGTTGCATGCGCCCTTGGCTGTGATGATAACTTGTGGAGTTGTGGTGTGCTGTGATGCGCCCATCCAAGCCTAGACTGCGATCTATCTTCTTTCACTACACATTAATAAATTGCCTAACAACTTAATTCTATTTCAGAAGTATTTCCTTTATATCAAAATATAGATGTTTTTTCAGTGTTAAAAACCATCAGAGACGTAGAAAGTGTCTACGATGATTATTGTGATTGCACTATGCTAACATCCCACTGCCACGAGGCACTGACCGAGCACTTCTTAAATCATGTCGTCCATGATCGTGTATCTCATATCCGATACCGTATATCCATATTAAGCATGCAACATGGAACTGAACAACGTAGATCATCGAACAAACATGGAATCGGACATAGAAATGCACATTCCGATTACCGAAAGATCACCAACATTCAAAAGATCGCCAAAATTCACATAATTCACATAAACGACGGCCAACTTTAAACTAGATTACTAAAATCTTGAAATTAAAGATGGAGACGGCGTAGCTTCACCACTTTCTCGCCAGGCCTTTGCCCTTCCGGTCACCGACGCAACTGTAGGCGTCCGTGGCTGGTGGAGGGTCTAGTCGTCCAAGGAGGAGGTGCAGTTGTCGGAGTCGGAGTCGGGAGTACGATGAGCCTCTTCATCCGATGGACCGCCTTAGCTTAGTATGCGTGGAATGTGCACGAGTTGGAGCCAAGCTAGCTGCCTATACGTGTGAGTAAAATACACCGTGAGTCTTAAAATTACTTGAGGGGTGTCAAATTAATCCTAGTACTATGAAAATGTATGTATAGGTCCTACAAATTCGACTAACTATGTAAAATTCCCCACACGTTGTGGTGAGAATTTATAAATTAATATTAGATGAATTATGTATGAAGAGGACGATCTGAATCAAAAGCTAATATTTTTTTAATGTAAAAATGTTTCATACTTGCACTCTGTGTGAACAAAGAGTATGCATATGATTTGCATGAGGCTGTAAATAGTGTTAATAGATGCTCATACAACATAGTTGATGAGGTGGAAGGGTGCATGTTGAAAGAAATAGAGTTAGGGGGTCAACTATTTAGAAATAGTAGATGTGTCACTCGCAGTCATATCCATGCCATATCATATTAGACTTGTGTGGGTGGCCGATTGACTATTGTCATTGCCAACTTTGTGCACAACTCTCACCCTCAGGCCATCTGTTTTAATTTTGTGGCTCTTCTTGCGCACATTCACTCCCTTGCCTTTATCCGCACCTACAAGGGCCACAACTCACCTCGACGCCTGATGGCTTCTCGCCCCTCGTTGGTTACCCCAAGTGGAAGGTTTGAGATGTAGCGTAGCGGCAATTTTCCCTTGGCAAAGATACCAAGAATCGAATCCCGTGAGACTCCGAGGGTCGACAAGAAGGTGTCAATAGCGCCAGAAACTTTTGCTTGACAGGACCTGCACACAGATACAAATAACTTTGCTCCCAACGAGTACAGAGAGGTTGTCAATCCCTCCGGCCTTGTCGTTTACAAAGGATCAAACGCAAGAGATAATAGTGATAGGTATGACTGCAACTAGGAAATAAGAACAGGAAGTAAATAGCGGGTGTGATCAGTGATGGTAATATGTACCGAGGTCCCATGATGTTCACTAGTGATGTCTCTCTCCCAAAAGACGATAAAACAGCTAAGCGAGGTAAACAAATTACAGCTGGGCAATTGACATGATTATGTGCGCAAACCAATGCTAACTATGCTGTACAGAAAGGTAGAGGCTCAAAAGCATGGGCGTACGCCAAGGCAAGTAGACCGAAATCCATCTGCATCTACTACTAATCATCCACCTTGAGATATCTATCCAGAACATCTCGCTGGTATTAAGTTGCGAGTCCCACCCAAAGTGTAAACTCAAAGCAACAGACAACTGCAGTAAAAGAACTTTGCGTAAAGTAAACAATCCTTGCACCCGCAAGTACAAGCACCGTTGTATTCCCCCTTGCGGCAACAGCACATCCCCTAGACTCATGTTTCTGTCACTCAAACTAGTCATCGAGGGGCATGAACCCACAATCAAGCATAACGTTCCCTCTTGGAGTTACTACCTACTACTCGGCCAAAGCAATAAACAGCAACGGAGAACATGCAAGAATTACTCAAGAACATAAATATAAAAGAGGTGAATCAAATATATTACTCACACACAATCTGAACATAATCTCATAATCCATCAGATCCCAGCAAACTCAGCAGAGCAACAGCATAAAGATTACATATGTGCCTCGATCATGTAGGGCAGCTCACGAGGTCTAATCGATGAAGAACAAAGAGGGGAGGAGAACATCACATAGCTACTGGTCATGGACCCATGGTCCAAGGGAGACTACTCACAACTCATCCGGGAAGCGTCCATGGTGGTGGAGAAGCTCCCGGTGGTGGTTCTCCCCTCCGGCAGGGTGCCGGGAAGAGTTCTCCTGGTGCTCCCGATCTTGGAAGCGCGGCGGCGGCGGAACAGAGATGAGATCGCGAAAAAGGGTTCCATCCTCGAGGGTTTTGGGACGCGAGCAATATATATGCCAAAGGGGGTCACCAGAGGCGGAGGTGGGGCCCCAGGCGCCCCCCTGGCGCGGCCAGGGGTGGGGCCGCGCCGGGTGGCCGCCTGGGCCACCCCAGGCTCCCCTCTGGCCCTGCCTTGGTTTTTCTGGAAGCTCCCGATACGCTGATTTTTCCTGTATTTTTCCCGGAATTTTTAGGGCACTTTTAATATAGGGGAAACCTGAAATAGAAAAACAGCAGAAAACAGGAACTGGCACTGTGGTGCACTGAGTTAATAGGTTAGTCCAAATATGATCAAAAGTGTATGGAAGTGCATAAATATCATAGCAATATCACACAAAAGAGGCATGGAGCAAGCAGAAATTATAGATACGTTTTGGACGTATCAACATCCCCAAGCTTAATTCCTGCTCGTCCTCGAGTAGGTAAATGATAACAAGCATAATTTCTGTGGTGACATGCTATCGACCATATAAGAACTTTTAAGTAAAGCAATCAAGGCATGTAATCTAATTCAAGTCATAACAAGCAAGAGTCTATATTAGCATTGTAACAAGTAACATAAGAACATAAAGGTGCAAGAGCTCTCGCTGTCCGTGACTCGAATGTCTCCAAATGGTGTTTGCGTGCAAGAAAGGGGATAGGGATATATGAGAGAGTAAAACATAGTTTTTGTATTGTTGAGAACTTAATCTACTAAAGTTTCACACTTGGTCTTCTTTGGAATCTTATCTCGACTCATCCCCAGACCGTCAGCCAGGTACAAGTCAAAATGATCCACTCCCTTTCGATATTTTGAGCACTCATGCAATGGATGAGCGTAAGCAAGAAAGTCGACACTTAGGATGGCAAAGAGAGAAAAATGATAGAGGGGGAAGACAAAAAGGTGTGAAAGGCTCACATCAATGAGGACAATCATCGGCGAGAGAAAGCCAAATGATAGATATGATGTGAGGAGTAGGGATTGCCATGCAACGGATGCACATATGAGCTAAGGTAAGCTCTCCAATGGAACTAGTGGGGGTGCATCCAACTTGCTTGCTCAAGAAGACCTAGAGCTCTTTTGAGGAGGCTCATCATTGGAATATACAAGCCAAGTTCTATAGTGTAAAGGTCCCCACATAGCTATATGCATGAATGATAATCTCTATGGAGTACAAGGTATAAGATGGAGTACGAGTGTGGATCTCTCAAAAGAAATAGTAGTGTGCCCCCTTCTCTCTTTTTATTTCTTTTTCTCTTTTTTTCTATTTTTTTATTTTTTTTGTGGCCTCAATGGCTCTTTCTATTTATCTCTCATTTGTCTTCTTTGGGATCTTTTGATTTTGTCCTCTTTGGGATCTTTCCCTCACTTTAGGGGCAACACTCTATGTATTACAAGACGTATAGAAGATCTTTCACACTTTACAAAAGTACTTAACATAATGAAACTATCATGATGTATGCAAATGTATGCCTCTGCCAGTGTAGTAGGATATGCAATGATACTAGCGCGTCATGTAGCAATGATTAGGGCAAGGCCCAACTAGCATGCGGCTCATCGATCAAGCAAAAAGCATGTATGACATGAAGATCAAGTCATGAGAAGATGGATGTTGCATGGCAATGTATCTCGGAAAGGCTATGGAAATGCCTTAATAGGTAGGTATGGTGGCTGTTTTGAGGAAGGATATAATGAGGCTTATGATGACAAAGCGTATCATGCCAAGGATTTGGATGCACCGGTGAAGTATGCGCCAACTCTCGAGGTGAGAAAGGGCAATGCACAGTACCGAAGAGGCTAGAAAAATATGGTTAGGTGGAAGTGTCAACTTTCAAATACTCACATTGGTCCGAAGAACTCATGCACTTATTATCGGTAACTCTCAATCTAATTAGGAGGTTCTCAAAGAGACAAGTACCCCGAGGAGGTGTGTATGGGGGTTTGGTTACCCTTGCGCATCCTCGACCCATGGTACGTGAGTGTACTCTAATATTCGATCCCTCCAAAGATTAGTGATCCATTTAGTAGCTAAAGTTCTCAACTATTTTGTAGGTTTTCGAAAATAAACACGGATTGCCCAAAATACGACATCTATCACTAATAGGCTAAAGCTCTTGTCACCAAAAGTTCAGACATTACTCATGGCAATACCTCAAAACTATTGCAAGTTACTACTAAAATTAAATAGCAACCTCAACTACCTACTTTAAGTTAAGACACACAACTCAGTGCAACAGACAAACTCTCTTAACAAGATAAACATGAAAACTCAAGAGAGTTCAGCAACCAACTAAACAAAAGCTCTTTAAAAAGAAAATCATGAAAACTAAGAGCTAAACACGACAGTAGCTATGGAAAGACAAAGAACATACACATCAAAGATAAGCATGAAAATCCTATGTTGTGTTCTAGGTTGAAGTGGAGCGTGTTTCTCTCCCACACAAAGAAAGCTGGGTTCTAACTCGTTATGATCAGCAAGCAAAGCTAAAGAAAACTAAAAAGGAAACTAAAAGCAAGACGCTCCAAGCATAGCACATAACACATGAAGTGATTAAAATATAGTGGAACGAAAGACGAACTGATAATTGTTGATGGAGAAGGGGATGCACGGGGGCATCCCCAAGCTTAGACGCTTGAGTCTTCTTGAATATTTCTTGGGGGTGCATGGGGGCATCCCCAAGCTTGAGCGTTTGACCCTCCTGAATCTTTTTATCATCTTCCCTCACACACTTGAAAACTCCCTTCATACATAACTCATCATAATCTGATTAGCGAGGTTAGTACCCATAATAAAATAACTTTTCCCTGCTGGAAATAAGGATAATCTTGAAGAGCTACTGTTTCTCAAGATTGCCAAAAGGTTTTTGCAAAGAGAAAGCAAGCTCAAGGTTTGCAAAACGAAGAAAAGGCAAAACAAGACAGAATCTGTGAAAAACAGACCAGTAGGTAGTAAATAATTTTTTCGGGGCACTTCTGCAACTCAAATCAAAAAACTCAGAACAGACGCCCGAAAGCCAATTGTATAGAGAACGCTGTCAAAAAAATTCAGATCAAATAGATGATTTGGTGATTTTATACGAATTTTTCTGTCCAAGGACAGAATCTGTTTTCTGGACTGCACGTCACAACTTTTGAACTTTCTTGCAATCGGAGGCTAAACTTGGCACAAAGCTGAAAAGAAAAGATACAATGATGATGCTACTGTAGTAACAAACATCAAGACACAAAAAAAGCAAAATAAAATTTTATTCGTTGTGGGCTGCCTCCCAAAAGCGCTTTCTTTTATGCCTTTAAGCTAGGCATAATGCAAAGAGGAATCAATAATCATCATAATAATCGGAGTTATAAATTGCTTCAAATGGTTCCTCAACAAGTTCACTCTTGTTCCTTCTAGGAAAGGGGTACGTACCTTTTGCCTTCCCGCGTAGGCGGATTTGTCCCTTACCTATATCGATGAAGCCTTTTACGGCTCGGAGGAAGTCCCTTCCAAGCACTATATTTCCTTGGTTTGGCTTCATGATGAAGAAATCAACCATTGCAATCCCTTTAAGGAATGTAACTGGCACGTCTTTTATTCTTCCCTGGATCTCAGAAATATCTCCATTAGCATGTTCATGATAGGATGATAATCTATCCATGTTAAATTTTAAAGAATCATGAACAATTTTTGGCATAGTAGAAACCATAGATCCAATATCACAATAAGCAAGGAAGTCTTGATTAGAGATGCTAATCCTAACAAAAGGCTCCCAATCATTGTCTATTTCCAAAATATCTCTCTTATTGGGTTTGGGTTTCTCTACCTTCATCAAGTCTAGAGCATCCATTCTCTTCTCAATAGTAGCAAGTCTATCTATGACAGTAAACAAAGTAACTAGATAGACCATGTATAATTTCAAGAGCTCTAGCTTCATCACACTCTAGGAAGTCTCCTTCAGCTATAATATCAAGAGAGTGTTTACACCATTTAAAAAGACCATGGTAAAAATTTCTAAGCACAATTTTTTATAGGTATCCAAGGCATAATTCTCCTATGTGCATCAGAAATTCTGTCCCATGCCTTCTTCATATTTTCTCCATCCCTTTGATGGAAATCTAGAATTTCTGATTCCCTCAAAGCACCAAATCCTAACATGCTTGACTAAACAGAAAGGACTACTAACAGAAAAGTAAATAATTTTTTTTGTGATTTTTGATAAAGGACACTAAAGCAACAACTGAAAGGTAAACTAACAAGACTAAAAAGCAAAGATAAAAGATAGTGTGCAACTCCCCTATCTTGAAGAGTGGAGTCCCCGGCGACGGCGCCAGAAACTTGCTTGATGGCTTCTCGCCCCTCGTTGGTTACCCCAAGTGGAAGGTTTGAGATGTAGCGTAGCGGCAAATTTCTCTTGGCAAAGATACCAAGGATCGAATCCCGTGAGACTCCGAGGGTCGACAAGAAGGTGTCAATAGCGCCAGAAACTTTTGCTTGACAGGACCTGCACACAGATACAAATAACTTTGCTCCCAACGAGTACAGAGAGGTTGTCAATCCCTCCGGCCTTGTCGTTTACAAAGGATCAAACGCAAGAGATAATAGTGATAGGTATGACTGCAACTAGGAAATAAGGACAAGAAGTAAATAGCGGGTGTGATCAGTGATGGTAATATGGACCGGGGTCCCATGATTTTCACTAGTGATGTCTCTCTCCCAAAAGACGATAAAACAGCTAAGCGAGGTAAACAAATTACAGCTGGGCAATTGACATGATTATGTGCGCAAACCAATGCTAACTATGCTGTACAGAAAGGTAGAGGCTCAAAAGCATGGGCGGTACGCCAAGGCAAGTAGACCGAAATCCATCTGCATCTACTACTAATCATCCACCTTGAGATATCTATCCAGAACATCTCGCTGGTATTAAGTTGCGAGTCCCACCCAAAGTGTAAACTCAAAGCAACAGACAACTGCATTAAAAGAACTTTGCGTAAAGTAAACAATCCTTGCACCCGCAAGTACAAGCACCGTTGTTTCCCCCTTGTGCCAACAGCACATCCCCTAGACTCATGTTTCTGTCACTCAAACTAGTCATCGAGGGGCATGAACCCACAATCAAGCATAACTTTCCCTCTTGGAGTTACTACCTACTACTCAGCCAAAGCAATAAACAGCAACGGAGAACATGCAAGAATTACTCAAGAACATAAATATAAAAGAGGTGAATCAAATATATTACTCACACACAATCTGAACATAATCTCATAATCCATCAGATCCCAGCAAACTCAGCAGAGCAACAGCATAAAGATTACATATGTGCCTCGATCATGTATGGCAGCTCACGAGGTCTAATCGATGAAGAACAAAGAGGGGAGGAGAACATCACATAGCTACTGGTCATGGACCCATGGTCCAAGGGAGACTACTCACAACTCATCCGAGAAGCGTCCATGGTGGTGGAGAAGCTCCTGGTGGTGGTTCTCCCCTCCGGCAGGGTGCCGGGAAGAGTTCTCCTGGTGCTCCCGATCTTGGAAGCGCGGCGGCGGCGGAACAGAGATGAGATCGCGAAAAAGGGTTCCGTCCTCGAGGGTTTCGGGACGCGAGCAATATATATGCCAAAGGGGGTCACCAGAGGCGGAGGTGGGGCCCCAGGCGCCCCCCTGGCGCGGCCAGGGGTGGGGCCGCGCCTGGTGGCCGCCTAGGCCACCCCAGGCTCCCCTTTGGCCCTGTCTTGGTTTTTCTAGAAGCTCCCGATACGCTGATTTTTCTTGTATTTTTCCCGGAATTTTTAGGGCACTTTTAATATAGGGGAAACCTGAAATAGAAAAACAGCAGAAAACAGGAACTGGCACTGTGGTGCACTGAGTTAATAGGTTAGTCCAAATATGATCAAAAGTGTATGGAAGTGCATAAATATCATAGCAATATCACACAAAAGAGGCATGGAGCAAGCAGAAATTATAGATACGTTTTGGACGTATCAACGCCCAAATTTGATGAGCGTGGTGAGCTCCTTAGGCCGCCACTAGAACCACTCTAACACATCTACCTTCGCCACCGAGGAAGGATCGTCTGTGCTGGGAAGGAAGTGGGCATGAAGTTGTCTAGACTTCCACGTCGGGGTCGAAGCAAGAGAACTAAGGTGTGGAGTGCGTTGTATGTGTCGCGCCATTCGGGGAAAGGTAGCCACCCATGTTTGAGGAGGGGGTCCAAACCCATCGTGTGGGAGAGCGAGACCAGTGGCGACATAGCTAGGTGGATACGGCCATTGAAAAGTTGCACAACATAGCGATACTAAATTGGCTAGAAGATGTCTTGCACTCGCATTGCTTACACAAAATTTAGCTAGACGCACGACATTATAAGCCTTATGACGAGCTCTTCAAAACTCGATCACATATATATATGTTTCAGAGTTTAGTTAGAGTTGCACAACCATACTTTCAGAGTTGCACAACGACCGCCAAATAGTTGGTCGAGAAAGCTGCAGAAGTTGCATATCGTACTAGAAGGGCTAGTTGGGGCGGGGTGTCATCACTGAAATCTACACGTCCACAGGGATGGAGAAGTTGCATATCGATTATAAGCTAGTCATACCTCAACCGCTATGCAGTTGCACCTAACAGGGCAACTGCACCTAGAAGGAACTTAATCACATAAGAAAAAGTTGCACATCGTCTACAAGGCGATAGCCAGGGCTCCGTCACAATTGACGTGGACCGACGAGAGGGGAGACCAGATGTGGTGGTATCCTTCTGCTATTACATCAAGATGCAAAACACAATGGTGGGCTTTGGGTGGGTCCTCAGGGGTTGGTGCGGAGTTTGGTGCCTCTTTCAGTCGGCATAGTAGCTCACGTACGACTTCGGGTGGTGTAAAATCTTGTGGATGTAGTAGCTCATTGATACGTCCAAAACGTATCTATAATTTCTGCTTGCTCCATGCCACTTTTGGGTGATATTGCTATGATATTTATACACTTCCATACACTTTTGATCATATTTGGACTAACCTACTAATCCAGTGCACCCCAGTGCCAGTTTGTGTTTTCGGCTGTTTTTGTATTTCAGGTTTTCACGTTACGAGAACTGCCAGGAAAAATCCAGAAAAATTATATAAAAAATCAGCGTTCTAGAACCTACCTTGCGCCCGAAGGACAGCCGGGGGGGGGCACCAGGGCTCCAGGCGCCCTGGCGGCGCGCCCCCCCTGGGCCGCGCCGGGGGGCGCCTGGGCCCCCCGAGCCCCGTCTGGTGCCCCCCTTCGGCATATATTTAGAGCGTCCTTCGAAACCCTCGGGACGGGAACTCTTTTTCGCGATCTCATCTCTGTTCCGCCGCCGCCGCCGCTTCCAAGATCGGGAGCACCAGGAGAACTCCTCCCGGCACCCTGCCGGAGGGGAGGATCACCATCGGGAGCCTCTCCACCACCATGGACGCCTCTCGGATGAGTTGTGAGTAGTCTCCCTTGGACCATGAGTCCATGACCAGTAGCTATGTGATGTTCTCCTCCCGTTCTTGTGCTTCACTAATTAGTCCTCGTGAGCTGCCCTACATGATCGAGGCACATATGTAATCCTTATGCTGTTGCTATGATGAGTTTGCTGGGATCCGATGGATTATGAGATTATGTTCAGATTGTTCTTGAGTAATATATTTGATCTACCTCTTTTATATTTATGTTCATAAGTAATTCTTGCATGTTCTCCGTTGTTATTTATTGCTTTGGCCAAGTAATACGTAGTGACTCCAAGAGGGAACGTTATGCTTGATTGTGGGTTCATGCCCCTCGATGACTAGTTTGAGTGACAGAAACATGAGTCTAGGGGATGTGCTGTTGCCACAAGGGG
>LR738710.1:86273243-86289110 GCA_902687465.1 Secale cereale | reverse complement strand
CCCGGCCACGCCGGGGGGCGCCTGGGCCCCCCGAGCCCCGTCCGGTGCCCCCCTTCGGCATATATTTAGAGCGTCCTTCGAAACCCTCGGGACGGAAACTCTTTTTCGCGATCTCATCTCTGTTCCGCCGCCGCCGCCGCTTCCAAGATCGGGAGCACCAGGAGAACTCTTCCCGGCACCCTGTCGGAGGGGAGGATCACCATCGGGAGCCTCTCCACCACCATGGATGCCTCCCGGATGAGTTGTGAGTAGTCTCCCTTGGACCATGAGTCCATGACCAGTAGCTATGTGATGTTCTCCTCCCATTCTTGTGCTTCACTAATTAGTCCTCGTGAGCTGCCCTACATGATCGAGGCACATATGTAATCCTTATGCTGTTGCTATGATGAGTTTGATGGGATCCGATGGATTATGAGATTATGTTCAGATTGTTCTTGAGTAATATATTTGATCTACCTCTTTTATATTTATGTTCATAAGTAATTCTTGCATGTTCTCCGTTGTTATTTATTGCTTTGGCCAAGTAATACGTAGTGACTCCAAGAGGGAACGTTATGCTTGATTGTGGGTTCATGCCCCTCGATGACTAGTTTGAGTGACAGAAACATGAGTCTAGGGGATGTGCTGTTGCCACAAGGGGGAAAACAAGCGTGCTTGTGTCCGCGGGTGCAAGGATTGTTTACTTTATGCAAAGTTCTTTTAATGCAGTTGTCTGTTGCTTTGAGTTTACACTATGGGTGGGACTCGCAACTTAATACCAGCGAGATGTTCTGGATAGATATCTCAAGGTGGATGATTAGTAGTAGATATTGATGGATTTCGGTCTACTTACTTTGGCGTACCGCCCATGCTTTGAACCTCAACCTTTCTTGCAATGTAGTCAGCATTGGTTTGCGTTCGTGGTCCTGTCAATTGCCCAGCTGTAATTCGTTTACCTCACATAGTTGTTTTATCGTCTTTTGGGAGAGAGACATCACTAGTGAACATCATGAGACTCCGGTCCATATTACCATCATTGATCACATCCGCTATTTACTTTTTGCTTTTATTTACTATTGCAAACATTATCTATCACTACTATCATTTGCGTTTAATCCTTTGTGAACTACAAGGCCGGAGGGATTGACAACCTCTCTGTACTCGTTGGGAGCAAAGTTATTTGTATCTGTGTGCAGGTCCACGTTGATTGCTAATATCTGGCACCGTAGCAGTTGACACCTACTTGTTGAACCTAGGAGTCTCTGGGGATTCGATCCTTGGCATCTTTGCTAAGGGAAAAACTTCCACAACACTTCATCTTACACCTTCCACTTGGGGTAACCAACGAGGGGTTAGAGGCCCATCACTCATGCATGACCACAGAGTTGCCCACTCTCGCTCACATAATCTCACATGCCCGATCGCGGAGTTGCGGACTCTTGTCCGCACAGTCGCACACGCACGAACAAGAGCTTTTCATATATAGCCGGCCACTCCGGATGTCTAACGAGCCAACGACCACTCGTCAGACGCGTCCCAAAATTCATGAGGGAGAGATTTAGTTAGGAAAAAATAGTAAAATGCGTATAAAAGTCTGTGGATGTAGTGTTGTTGTTAGGAAAATGATTGACCATATAAGCTCTCCTTCTCCGTCTCTATCTGCTACTCCCTCTGTCCAAAAATACTCGTCATCAAAATGGATGAAAAATGATGTATCTAAAACTAAAATACATCTAGATACATCCCTTTTTATTCATTTTGATGATAAGTATTTCCGGATGGAGGAAGTAGTTGGCTAGGAGGATCAGCCCAATGGGTGAACATAGGGATGCAGACGGACCCATCCATGTTGCTTGAGATAAGCTAATCGATGTTGCTTTAATAATCGTGCTAATAAGGAAATCAACATTGATGGTCATGGACGTCGCTGACGCGTCTAGGTATGATGCAGGCGAACACGCAGACTCGGTAACTCCGCCCCTACCTCTAATTCCTGGCTCCATCTGTGTTATCGTGTTGTTTGGGGCGCACACATTCGGGTTCGCCCGATGCTCCAGTTTCCGCTCGCACTTCTACAACAACACCGGCGTCGACTCCACGTTCGGCGCGCAGCTGCACCCCAGCATCTCTCCATGGTCTGGGGGTTACGATAACCTCAAGCCATTCAAGCTGTAGGCCCCTTACAGCTTTAACAACGCCTTCTTCAAGGAATTTTGCGTCTCCCCTCTACTTATCATGTAGAAAATTGTCGTTTCATCAACATTTTCCCCGTATAAGAACTATGTATTTCAATGTTGTTAATGTAGTGTTAGTGTTTGAATGCCTCCAGTTATAAGTATGAATATTGAGTTGATACAAAAAAGAAAAAGAAAGAGGAAACATATTATGAAGGTAGGCTGCATATATGACGACTTTGACTTTACACACAACCTCTAAAATGTGATAACATAGCATCAACAAGTGTGCAGGGGGGCTTTGCCCCCCCCCCCCAAGTTGCATCGTGGTGCACACGGTCCACAATGTTTCTTGTTCTCGCATCTATCAATGGCATGTGCGTGCTTGCATGCTACTTGTGAGCTGCGTTGGAATTTTCCTGATAAAGAAGTGGAGATCAATAGAGTAGAAATAAGTATTTACTTCAGTGCGAACCAAGGATTATCGAACCAATAAGAGAATCACGCAAATCCTAGTGAATAGCGCATGCACACACAAAAGGAAATACTTGTACCCAATGAGAGCAAGAGGGTTATCAATCTCCTTGAACTTGTTACTTGCAAGGATTAAATCTTGTATAGCTAGATAGATAATTGCAAAATAAAGTAAAAGTAAATGAATTACAAGAAGGTAGTTTTGGTTTTTATATTATGATTAAAGTAGACCCGGTGTCCATAGTTTTCACTATAGGTTTCTCTCTTGAAACAATAACATACAGTGGGTAAAAAAATTACCGTTGACAATTGATAGAAAAACGCGTAGTTATGACGTATTCATGGCAATGATCATGTATATAGATATCACCCCCATGACAAATAGACCGACTCATGCATGTATTTATTACTATTACTTCACCAATCGACCGCTATTCACAGTGCACTGCATTAAGTTCATGACAAATAAAGTAACGCTTTAGGCAAGATGTCATGATGTAGGCAAAGTAAAATCAAGAAATATGATTTAACCCCGTCGTTTACCTTAATAGCAACAATACAATACGTGTCTTGCTACCCCTTCTGTCACTGGGTGAGAACACTGCAAGATTGAACCGATTACAAAGTACCTCTCCAACTGAACGTAAATCAGTCTAGTTGGCTAAACCAAATGGATAGATCAGAAAGAAATAAAAAAGCTATAACAATCATGCATAATAAACATAATAATGTTTAGAATAAGACTCAATTACTTTCAATAAATAATCTGATCATAAACCCATAATTCATCGGATCCAAACAAACACATCGCAAAAGAAGATTACACTCGATAGAACTCCAAGGAAATCGAGAAGAACATTGTATTAAATATCAAAGAGAGAGAAAAAAAAATCTAACTACTAGCTATGGATACGTAGGTTTATAATGAACTACTCACGCATCATCGAAAGGCAGAAAAGATGATGTAGAAGCCTTACCTGGTCGATTCCCCTCCGGCTGAGTACCGGAAAATGCCTGCAGATGAGATCGCGAAAGAACAGAAGCTTGCGGTGGCGAAAATACTGTTTCGGGTGACTCTACGTTGGTTTGAAAATACTTATGAATAGTGTATAATCATTGTCCGGCACCATGTCCCAACGTGTATTTTCGATTCTAT
Source organism: Secale cereale (assembly GCA_902687465.1). Classification (NCBI taxonomy): domain Eukaryota; kingdom Viridiplantae; phylum Streptophyta; class Magnoliopsida; order Poales; family Poaceae; genus Secale; species Secale cereale. The sequence continues at coordinate 86,285,327 of LR738710.1, read as the reverse complement.
ATCTATTCTTTTTCTTCCGACCTACAGGAAGCTTCCTCGCTGGCTTCATGGACGTAGTTCATTTTGTGAGTTTCTTTTGTCCATTTTTGTCCATTTTACCCTTTTTTTAATTGAACACGTCCATTTTGCCGTTTTTCGGCGAGAAAATCATCCGCTATGGCGGTACATGTCTACGTACGTCAGTGTCGACGCCATGACCACGTAGTATACCCCACGTTCATCAGAGTTTGACCACACTTTTTTATACCCACTACACAAGGTGACAAGACTCACAGCAGCCCCTGGTGATGATCAGATGAGATCAGCTTCTTTTTCCAACAACCCTTTCAAATAATCTGCAAGAACGCGACTGCAAGGACGTCAAATTAACTACTGTATCTCCAAGTCTCCATCTTCCCCTACAAATACGGGAGCCTGCCCGCCTTCCTTCTTCACCAGCCACCCACACCGCAAGAGGAAGCAAAGCAATTTCCAAACCAAATCAGTTTTAAACAGCAGAATTCTGCAGCTCCCGATCGGCAATGGCGACCAAGATCTACATCGTGTAATGCCCCGCCTCTGCTTGCTCTGCTCACTCTTCTTCCGGCTGGCTAGCTCAATGGTTTGATTGTTATTGTCTGCATCGGTTCAGGTACTATTCGACGTGGGGGCACGTCGCCGCGCTGGCGGAGGAGATCAAGAAGGGCGCCGACTCGGTCCCCGGTGTCGAGGTCACCGTCTGGCGGGTGCCGGAGACGCTGCCGGAGGAGGTGCTGGGGAAGATGCACGCGGCGCCGGGGCGCGAGGACCACCCCGTCATAACGGCGGCGCAGCTGGCCGAGGCCGACGGCGTCCTCTTCGGCTTCCCGACGCGGTTCGGCATGATGGCGGCGCAGATGAAGGCCTTCTTCGACTCCACCGGTGGCCTCTGGCAGGAGGGGTCCCTCGCCGCCAAGCCCGCGGGCGTCTTCTTCGCCACGGGCACGCAGGGCGGCGGCCAGGAGACCACGGCCCTCACCGCCGTGACACAGCTCACGCACCACGGCATGATCTTCGTGCCCGTCGGCTACACGCACGGCGCCGGCATGTTTGCCATGGACGAGGTCAAGGGCGGCAGCCCGTACGGGGCCGGCACCTTCGCCGGCGCCGATGGCAGCAGGACGCCCACCGACGCCGAGCTCGCCTTGGCGGCGCACCAGGGGAAGTACTTCGCCGGCATCGCCAAGAAGCTCAAGGCCGTCGTCTGAGCTGCTCAGGACACGGGGCGTGCGGGATTGCACATCGTGCATGGATGATTTCTTTTTCCTTTTGACACTTGTGCATGTGATTTCTGGTTGCACGCCGTGTCAACTGGAAGCACAATTTGTTTATTTAGCCATTATTACTACACCGTGCTGATTTGTGGTTTCTATATCTTTTTCGGAAAGAAATAATAATGCGTGTACGTTGGCGCACTTGTGCTCAAAATAATGGTTTCTCCCGCCAATGCGGATTTAGAGCATCTTTAGAAGACCTCTCAAAACGCACGGATCCACAAAATTTCGGCAACTATACCGGCTTGGCTTAATTTTTGGCCAGAACAGAGTCCGTATAGTTACCTGATCTGTAAAATATTTCACAGTGGCCCACAAACCACCCCCTTCCGACGCGGTATATCTATGGGTTTGTGGGGCCGATACGGGTCGAAACCATATCCCCCAGCCGCCGCGATTCCCCAATCCCTCCTTCTATTTCTCGACGTTGGTGAGTCCAATCCCGCCGCCGAACGCCGCCATGTGGGGCTGAATGTGGAGCTTCGACCGCAACTCCGGCGGGAGCAACGACCCCGAGCGCCAGCGGTGTGTCCGAGCGAACTTCGCGAGGAAGCGCGCGGCGAAGAGGTACACCAAGCGCCGGAGTCGCTCCTCCGCCGCGAGACGGAGGAGTATGACCGTCGGCATGGGCGGATCTTCACCGGCGCGGGCTCCTCCTCCACCGCGGGCAGCTCTGCCGCTGAGGGTCGAGTCCCCGCACGCCGCTCCTCACACCGGTGAAAAGGGAGTCGGTGGATCCCCGGTCCTCCGCGTGGTGAAGCGGGAGCTCGAGGCGGAGCCGGTGCTGCGGGGCGGTGGAGTCATCAGGCTGGAGGATTTCCTCCCCCGGCCGAGGCAGACATCTTCGAGCGAGCAATCATCGTGTGCAGTGCACAGAAGAGGAGGAGCAATGTCGGCGATCCCTTGCCGGCCTCAACGACGTCCTCCTCAAGCAGGGACTCGCGAAGGAGAAGGAGTTCGTCGACAACCAGGACGCATGACGCCGTGAGAAGAAGGCGCAGGACGACATCTACGTCGACCTTGTCTTAGACGACTGAGCATGTTTTTAATGTATGCACTATGTATGGTGATCAAGAACTATGAACTCCACCGCCGCAGCGTCACCACCGCACCCGGATGGCTCCGGTGAGCCCATTTTTGGCTGTAGGGTTACGGTGGCCGCCTATCCTCCTAGCTATTTTAGTGTAATTTAGGGCCTGTTCTGATGTCCTCCAGCTTCCAACTCCACAAATTCTATAATTGAAGTTGAGTAGAACGCTTTAGCACCAAGAAGCTGGATCTGAGAAGCTGAGGCAGACCGTAGTGTAAAAATTCGAAGCTGGGAAAGCCCAGCTCCGCCAATCTGAGAAGCTGAGAGTTGGATGTATTTACAGAGAATTGCCGCCGCCAAAGAAAACGCTTCGTCCTCCTCCCCTTCGAAACAGAACTGCACGACCCTGTCTCCTTCGATTCCCTCTCTCGTACACAAGTTGGCTGACTTGGGCTGGTTATATACGGCCCATTAAGGCGCTAAAACAGGCCAGCAATGCTCCGAGCCCACGGTGGCGACGCGAGAAGCCAGCGAAGCTACCGAACATATATCTGTCGCTGCGCGGAGCTGGAAGCTACGATGAGAAGCTGGATTCCAGGAGTTTGTGAAGTTGGGAGAACATCAGAACATGCCCTTAATGTATGAACTATGTATGGTGATCAAGAACTATGAACTCGTTCTATTTCTTTCGCGAAGTCTTGAATTCAAGATTTACAGTTTTATTTACGGTTTCTATTCTTTCGCGAAGGTTTTCGGCTCGTATCCAAGGCAACGAACTAACTGTAAATTGAGTTTACAGGTCCGTGTTTTGAGGGGTCTGCTAGAGATGCTCTTAGCTCTTCGGGTGTAACTAACGTGAGGTCAAGCCTCACTTCCCCGGTGTTCTGGTCGATTCATTGATTCACTCAGATGAAGCTCAAGGCAACAATGCGTGGGAGAGCTTGTGACGATTCTAACTCACGTATTTGCTGAATTTGAAATTGATAACTTCAAAAAGATTATTTAACATTAGGTTATCTCAAATGTAATATTTACTTTTGAACTATTGTTGTATTATGAATATTTGCAAGTTATTTATGGATGAATTGTATTATTTTTTGTAATTATTTTGAGTGTTATAGACTTAAAAAACAGGGACGGACGTTAGTGGGGTATGGTTGGATGGTCGACTAATATCTACGGATCAGTCCATAAACAAATAGTGTGTTTGTTATAAGAGCCCGCGATGCCTTATTAGAGAGACAAGGGAGGGAGAGAAGTCATAAGATGTAGACCACAACTATTTGACCCGATTTGGTTCTTGAACATATACCTTTTGGCTCTTATACCATATTGCATCTATAACTTCAGTAATATATTTTGAAACATAGGGGTGTTTGGTTGAGAAGTCCTAGGACTTTTTCTAATCCCAGGGACTAATCAAAAAAGACTCTTCAGTAAAGTCTTTTCCTAGTCCCTGTAGAAAAAGTCTCTCCTGTTTGGTTCCTAAGGATTTTTTAGGCACTTTTTCTAGTTTCTGGGACTAAAAAGTCCCTGAACCAAACACCCGCATAATCCACTTGGTTTCATGTTCTTGCGCTCTAAATTTCCTTTTCCAAACAAGCTAGCCATAAAATCTCAAGGCCTCACACACACCATGAAGGCATGAACTACTCCTACAAGCCAATAGCAAACGCGTACGCATGCAGCTGTCCCGCCTGAACCAGCACACCTTCCTCTCCCTCCTCAAATCCTCCGCCCCCGCCTCCGCTCGCCGCCTCCCCAGCCTCCACGCCGTCTACATCAAGCTCGGGTTCCTCGCCCACACGCGCGTCACCAATGGCTTCATCCAGGGGTACTGCGCCACGAGGCGAGTCACCGACGCGCGCAGGGTGTTCGACGAAATGCCGCGCCAGGACACCGTCTCCTTCAACTCCATGATCCACGGCTACGCGGTGTCGGGCGACGTCGCGTCGGCGTGCCGGCTCTTTGAGCAGGTCCCGGCGCCGACGCCCGTCACGTGGACGTCGATGGTCGCCGGGCTCTGCCGCGCCGGGGACGTCGGGTCGGCGAGGCGCGTCTTCAACAAGATGCCCGAGAGGGACCTGGTCTCGTGGAACGCCATGATCTCCGGGCACGTCGGGAACAGGCAGCCCGTCGAGGCTCTCTGTCTCTTCCGGCGGATGATGGAGGAAGGGTTCGCGCCCAACCGCGGGACGGTTGTCAGCGCGCTGTCAGCCTGCGCGAGCGCCGGCGCGTTGGAGACGGGGAAGTGGGTCCATGTGTTCATAGAGAAGAACAGGCTCCGGTGGGACGAGTTCCTGGGGACCGCGCTTGTTGACATGTATGCCAAGTGTGGCGCTGTGGAGCTTGCGCTGGAGGTGTTCACTGGCTTGAGGGTGAGGAACACGTGTACCTGGAATGCCATGATCAATGGCTTGGCCATGAATGGCTACTCAGCGATGGCGTTGGACATGTTTCGCCAGATGGAGCTTGATGGAAGAGTGGTACCGGATGAAGTGACCTTTGTAGGAGTCCTCTTGGCATGCAGCCATGGTGGATCTGTGGATGCAGGTAGGGAGCATTTCAACATGATCTCCAAGAAGTATGGCATAGGGTTAATCCTTGAGCATTATGCGTGTATGGTTGATCTCCTTGCCCGGTCTGGTCATCTACAAGAGGCACACAAGCTCATTACAGAGATGCCAATGAAGCCAGATGTTGTCATTTGGAGGGCATTGCTTGGTGGATGCCGGCTCCACAAGAATGTCAAGATGGCCGAAATTGTCATAATTGAAATGGAAGTGACCTGCAGTGGAGACCATGTGCTGCTGTCCAATCTGTATGCTGCATTAGGGAGATGGAATGGTGTTGAAGATGTTCGGAGGACCATGAGAAGCAAGGGGATCGAGAAGATTCCTGGCTGCAGCTCGATTGAGATGGATGGTTCCATCCATGAATTCATTTCAGGTGACAAGTCACATCCATCATATGATGTCATTCATGCAAAACTGATTGAGATTGGTGGAAGGATGCAACAGCAAGGTCATGTCACAGAGACCACTGAGGTGTTCTATGACATTGAAGATGAAGAGAAAGAGCAGGCGCTTGGACATCACAGCGAGAAGCTTGCAATAGCGTTTGGGCTCATTGGAGGACCTCCAGATGCTACAATCAGAATTGTCAAAAATCTCCGCTTTTGTATGGATTGCCACAAGTTTGCTAAGCTAGTGTCCAAGATTTATCAACGGGAAATTGTGGTTCGTGATAGAGCCAGGTTCCATCATTTTAGAGGGGGAACTTGTTCTTGCAATGATTTTTGGTAGAAGAGAATCAGTTAAACTCTAGCAGTGGCAGTGGTATACAGTATGTCTTTCTCAGTGTGAGTTTCTGCTTGCTAATTCCTGTTTACTCTTTATTAGGATATGATCATGCACAGTTGTGTGAGTCAACGTGTGTAGTCTGGGGATAAGTTCAAAATTATTGATAACGGACCTGAATAAGTCGAGAAACATCATGAACTCCAAGAGAACTAATGAAATCATTCAGTTGTTCATTTGCACACATGTAAAAAACTATTGATGAGGACAAGGAACTATTTTCAACACTATTTATCTTGAATTTGCTATTGTTGTGGGTCTCTTGAAACTTTAGAAGTTCTTGTTTTTCAGTTTAAATTCGATATAAATAAATAAAGAATACTTAGGTTATACAACTCACGCGTAGCATTATGTAAAGTAGCAGTAGGGGAGGACCCTATTGATAAATATATACTAGAAAAGGTGGTATATGGTAAATATGTACAACACAACTCAACTTGACATTTCTCAAAACAAAAGAAATAATAACTCAACTTGACTGAACATCTTGATGAAACTGCGAAGTGGTTAAGAAAGGCTAGAAATACCAAACTATTCTCTTTGGATGTGTTAATACCTCTTATTAGCAACATTGCACAAAAATCTGCAGAAGCATCAGTAGTGGAACTTTGCACATCATAATTGTCAATGTAGTCCTTGTAACTGCATTATGTCCTTGAAAACCTCTGAAAATATTACAAGCAAGGCACCCCCCATAACAAATGATAGGGTTAATTTTCCTCCTGGGACTACAGGGGATATAGGAGCTTCCAAGTCATTTGAGTATCTCTCTGACCAAGACATAGCTGCAGGGAAAACTCCAAAGAGTACTAGAACTGAAAAGAATACATGCAAGGGTCAGTTCATTCCTTCAAGTAACAAATCTAATATTTCCACAATCAGTAAACCATACGAATATTCTGCACTTCCTATTCATAAAAGGTTACTGCAGTAGATGATAGCAATCCATATGAATGTTCTGCATTTCTGTATCAGTATATTATTTTGTGGCTGCAGCCTGCAAGGAGTCCCAAATTTCTCCTTTGGATTAGAGATACTGTAAAAGCATCCTTACCTCCATAAGTTCCTGCAAAGTCCAATGCCTTGAAAAATATCTCTGGATCAAGCAGTGACAGAACAAGCGGAGGGAACAAGGTTACAAGGTATGGCAGAGGTTTGTTCTGTCCACTTGGTAGTTTGAGCACTGCAAAGTTTTATAGAAGAGGCAAAAAAGAGAAGGATAGTGAATTAATAACAGTAAGCTGCAGTCCCAGAAAATTGGCTACTGTTTTGCTACTTTCATGTCTCTCTCACATAAAATTGGCGAGGTTCTACTCCAGACCTCTTCCTAGCTTAAAAATATGATTGCTCTGGAGTCTGGACTGAAGAAGATACTTACAGTCTGCGATGAAGTCTGTGAGTCCCAGAACAAATCCGATATATGATGTGCCTATTGCCAGAAATGAGAATGCCTCAACAATAGGCTGCAAACAAGAGGGTGCTTCAAATCAATTCCAATTTATAGCACATCATAAGAACATCTTGAAAAATACTTACCCCCACTGTACCATTGCTTGACCTAAGTTGTTGTAACGGATCAGTAATAGTCCCACTTTCTGCAAACCCCGGGATTGTCCCCAGGATGACAGCATCCCATGTGAGAAACAGAACAAGGGGTATGGCAGTACCTAATACAATGGCCTTCCTGCAAGATTCAGTAAGATTGTCATATGCTTCTGGAAGTCACCAACTTAAGATATAGTAGCGTGATCGGTCCAACATAAATATGTCTGTCCCTTTTTTGTGAGAATTTTTTCTTGTTCTTCAAGATCTCGTGTTTTCCCGAAAGAAAGCACATATTGTTCTGTTGTTGTAAGTCTGAAAACACTGTATGTCTCCTTTTAATGTCACAAGTCACAAGTGCTGTACTTATGCAGGTAGTGTACAGATTTATCTTCACAACCTTACCTTACTTTTGACAGGTCTCCCTCCAAATTTGTGCACAGAACAGGAACTACATTCTGTTCAGGAAAATACTCAGTCAAATGCCAAGAAGATTATTATTTTTGAAGTGAATATGGTAAGCAATAATATAAGATTACCTGATATACGAATGAAAGAGCAATTATTGGTATACTTTGGGGAGCAGCAGCAAAATTTGTTTCGAGAAGAGAACTCCACTGTATGTTTCCACTTGCCACCACCTGTGAAGGTTACACCCATTTGTTCAGCGTCTATACTCTGTTTGTAGGATGTTCCTTACGCGAAAGAAATTTCCTAGTGGTTTGCTCATGTTATCTTTGTCACTGGACATGAGTTTTTTTCTCTACTCGAACCATTACCGAATACTAAGAAAGTAGCAATATTTCCTATCAAACAGAACCTGTTTATCTGTAACTGTAAGCATATTGGATTTTGGATCTACACACTTGCACTCGCGTAGCTCACTGTACGTGCAGAGTTGCACTATCTTGGAATTTTATCTCACTAATAGGAGTATTTTGCAACCAAAATTAGCAGGCCCTAAGTTATTTCAGGAAATGCAGTCATGTTTCATTCTCTTTGTCGACTGCTAGGAGCCTAGGATTATCAAGGTTCCAAATATTTATGATGGATTGATGTAAAACAACACTTACCACAAGAGCTGTGAAGGATGCTATGATACTGAACACCAAAAAACCATTCACGGCACCAATGACGCGCTGACTGCAGCCATCGAGAAGATTAGTTTTGGTACTTATAATCTCTACCATGTTATATGATAAATTGCCTAAGTAATTGTGGACATCAAGACAAAAATTTCTACAATAAATATTTGTAAGTAGCAAACTGTCCATTTTTTTAGAACCTTAATAATGATATGTGCATTTGTTTTGATATCGAGAATGAAGTTAACCCTTAATGGTCAAAAAGTAAGTAGTAGTCTTGAAGCTACACAGGACGTGGTCAGGAGCTCCCATAACATAATTTGAAATATTTTGTGGTGAACCCTGAAGTTAAGCAGCATAGAACTCGGAAAAGGAGACATCTGCTTGGTCATTGTTTTTTGCTATTACAGGAAGTGTATCGCATAATACTCCCTCCGTCCCAAAATAAGTGACTCAACTTTGTACTAAAGTTAGTACAAAGTTGAGTCATTTTTGAGTCACTTATTTTGGGACGGAGGGAGTATGATGCAGTAACATTTTTCAATTACCTTCCGAAGTAACATAGTCCGCCAAAAGCCAGTGAAAACAGGGTGGCACTCTCCCATCTGTAAACATACTCATGTCATCAATGGCTGATGAAAAGAAATTATTGAATGGTGACTGAAATGCATGGTGATGACCAATGACCCTTAGTAACTTCTAAGTAGAACCTGCACGCAGGAAAATATTTATGTGAATTGTAGAAGTACCAACTAGTGTAATTTCCATAGCAGTTATTTATCACATAATGCAAGTTCTTGATATTTTGTTTTTCCGGGGTTGTAACACAAGGGTCAAACATATGATAGACACTAGATCGCTATACATGACTAGCAAGAGGGATACAACATTGTTACGACAAAGATGGAGAAAATGAATATTGAAAGTGAAGATCAAGAAAAGAGGTCATACAATGGAATGCCCAGTGAGTTTGTTAAGATCTCTGAAGAGCGTGCCACGTACGCAACAAGAAGTGCATAATGTATAAACAAATATGAAAAGCTGCAGACACAGAGAAATTATGGTCAGAATTTCTCCAGTCCAAATATGAACTTGTAACTGAGTGTCATTACATAGGATTATGAATCCCATTATGATGTTTAGCTCTATGTTTATTATGATTTGGAATTCTTATACATAAATAAACCTCAGCTGTGTTGAATTTTTCATACCAAACTGTTCTTACTCCAGCTGTCCCTAGAGTGCGCTTGGCCATTGAAACCTGGGGGGAAAAAAGCGCCTTCAGAGAGCAGGCTCGCTACTTTGAAACCAAGCAAGATAGTACAAAATATACAAGGAACGAAATACATATCATAGATGGCTAGATGCGACACCCCACCGGTTATTGAGTATTCTCATATTTCGAGTGTGTATGATTCTGTATCTTTTGCCAGTCTTAATACGGCTGAGGTAAAATATGTCCAAGCACTTCATATGCCACTTTTTAGTTGGAGATTCATTTTAGTTGCCTCTAATAGAATTTTTTATCAGGAAATCAGCAATGGGATGGCACGTTAACTACCAGGGAGACACTTCCAGATCCTAGTTCACACATTGTATTGACATTTACTTCAGCAACTAAGAGCCCTGTTACAACCTGGAGAAAGTGGTGGCAAACAAAAACTGTCAGTGTAGACAAGTAAGTGAATTAGACAAAATATTGGGTGAAACTATCAAACCCTCCCATATCAAGGTGACACACACAAGAAAATAAATATTCTTTGCGATGAGAATTTATCCAAGAACGCGCAATGCAAAAGGATTTTACCTTTGAGAGGCTTCTCTGACTGCGTGTCACCTCTAATATGTCGGGTTTGTTAGTTTACCCGGTCAATGACATTCTATTACCATATATGTCCAGCAGAAAACACATGTGACTGCTGAGGCCAAGAATCCAGCTTCTTGTGTGACAGCAGGGATCGCAAGGATACCTGCCCCGACCTATGGCATCAACGTAGATAAAAAGGAAGGTTAGTCATGTAAATTTAATAAGGCTTTGCTTACTCCGAACTATTCCTGATATATATGTTTACTCCATAGGGATGTCTCAAGTAGTTCTTAACATGTGCGAAATAAGGCCACTGTGGGTTGAGTTTTGTCTCAAAGTTGCTGAAGCTTCAAGGTGCGTAGCAATAGCATTATTCCTTGTGAATTTTCCGGTTTGCAACATTAGATTCATGAGACAGGGTTGTTATCGCAATGTTTTATCCGATCATCTGCCGCGTGTTCTTTTCTCATTTGAGTGATTCTCGACAGACGCATTACATTTTAACATAGCCTTACCTGCAGCCTAGTACGCAATCTGACATAAAAAATTCAGGTCTTACATTTTACATCAAAGGCGGCAAGAAGGAAGACGGAACCGGTGATACATCGAAGGCGGTAAGAAGGAATACGCAATCTTATGTTTTAACTTACCGTTGTGCCGGCCACAAGGAAGACGGAACCGGTGATACTACCTGGCACATCCAAGGGAAAAAGAGACACAATCCCATCAGGTGCACCCTAAAGGCCAAAAAAAAGGAAAAGCGGAAGAAAGCTCGGCAAAGCAACAGACTGCATGATCTGAGCATGGTTACCAGGCTCGTGCTTCATGGTGGCCTGGTTGACATTGGAGAAGAGGCGGTCCAGCTGCGGCGGCGAGCTGCCCGGCGATCGCCCCCCGGCAGACTGGGAACAGCGGCATCGCTGCGGCCTCCTCCTCCTGGCCTCCCCTGTCCTGCTAACTGCCGGTGTTCTTACGGAGGAACGCGGTGAGATGGATGATGCCGGCCGTGAGCTCAGTAGAGGGCAGCACTGGAGAGCGGCTGCTGCCATTGCTGCCGCTGCCACCGCTGCTTCTTCCTCTCAGACTCTCAGTAGAGGTAGGCTTGGAGCTTTTTTCTTTTTTCCTTTTTCTTTTTCTGTTATCTCCCGGTTGTTATTGGTGGGGGTTTGTGTGGCCCAGGTTGCCAGGCTGAAAAGTTCTGGTGCTGTGGCGCAATGGCAGTCCAAGAGCTGTGTGTGTGTGTTTGTGGATCAGCTCTGTGTGGAAGGGGAGGCAGAACTGTCACTTGCCCAAACTTTTTGTTGTTGCATGTGCGTATGCGGTATGCTTAAGGAAGGATCCATGATCTGTTGTGCGATGGTTTGCAAACTTGCAGTTGCTTTGCTAGTACGTTTGATTTTTTTTATATAAAAAAAACACAGAAGCTTATTAGCCAACATCGATCTGCGGCAATTATAGATGCACACTAGCAATTGTTTAAAAAATGCACGAACTGTTGCACACTAGCAGCCAACATCGAACTGTAAAAGAAAATGCACCAATCGCTTAAAAAAATTATAAATGTAAAATGATGTCCGAATGCCAAAGAGAAACGGCCAATTACATAAAGTGTTGAGCATACGTTGTCCATCGTACATGTATAGGACTAGGGGTCTGTATTTATACCGTTGTATCTCTCTCTCCCCTCGTATATTTGTACATCTTGGGAGACAAGTAGAGGCCGGTCCACCCTATACCTATATATGTGCCATGCACACGATCAATGGAATTATCGATTCGTGCAATCTCATTCTTCTCAACTAACATGGTATCAGTTTAGCACGCCGATCCCTTTCCCGTTTTCCGCTCCAAGCCGTCGCCGCCGCCCTACAGCCGCCGCCGCCATCGCCGCGCCGCCGCCGCTGTCCGCCGCCGCCGCCGCTCCTCCCTATCCTCCCTACAGCCGCCGCCTCCACGCCGCTGCTGCACC
>LR738710.1:86204361-86273180 GCA_902687465.1 Secale cereale | reverse complement strand
CACCCTAACCCTACCCGCGCCGCCGCCCCTCTTCTACCCGCGCCGCCGCCCCTCTTCCTCCACCGAGCCGCCGCCCTCTCCCTACGCCGCTGCTCCCATGGCCTCTCCCGGCTCCAACAACACCAACCCGTTCGCCGGCCCCGTTCCCGATGCCACCGCCGTGCGCGATCTCGACATCCACACCCGCGTCCCCATCAAGCTCGATCAGTCCACCTCCTCCTACTACGCGTGGAAGACCTACTTCAACCTTGTCTTCCGCGAGTACCACATCCTCGAGCACGTTGACGGGACCGTTGATGGCGATCGCATGGCGGATGACCCGGACTGGATGGCCATTGAGGCCTCTCTCATCCGGTGGTTCTACCTCACCATCTCCCCCGACATCTTCCACACGGTCGTCTCGGATACTGACGACGCGTGTGCCGTGTGGACCAAGATCGACAACCTCTTCACCGATAACCAGCTTCAACGTCTTGTGTTTTTGCAGCAGGAATTTTTTGGGTGCCACCAAGACGAATCCTCCATCGACGACTACTGCATGCGCCTCAAGCGCCTCGCCGATGAGCTCCGCGACATCGGCGCCAAGGTGTCAGATGAGCTCATACTCAGCACTCTCACCGCCGGCCTCAACGAGGACTTCGGCAACGTGGCATCCAACCTCTCCCTGCTGCCGAACCCAACCTTCCAGTCTGTCGTGGCGTATTTACGCTTGGAGGAACGACGGATGAAGAAGGTGAAGGCCCGGGTCCAGCACACCGCCCTCGCCGCCGGGACCTCCCGCGGCCCGCCACCGCCCGCCCCGCATCATCCACCACCACCGGCGCCCCCGGGCTTCTACCCGCTCCCGCCTGCGCCGCCCGCCCCGGCTGCCCCGCAGCAACAGCAGTCCGGCGGGGGTGGCGGCCGCCGCAACCGGCGCCGTGGGGGCGGGGGCGGAGGGCGCCCCCAACAGCAGCAGCAGCAGCCCGGGTACGGAGGGGCTCCACGCCAGCACCCGCCCCTCCCGCCCTGGGCCGTCGGCGCCAACCCATGGACCGGCGTGGTCCATGCCTACCACATGCCGGTCCCACGCGCCGCGGGCATCCTCTGGCCCCACCCGACCAGCCCTCAGGCGCATCTCGCCGCCGTCCCTCACCAGGCGGGTGCGGGCGGCTATGCGCCCGGCGGCTACGTTCCAGGTGGCTATATGCCCCCTCCCTACGCGCCACAGCCCGCGTCCGCTCCGCTACCTCCGGCTCCATGGGATCCCGCCCTGCTCGCTGCCCTCCACTCGGCGCCGTCTCCCTCCAACTACGGAGGTGGCGGTGATTGGTACATGGACACGGGGGCCACCACCCACATGACGTCGCACCCCGGTAACCTTGTCTCCTCCCTCCCGATTACCACTTCGAACCGCATCACCTTCGGTGATGGTTCCTCCGTTCCCATTACTCATGTCGGTCACTGTTTCTTTCCATCTAACTCTACGCCTATTAACATGTCTAATGTACTTGTCTCACCTCACCTAGTTAAAAATCTCGTTTCTGTTCGTCGTCTTACCCGTGATAATCCTCTTACCATTGAATTTGATGGTCTTGGTTTCTCTGTGAAGGACGCCCGTACCAGGATGGTGCTGCACCGATGTGACAGCCCTGACGACTTGTACCCCGTGCACTCCGCCTCCACCGCCGCCACCACCTCTCCAGTCGCCCTCTCCGCCGGAGTTGACATTTGGCACGCACGTTTGGGTCACCCCAACTCCACCGTCCTTCGCCAGATTCTCAGGAGTTTTTCTTTTTCATGTAATAAATTCGACGAACACACTTGTCATGCTTGTCGTCTCGGCAAGCATGTTTGTCGTCCGTTTAGCGAGTCAAACACTATTTCTTCTTTTCCGTTTCAGTTAGTCCATAGTGATGTTTGGACCTCTCCCGTTGCGAGCAACACGGGCTTCTTATATTATCTTGTGTTACTTGATGATTTCTCTCACTTTGCATGGACGTTTCCACTCCGTCGCAAATCCGATGTGCTCGCCACCCTCACAGCCTTCTACTCCTACATCACTACCCAATTCGGGCGCCCCATCCTCGCCTTCCAGACTGACAACGGAAAAGAGTTTGACAACGCTGCCACCCGCCATCTCCTCGCCTCTCACGGCACCACCTTTCGTCTCACATGTCCATACACATCCCAGCAAAACGGCCGAGCCGAAAGGCTTCTCCGCACTCTTAATGACTGCGTTCGCACGCTGCTCTTTCACTCCAACGTGCCCCCTAGGTTCTGGCCCGACGCTCTCGCCACCGCCACTCTCTTAGTTAACATCCGGCCTTGCCGTCCTCGCTGGAACTATTCCCCCCACCACCTTCTCTTCGGTTCCCCTCCGTCCTATGATGGTCTTCGTATCTTCGGTTGTCTGTGTTACCCCAGCACCACCGCCACCACTCCCCACAAACTCGCCCCTCGCTCCGTAGCATGTATCTTCCTAGGTTACCCCCCTAACACCAAAGGTTACTGGTGCTACGACCCCGTGTCCCATCGCGTGTACACTTCCCGGCACGTGTACTTTGATGAGCAGGTTTTTCCTTTTCACCAGGTACCTCTCTCTGCAGTGGCCCCGGCACCCCATGGTCTATCGGATGCGGACCCGGTGCAGCTCCCGGTGCGGCCTCTCCCGGCCCCGGCGCGGCTCCCGCCGGCTCCTCCCGGTGCCTCCTCGGTGCGCCCTACTACGGCGGCCTCCGCACCTGCTGCGGATCCGGCCGCCGACTCTGCGGCCTCGGCGCGGCCCCGCATGGCCACCGGCGGCCCCTCGACTTCCACCTCGCCGGGTGGACCCCCGGCCGCCGTACCGCCTGGAGAGGCGGCCCGCCGCGCCGTCACGCCTGACCCTGCCCCCTCGGCCGGTCCGGCTGTGCCGACAGTCACCACGGGCCCCGCTGCCTCACCGTCAGCTGGCCCTCCCGCGGCCGCCCCGCCTACCACTGGCGTGGTGACCCGGTCCCGCGCCGGTATCTACCGCCCCAGCACGCGTTATGATGCTGATGAGTACGCGTGCGTGGTGTCGACATCATCCTCTCCACCGTCGCCCATTCCCTCGTCTGCACGCGCAGCCCTCCGTGATCCACACTGGCTTGCCGCGATGCGCGAGGAGTTTGACGCGCTACAGCGCAACCGCACTTGGCAGCTTGTGCCGCGACCCCCTCATGCCAACGTCATCAGTGGCAAATGGGTGTTCCGCCACAAGACCAACCCTGACGGTTCTCTCGAGCGCTACAAGGCTCGCTGGGTGGTGCGTGGCTTTCGCCAACGCGCAGGAGTGGACTTCACCGACACCTTCGCCCCGGTTGTAAAACCGGGCACGATTCGGACGGTGCTCCAGCTAGCAGTCTCCCGTGCCTGGCACGTGCATCAGTTGGACGTTTCCAACGCTTTTCTGCATGGTCATCTCACGGAACGGGTTCTCTGTGAGCAGCCGACTGGCTTCGTCGACGCCGAGCATCCTGATCATGTCTGCCTGCTCTCTCGGTCTCTCTATGGCCTGAAGCAGGCCCCGCGGGCGTGGTACCAGCGTATGGCTGGGTTCCTACAACAGCTTGGGTTTCACACAACCCGCTCCGACACATCTCTGTTCGTCTATCATCAGGGCGCCGCTACCGCCTACCTGCTGCTCTATGTGGACGACATTATCCTGACGGCATCCTCGCCTGGGCTCCTTCAGCAGCTCACGGCTCGTCTTCGCGATGAGTTTGCCCTCAAGGATCTGGGAGCACTGCATTACTTCCTTGGCATTGAGGTCGTTCGCCGCACCGACGGGTTTTTTCTGCATCAGCAGAAGTACGCCCATGAGCTTCTTGAGCGCGCGGGCATGCTTAATTGCAAGACCGCGTCCACGCCTGTTGACACCAAGGCGAAGGTGTCTGCCTTGGAGGGTTCCCCAGCGCCGGATGCAGCGTTCTATCGCTCCATTGTTGGCGCTCTGCAGTATCTCACACTCACTCGGCCTGATTTGCAGTATGCAGTCCAGCAGGTGTGCCTCCATATGCACTCTCCACGTGAATCTCATTGGACTCTGGTGAAGCGTATTCTCCGATACATACGCGGCACCATGAGCATGGGACTCACTCTGACGGCCTCCACCTCCATCGACATGGTTGCCTACTCCGACGCTGACTGGGCCGGTTGCCCGGATACGCGTCGCTCTACGTCAGGCTACTGCGTCTACCTCGGGCCCTCGCTGATTTCGTGGTCGTCCAAGCGACAACCCACGGTCTCCCGCTCGAGCGCCGAGGCGGAGTATCGGGCAGTGGCTAACGCCGTTGCCGAGTGCTCTTGGCTCCGTCAGCTACTTCAGGAGTTGCTTTGTGTGGTCCCTAAGGCCACGATCGTCTACTGTGACAACGTCTCCGCCGTCTACCTCTCCGCCAACCCGGTCCACCATCGTCGTACGAAGCATATTGAGCTCGACATTCACTTCGTTCGCGAGCAGGTGGCCCTTGGGAAGGTTCGTGTTTTGCACATTCCTACCACTCAGCAGTTTGCCGATGTCATGACTAAGGGACTACCGACCCCAGTCTTTCAGGAGTTTCGGTCCAGTCTCTGTGTCTCCGGCGACGCTTAGACTGCGGGGGGGGGGGTGTTGAGCATACGTTGTCCACCATACATGTATAGGACTAGGGGTCTGTATTTATACCGTTGTATCTCTCTCTCTCCCCTCGTATATTTGTACATCTTGGGAGACAAGTAGAGGCCGGTCCTGTTGGGGAACGTAGTATTTTAAAATTTTCCTACGATCACGTAAGATCTATCTACCAGATGCATAGCAACGAGAGGGAAGAGTGTGTCTACGTACCCTCGTAGACCGGGAGCGGAAGCGTCAAGTGACGCGGTTGATGTTGTCGAACTTCTTCGCGATCCAACCGATCAAGCACCGAACGTACGGCACCTCCGCGTTCAGCACATGTTCAGCTTGATGACGTCCCACGAGCTCTTGATCCAGTTGAGCTTCACGGGAGAGTTTCGTCAGCACGACGGCGTGGTGACGGATATGATGTGTTCACCGGCGCAGGGCTTCGCCTAAGCTCCGCGACGGTATGACCGATGTGTGATTCTGTGGAGGGGGGCACCGCACACGGCTAAAACAATTCAACTTGTGTGTCTTTGGGTGCCCCCCTGCCCCCGTATATAAAGGAGCAAGGGAGGAGGGCCGGCCAACCTCCTATGGTGCGGCTAGGGAAGGAATCCTACTAGGAATAGGATTGCAATCCTATTCCTAGTAGGAATCACCAAAGAAGGAAGAGATGGAGTAGGAAAAGAAAGAGGTGGCGCCTCCCACCAATCCTAGTCCAACTAGGAACTAGGTGGGGCGCCGGCCAGCCCTATGGGCTGCCTCTCTCCTTTCCACAAGGCCCACTATGGACCATCCCCCTTCGTAGGAGGTTCCGGTAACCCCCTTCGGCAATCCCGATAAATCCGAAACTTTTCCGGTATACTTCCGGTGTCCGAATATAGCCGTCCAATATATCAATCTTTATGTCTTGGAAATTCCGAGACTCCTCGTCATGTTCGTGATCTCATCCGGGACTCCGAACTACCTTCGGTACATCAATACTCATAAACTCATAATACCGATCGTCATCAAACGTTAAGCATGCGGACCCTACTGGTTCGAGAACTATGTAGACATGACCGAGACTCATCTCCGGTCAATAACCAATAGCGGAACCTGGATGTTCATATTGGCTCCTACATATTCTACGAAGATCTTTTATCGGTCAGAACCGCATAACAACATACGTTGTTCCTTTTGTCAAACGGTATGTTACTTGCCCGAGATTCGATCGTCGGTATCTCTATACCTAGTTCAATCTCGTTACCGGCAAGTCTCTTTACTCGTTCCGTAGCACATCATCTCGTGACTAACTCATTAGTCTTTTGCTTGCAAGGCTTATTGTGATGTGTGTTACCGAGAGGGCCCAGAGATACCTCTCCGACACTCGGAGTGACAAATCCTAATCTTGATCTATGCCAACACCACGAATACTTTCGGAGACACCTGTAGAGCATCTTTATGATCACCCAGTTACGTTGTGACGTTTGATAGCACACAAGGTGTTCCTACTGTATTCGGGAGTTGCATAATCTCATAGTCATAGGAACATGTATAAGTCATGAAGAAAGCAATAGCAGTAAAACTAAACGATCATAGTGCTATGCTAACGGATGGGTCTAGTCCATCACATCATTCTCCTAATGATGTGATCCCGTTGATCAAATGACAACTCATGTCTATGGCTAGGAAACATAACCATCTTTGATCAATGAGCTAGTCTAGTAGAGGCATACTAGGGACATACTGTTTTTGTCTATGTATCCACACATGTACTAAGTTTCCGGTTAATACAATTCTAGCATGAATAAAAGACATTTATCATGATATAAGGAAATACAAATAACATCTTTATTATTGCCTCTAGGGCATATTTCCTTCAGTCTCCCACTTGAACTAGAGTCAATAATCTAGATTACAAAGTGATGATCCTCACACCCATGGAGTCTTGGTGTTGATCATGTTTTGCCCGTGGAAGAGGCTTAGTCAACGGGTCTGCAACATTCAGATCCGTATGTATTTTGCAAATTTCTATGTCTCCCTCCTTGACTAGATCGCGGATGGAATTGAAGCGTCTTTTGATGTGCTTTGTTCTCTTGTGAAACCTGGATTCCTTCGCCAAGGCTATGGCTCCAGTGTTGTCACAAAAGATTTTCATTGGACCCGATGCACTAGGTACTACACCTAGATCGGATATGAACTCCTTCATCCAGACTCCTTCATTTGCTGCTTCCGAAGCAGCTATGTATTCCGCTTCACACGTAGATCCCGCCACGACGCTCTGCTTGGAACTGCACCAACTGACAGCTCCACCGTTCAATAAAAATACATATCCGGTTTGTGACTTTGAGTCATCCGGATCAGTGTCAAAGCTAGAATCGACGTAACCGTTTACGACGAGCTCTTTGTCACCTCCATATACGAGAAACATATCCTTTGTTCTTTTCAGATACTTTAGGATGTTTTTGACCGATGTCCAGTGATCCACTCCTGGATTACTTTGGTACCTCCCTGCTAGACTTATAGCAAGGCACACATCAGGTCTGGTACACAGCATTGCATACATGATAGATCCTATGGCTGAGGCATAGGGAATGACTTTCATTTTCTCTCTATCTTCTGCAGTGGTCGTGTTGGGGAACGTAGTATTTTAAAATTTTCCTACGATCACGCAAGATCTATCTACCAGATGCATAGCAACGAGAGGGGAGAGTGTGTCTACGTACCCTCGTAGACCGGGAGCGGAAGCGTCAAGTGACGCGGTTGATGTTGTCGAACTTCTTCGCGATCCAACCGATCAAGCACCGAACGTACGGCACCTCCGCGTTCAGCACACGTTCAGCTTGATGACGTCCCACGAGCTCTTGATCCAGTTGAGCTTCACGGGAGAGTTTCGTCAGCACGACGGCGTGGTGACAGATATGATGTGTTCACCGGCGCAGGGCTTCGCCTAAGCTCCGCGACGGTACGACCGAGGTGTGATTCTGTGGAGGGGGGCACCGCACACGGCTAAAACAATTCAACTTGTGTGTCTTTGGGTGCCCCCCTGCCCCCGTATATAAAGGAGCAGGGGAGGGAGGCCGGCCAACCTCTCCTGGTGCGGCTAGGGAGGGAGTCCTACTAGGAATAGGATTGCAATCCTATTCCTAGTAGGATTCACCGAAAGGAAGAAGGGGGAAAGGAATAGGAGAGGTGGCGCCCCCCCAATCCTAGTCCAACTAGGATTCCTAGGTGGGGGCGCCGGCCAGCCCTATGGGCTGTCTCTCTCTCACCCTTTAGGCCCACTATGGACCATCCCCTCTCGTAGGGGGTTCCGGTAACCCCCTCCGGCATTCCCGATAAATCCGAAACTTTTCCGGTATACTTCCGGTGTCCGAATATAGCCGTCCAATATATCAATCTTTATGTCTCGGGCATTCCGAGACTCCTCGTCATGTCCGTGATCTCATCCGGGACTCCGAACTACCTTCGGTACATCAATACTCAAAAACTCATAATACCGATCGTCATCAAACGTTAAGCGTGCGGACCCTACGGGTTCGAGAACTATGTAGACATGACCGAGACTCATCTCTGGTCAATAACCAATAGCGGAACCTGGATGTTCATATTGGCTCCTACATATTCTACGAAGATCTTTTATCGGTCAGAACCGCATAACAACATACGTTGTTCCTTTTGTCAAACGGTATGTTACTTGCCCGAGATTTGATCGTCGGTATCTCTATACCTAGTTCAATCTCGTTACCGGCAAGTCTCTTTACTCGTTCCGTAACACATCATCTCGTGACTAACTCATTAGTCTTTTGCTTGCAAGGCTTATTGTGATGTGTGTTACCGAGAGGGCCCAGAGATACCTCTCCGACACTCGGAGTGACAAATCCTAATCTTGATCTATGCCAACACAACGAATACTTTCGGAGACACCTGTAGAGCATCTTTATGATCACCCAGTTACGTTGTGACGTTTGATAGCACACAAGGTGTTCCTACGGTATTCGGGAGTTGCATAATCTCATAGTCATAGGAACATGTATAAGTCATGAAGAAAGCAATAGCAGTTAAACTAAACGATCATAGTGCTATGCTAACGGATGGGTCTTGTCCATTACATCATTCTCCTAATGATGTGATCCCGTTGATCAAATGACAACTCATGTCTATGGCTAGGAAACATAACCATCTTTGATCAATGAGCTAGTCTAGTAGAGGCATACTAGGGACATACTGTTTTGTCTATGTATCCACACATGTACTAAGTTTCCGGTTAATACAATTCTAGCATGAATAAAAGACATTTATCATGATATAAGGAAATACAAATAGCAACGTTATTATTGCCTCTAGGGCATATTTCCTTCAGTCTCCCACTTGCACTAGAGTCAATAATCTAGCTCACATCGCCATGTGATTTAATACTGATAGTTCACATCGTTATGTGAATAACACCCATAGTTCACATCGCCATGTGACCAACACCCAAAGGGTTTACTAGAGTCAATAATCTAGTTCACATCGTTATGTGATTAATACCAAAGATTAATAAGGTGTGATCATGTTTTGCTTGTGAGAGAAGTTTAGTCAACGGGTCTGTCATATTCAGATCCGTATGTATTTTGCAAATTTCTATGTCTACAATGCTCTGCATAGAGCTACTCTAGCTAATTGCCCCCACTTTCAATACGCATCCAGATTGATACTTAGAGTCATCTGGATTTAGTGTCAAAGCTTGCATCGACGTAACCCTTTACGACGAACTCTTTATCACCTCCATAATCGAGAAACATTTCCTTAGTCATCCAGTTACTAAGGATAATTTTGACCGCTGTACAGTGATCTACTCCTGGATCACTATTGTACCCACTTGACAAACTCATGGCAAGGTACACAACATGTTTGCTACACAGCATGGCATACTTTATAGAACCTATGGCTGAGGCATAGGGAATGACTTTTATTCTCTCTATGTTTTTCTGCAGTGGTCGGGCATTGAGTCTTACTCAACTTCATACCTTGTAATACAGGCAAGAACCCTTTCTTTGACCGATCCATTTTGAACTTCTTCAAAATCTTATCAAGGTATGTGCTTTGTGAAAGTCCAATTAAGCGTCTTGATCTATCTCTATAGATCTTGATGCCTAATATATAAGCAGCTTCATCGAGGTCTTTCATTGAAAAACTCTTATTCAAGTATCCTTTTATGCTATCCAGAAATTCTATATCATTTCCAATCAACAATATGTCATCCACATATAATTTTAGAAATGCTACAGAGCTCCCACTCACTTTCTTGTAAATACAGGCTTCTCCAAAAGTCTGTATAAAACCATATGCTTTGATCACCTCATCAAAGCGTATATTCCAACTCCGAGATGCTTGCACCAGTCCATAGATGGATCGCTGGAGCTTGCATACTTTGTTAGCACCTTTTGGATCGACAAAACCTTCTGGTTGCATCATATACAACACTTCTTTGAGATATCCATTCAGGAATGCAGTTTTGACATCCATTTGCCAGATTTCATAATCATAAAATGCGGCAATTGCTAACATGATTCGAACAGACTTAAGCATCGCTACAGGTGAGAAAGTCTCATCGTAGTCAACTCCTTGAACTTGTCGAAAACCTTTCGCAACAAGTCGAGCTTTGTAAACAGTAACATTACCGTCTGCGTCGGTCTTCCTCTTGAAGATCCATTTATTTTCGATGGCCTGCCGATCATCGGGCAAGTCAACCAAAGTCCATACTTTGTTCTCATACATGGATCCCATCTCAGATTTCATGGTTTCAAGCCATTTTGCGGAATCTGGGCTCATCATCGCTTCCTCATAGTTCGTAGGTTCATCATGGTCTAGTAACATGATTTCCAGAACTGGGTTGCCATACCACTCTGGTGCGGAACGTACTCTGGTTGATCTACGACGTTCAGCAGAAACTTGATCCGAAGTGTCATGATCATTATCATTAACTTCCTCACTAATTGGTGTAGGAATCACTGGAACAATTTCCTGTGATGTACTACTTTCCAATCCGGGAGAAGGTACAATTACCTCATCAAGTTCTACTTTCCTCCCACTCACTTCTTTCGAGAGAAACTCTTTTTCTAGAAAGGATCCGTTCTTAGCAACGAATATTTTGCCTTCGGATCTGTGATAGAAGGTGTACCCAACAGTCTCTTTTGGGTATCCTATGAAGACACATTTCTCCGACTTGGGTTCGAGCTTATCAGGTTGAAGCTTTTTCACATAAGCATCGCAGCCCCAAACTTTAAGAAACGACAACTTTGGTTTCTTGCCAAACCATAGTTCATAAGGTGTCATCTCCACGGATTTAGATGGTGCCCTATTTAATGTGAATGTAGCTGTCTCTAATGCATAACCCCAAAAGCGATAGTGGTAGATCGGTAAGAGACATCATCGATCGCACCATATCTAATAAAGTACGGTTATGACGTTCGGACACACCATTACACTGTGGTGTTCCAGGTGGCGTGAGTAGTGAAACTATTTCACATTGTTTTTATTGAAGGCCAAACTCGCTAACTCAAATATTTTACCTCTACGATCATATCATAGAAACTCTTATTTTCTTGTTACGATGATTCTCCACTTCACTCTGAAATTCTTTGAACTTTTCAAATGTTTCAGACTTGTGCTTCATTAAGTAGATATACCCATATCTGCTCAAATCATCAGTGAAGGTCAGAAAATAACGATACCTGCCGCGAGCTTCAATACTCATTGGTCCGCATACATCAGTATGTATGATTTCCAACAACTCTGTTGCTCGCTCCATAGTTCCGGAGAACGGAGTTTTAGTCATTTTGCCCATGAGGCATGGTTCGCAAGCACCAAGTGATTCATAATCAAGTGATTTCAAAAGTCCATCATTATGGAGTTTCTTCATGCGTTTTACACCAATATGACCTAAACGGCAGTGCCACAAATAAGTTGCACTATCATTATAAACTTTGCATCTTTTGACTTCAATATTATGAATATGTGTATCACTACGATCGGGATCCAACAAACTATTTCCATTGGGTGTATGACCATTGAAGGCTTTATTCATGTAAACAGAATAACAATTAGTCTATGACTTTAAATGAATAACCGTACTGCAACAAACATGATCAAATCACATTCATGCTTAACGCAAATGCCAAATAACATTTATTTAGGTTCTACACTAATCCCGAAAGTATAGGGAGTGTGCGATGATGATCATATCAATCTTGGAACCACTTCCAACACACATCGTCACTTCACCTTTAACTAGTCTCTGTTCATTCCGCAACTCTCGTTTCGAGTTACTAACTTTAGCAACTGAATCAGTATCAAATACCCAGGGGTTGCTATGAACACTAGTAAAGTACACATCAATAATATGTATATCAAATATACCTTTGTTCACTTTGCCATCCTTCTTATCCACCAAGTATCTAGGGCAGTTCCACTTCTAGTGACCATTTCCTTTGCAGTAGAAGCACTTAGTTTCAGGCTTGAGTTTAGCTTTTGGGTTTCTTCATGGGAGTGACAACTTGCTTGTCATTCTTCTTGAAGTTCCCCTTCTATCCCTTTGCCCTTTACTTGAAACAAGTGGTCTGTTTAACCATCAACACTTGATGCTCTTTCTTGATTTCTACCTTCGCCGATTTCAGCATCACGAAGAGTCTCGGGAATTACTTTCGTCATCCCTTGCATATTATAGTTCATCATGAAGTTCTACTAACTTGGTGATGGTGACTAGAGAACTTTGTCAATTACTATCTTATCTGGAAGATTAACTCCCACTTGATTCAAGCAATTGTACTACCCAGACAATCTGAGCACATGCTCACTGGTTGAGCTATTCTCCTCCATCTTGTAGGCACAGTACTGTCAGAGGTCTTATACCTCTAGACACGGGCATGAGTATGAATTACTAATTTCAACTCTTGGAACATCTCATATGCTCCGTGGCGTTCAAAACGTTTTTGAAGTCCCGGTTATAAGCCGTAAAGTATGGTGCACTAAACTATCAAGTAGTCATCATATCGAGCTTTTGTCAAAACGTTCATAACGTTTACATCTGCTCCTGCAATAGGTCTGTCACCTAGCGGTGCATCAAGGACATAATTCTTCTGTGCAGCAATGAGGATAATCCTCAGATCACGGAACAATTCCGCATTATTGCTACTAACATCTTTCAACTTGGTTTTCTCTAGGAACATATAAAAAAAATAAACGTGGAGCAACATCGCGAGCTATTGATCTACAACATAGATATGCTAATACTACCAGGACTAAGTTCATGATAAATTAAAGTTCAATTAATCATATTACTTAAGAACTCCCACTTAGATAGACATCCCTCCGGTTATCTAAATGATCATGTGATCCAAATCAACTAAACCATGTCCGATCATCACGTGAGATGGAGTAGTTTTCAATGGTGAACATCTTATGTTGATCATATCTACTATATGATTCACGCTCGACCTTTCGGTCTCCAGTGTTCCGAGGCCATATCTGCATATGCTAGGCTCGTCAAGTTCAACCCGAGTATTCTGCGTGTGCAAAACTGTCTTACACCCGTTGTATTTGAACGTAGAGCCTATCACACCCGATCATCACGTGGTGTCTCGGCACGACGAACTTTCGCAACGGTGCATACTCAGGGAGAACACTTATACCTTGAAATTTAGTAAGGGATCATCTTATAATGCTACCGTCGATCTAAGCAAAATAAGAAGCATAATAAGATAAACATCACATGCAATCAAAATATGTGACATGATATGGCCATCATCATCTTGTGCTTTTGATCTCTATCTCCAAAGCACCGTCATGATCACCTTCGTCACCGGCGCGACACCTTGATCTCCATCGTAGCATCGTTGTCGTCTCGCCAACTATTGCTTCCTCAACTATCGCTACCGCTTAGTGATAAAATAAAGCAATTACATGGCGATTGCACTTCATACAATAAAGCGACAACCATATGGCTCCTGCCAGTTGCCGATAACTTTACAAAACATGATCATCTCATACAAAACCGTATAACTTATCATGTCTTGACCATATCACATCACAACATGCCCTGCAAAAACAAGTTAGACGTCCTCTACATTGTTGTTGCAAGTTTTACGTGGCTGCTACGGGCTTTAGCAAGAACCATTCTTACCTACGCATACAAAACCACAACGATGTTTCGTCAAGTATGTGCTGTTTTAACCTTCACAAGGACCAGGCGTAGCCACACTTGATTCAGCTAAAGTGAGAGAGACAGACACCCGCCAGTCACCTTTAAGCAACGAGTGCTCCTAACGGTGAAACCAGTCTCGCGTAAGCGTACGCGTAATGTCGGTCCGGGCCGCTTCATCTCACAATACCGCCGAAGCAAAGTATGACATGCTGGTAAGCAGTATGACTAGTATCGTCCACAATCTCATTGTGTTCTACTCGTGCATATCATCTACGCATAGACCTGGCTCATGATGCCACTGTTGGGGAACGTAGTATTTTAAAATTTTCCTACGATCACGTAAGATCTATCTACCAGATGCATAGCAACGAGAGGGAAGAGTGTGTCTACGTACCCTCGTAGACCGGGAGCGGAAGCGTCAAGTGACGCGGTTGATGTTGTCGAACTTCTTCGCGATCCAACCGATCAAGCACCGAACGTACGGCACCTCCGCGTTCAGCACATGTTCAGCTTGATGACGTCCCACGAGCTCTTGATCCAGTTGAGCTTCACGGGAGAGTTTCGTCAGCACGACGGCGTGGTGACGGATATGATGTGTTCACCGGCGCAGGGCTTCGCCTAAGCTCCGCGACGGTATGACCGAGGTGTGATTCTGTGGAGGGGGGCACCGCACACGGCTAAAACAATTCAACTTGTGTGTCTTTGGGTGCCCCCCTGCCCCCGTATATAAAGGAGCAAGGGAGGAGGGCCGGCCAACCTCCTATGGTGCGGCTAGGGAAGGAATCCTACTAGGAATAGGATTGCAATCCTATTCCTAGTAGGAATCACCAAAGAAGGAAGAGATGGAGTAGGAAAAGGAAGAGGTGGCGCCTCCCACCAATCCTAGTCCAACTAGGAACTAGGTGGGGCGCCGGCCAGCCCTATGGGCTGCCTCTCTCCTTTCCACAAGGCCCACTATGGACCATCCCCCTTCGTAGGAGGTTCCGGTAACCCCCTTCGGCAATCCCGATAAATCCGAAACTTTTCCGGTATACTTCCGGTGTCCGAATATAGCCGTCCAATATATCAATCTTTATGTCTTGGACATTCCGAGACTCCTCGTCATGTCCGTGATCTCATCCGGGACTCCGAACTACCTTCGGTACATCAATACTCATAAACTCATAATACCGATCGTCATCAAACGTTAAGCGTGCGGACCCTACGGGTTCGAGAACTATGTAGACATGACCGAGACTCATCTCCGGTCAATAACCAATAGCGGAACCTGGATGTTCATATTGGCTCCTACATATTCTACAAAGATCTTTTATCGGTCAGAATCGCATAACAACATACGTTGTTCCTTTTGTCAAACGGTATGTTACTTGCCCGAGATTCGATCGTCGGTATCTCTATACCTAGTTCAATCTCGTTACCGGCAAGTCTCTTTACTCGTTCCGTAGCACATCATCTCGTGACTAACTCATTAGTCTTTTGCTTGCAAGGCTTATTGTGATGTGTGTTACCGAGAGGGCCCAGAGATACCTCTCCGACACTCGGAGTGACAAATCCTAATCTTGATCTATGCCAACACCACGAATACTTTCGGAGACACCTGTAGAGCATCTTTATGATCACCCAGTTACGTTGTGACGTTTGATAGCACACAAGGTGTTCCTACGGTATTCGGGAGTTGCATAATCTCATAGTCATAGGAACATGTATAAGTCATGAAGAAAGCAATAGCAGTTAAACTAAAAGATCATAGTGCTATGCTAACGGATGGGTCTTGTCCATTACATCATTCTCCTAATGATGTGATCCCGTTGATCAAATGACAACTCATGTCTATGGCTAGGAAACATAACCATCTTTGATCAATGAGCTAGTCTAGTAGAGGCATACTAGGGACATACTGTTTTGTCTATGTATCCACACATGTACTAAGTTTCCGGTTAATACAATTCTAGCATGAATAAAAGACATTTATCATGATATAAGGAAATACAAATAACAACGTTATTATTGCCTCTAGGGCATATTTCCTTCAGGTCCACCCTGTACCTATATATGTGCCATGCACACGATCAATGGAATTATCGATTCGTGCAATCTCATTCTTCTCAACTAACATAAAGCATGGAAAAAAAATCATGGCCAACAAATCCATGTTACTGCACAAGAAGAAGTCTCCCAGAGATCTTCAAGTCAGTGAGCCACCTCCAATATTCTCAAAACAAGAAGAAGCAAAGCCACCTCCAATGCCTGTTTGGTTGGCTTTTATGATTTTTCGGTCATAGGTCGTGACGAAATCCCTGCTAGGCTTGCCATCCCCTTCTTGGATGTGCTGCCATGGTCTTTCTCCATGCCCTTCTTCGAGCACCGGGGAAACCCTAGGTCCAGTTCATCGGAAAGCATTGTCATGGTTGCTCGTGTGCGCCGGTGTAGAATTTGGAGATGTTGGACGACATGCTTTCTTTGGGTTGCTTCTCAGGGCATGGGCATCTGTGACACAATGTACGACATTGACGATGCTTCCTCCATGTCTTCTCCCTTTGGCCCGGCCGGGTCCTGCAACCTACTTGCCGACTCCTCTAGATGCTTAAGGTGGTGGTTTGTTGACATGTTCAGTCCCGGAGTCATGTTCGTGCAAAGGAGGTGCCTCCTATTGCTCGTGCCGCGGTCTAGGTGCCTTGTGTCTCGTCTCCTCGCCTTCCATGGCTGGAGTTCGTGCTAGGCGAGTTTAGCATTGTGTTGCATCCCTTGTTCGGCTCCATCTACACCTAATGTGGTGCCCCCTTTCTTCCTCTATGTCACTGTTGTTTTTTCCTACCTATCAATAATATGATAAGCAAGTTTTGCGTATTCGTGAAAATTGTCAGTTTGTTGAAGGCTCAACCCTGAGCTGGCTTCTCTTGGAAGCCCATGACACCAAAGCCCGCCACCCTGATGAGTGAGGCCGACCTCTTCTTCTTTTTTTGCGGAAGAGGGGCCTAGTTCGTTAGACCTACCCCTAAAAAATATTGTTAGACCTGGATTTTCACCCTTATTTGAAAATGGGGAGAATACCTCACTGACACCTCAAGGAAAGCCGCAGTGCTTGCAAACATCATTGTTTGCATAGTGCTAAACTATCGGAGGTTTACATTGTTTAGGCATGGACAAATAATATCGATCCAAGACTACCTAGGGTCCTCTAGGGGCCCACATGTAGTTGTACGAAGGTAGGTTCTTGGAGGAGATAGGGATGGGGCATGTTAACTCCGGGATCATATCGCAACTAGAAGGTACTCATTTACATAGTTCGATTGGGGATCGGATCATATCATATCGAAGAAGAGTCGGGCCGCAAGACCTACCATTGTAGATGCATTTAGCTCTTGTACTTGATGAACTCCATGTATCAATATATCTTAGCAGCATAATGTAGGGCCGGATTAGGTGCTATGCTGAGCTTCCCTCTTTGTGTTCTTCTTTTTTGGTCTGTTGAGTTGTGCCCTCGGCAGAACCCAGTACCTCGTACTTTATTGTTCGTGTGTCTGTGTGGTGTGTGAACCTTTGTATTCTGTGTGGCTCTGGTAGTTGGCTTTATCTATAAAGCGGGGAGAAAGCCTTTTTCGATAATGTAGGGTAATTCATTACAATCACCATCCTCACAGTCAACTGCTGGCCCCCGGCCGGATGTAGCTTTGGTTCACAACTTCCCGCACCTATGAACTGGTACTTGATTTACACGATGCCATATTTTATTTTGGAAATCTAAGTTGACTTTCTAAACCTTAGGAGTATCTTCGAAATACCGTAGCAAAAGGTGATAGAAAAATGTTGCTTAGGATTGCTTAGGTGCTAGTGGAAGTATCTAGTGTTCCCACTCCTTTACATGTAGCTCTAGTACAAATGCATAGTTTGACGACCATAGGATCATGAAAATCATTTACTCCCTCCGGTCCAAATCAGATACTAAGTGGGCCTCAATTAATTTGAATCGAAGTGGGTATTTTTTTTTTGCTGACAATAAGATATGTATACGCTATGCTATAAATTCGCAAACCTAGCTGCAACAATATTATTTTTTGCGGGGAAAGCTGCAATATTGATTCGACATATAGAGAATCAAAACAACAAATTTAACCAATTCGATCATGAATAGCACATGATTCGGAACTTGGTGGGGATGATGAACCAATGTCAACTATTGAAGATGAACAATATGGTACGACATATTCGGTGGCATATAATTCGTATTTTGTTGGTCATGCCGATGACTAGTAATACGCCGGGTCCTTGTATATTCGGACGGGTGGAGTAGAGAATTTGTCGCAACAAAAACACTAGTCCATCTCAAGTTCTCAACATGAACAAACTATTGTTTTTTCTTCCTTTTCAAAAAAGAGTATCAAGGTCCCAAAGATGACGAGGTCTTGAAAGCAATTTCAATGGGGCGACTCATTTCGTCCGTCCACGTCCATTTGGGTCGACGCTGACAGAAAAGTCGGTCCAACGCGCCGATCCAAACGGACGCGCGTCCGCTTTCGTCCGCCTGCCGACCCGTTCCCGGCCCATTTTTTAGCCGGATTTGCGTCGGCGCGGACACAAGACGGACGCGCGTGCACTCGCCTCTCTTCTCTCCGGCCCCGCTGGTCGATGGCACATTGGCCTCTCCATATCCAACATCACACCCTCGCCCGTCTGCTTCGTCGCCGACGCCGCTGGCCATTTTTTCCAATAGAAAAAGTATACATAGAGTTTTAGCGTACACAAATAACAAAAGATCAACTACTCGTCGCTTTCCGACTCCGACTCAGTAATGTCCTTCTCTGACGTCTGGATAAAGGCGTCAGCCTGCCGCTCGTCCACGAAGTCGTCCCACCCCGACGGTTCTCGTAACTTCAGTTTCATTTGAGCGGTCAGCTTCCGCGCACGCTTGTCCTCCCGATAGGGGGCTCGCTCCGTCCTCCTCGCCTCCCTCTCCCTCCTCCTCGCCTCCCTCTCCGTCCTCCTTTGCGTGTAGAACTGGTGCTCGTCGACGGTGTCCTGCAGGAAGCGTTCGCGCCACACCATCACGGCTTCTATGTTCATCTCGACGATGGCGAGGCGACGCTGCCGCCTCCAGTGGACACGACGATCCTCGTCGGTGAAAAGCTGCGGGAGAGGCGCGAGATCCTGCGCCCGTTGCCTCGACACGTCGGGAAAATTCATCTCCCCACGAGGCCTCAGGAGGCGCCACGCAGCTGCGTCGTGCGCGCGAGCCGTCTCCTCTGGGGTGTCGAAGGTGCCGAGGATGAGGCATTTCTCGCCAAACATGATCTTGGAGGAGAAGCCGTCGGAGCGGTGCTCGCGGACTCCGCGAAAATCCGAACCTCACAGGCGGCGCATAGACATGGTGGCGCAGAGGCGGCGAGGCTAGTGAGAGGGGGCGAGACGAGTGGGCGGCGGACAGAGTGTGGAGGGAGCGCACCTTCTTATAGCGAGCGCCGGCCGCGACACGCCAAAACAAGCGCGCAAACCTTTCTTGTGTGCTGCGCGCGCTAGCCCGATTTTTCCCCGCGCGCGAACCTTTCCTGCGTGCTGGAGCGACAAAACCAGAGGAAGGACATGGCTGATGGTATGATCTAAAGTGCGCGCGGTCACGAAATGGGTCGACGCGTTGAGCGCGTTGCTGACCCAAATCTAAAAAAGGACGGACGTCGGACGGGCGGCCGATCCAAACGAACAAAAAATGTCAAAAACGTCGTCCGTTTGAGTCGGCCCGTTGAAATTGCTCTAAGTGTCGGGGCTGTGCATCGAGTGATAGCCCAGCGTGGCCACGGTAACGAGACACACGGCCAAGTCCGTTCGGACCGCCCGCCCAGGGATCTCGACCCCGAAGCGCTTGTGCAGGGACGAAGTCGAATTCCTCACCAACCACTACAGTGGACAAGTGGTAGTTCGTGCACTGCAAAGATTTCGTTCGCCTAATTATATTTCAGTAAACAATTGGAGTAGTGTTTTGCCTGAATCGGCAGTTCCAGATCCCATCAGCGTTGCCGTTTACGGCGAGAAAATAAGCTTATCTTGCGCCCAAATCGCACACTGACAGACTGCCAGTCTGACGCGCAGTTTAATTTATACAGTAAAAAATTCAGATCGGATGCCGGCCCAGATTTGTTGCGCTCCTCAGGCCAACTCCACCACGTGATCCCAAACGGACGTTCGTTTTGCCCGGATTCTGTCTGTTTGGATATGACGATGGGGTCGTATCCGGACCTGTTCTGGGATGCGGTGATCGTGCGACCAGCGCGCGGCCGCATCCGTTGGCCCTATCATGTCCGCCAGTGCCAAAAATGTTCATATTTTCACATATCAAACAAGTTTGCATGTCTAAGTATAAATAGTTTGAAAATAAAAATAGTTTTACAACCCAATCGAAATTGTCACTAATAAAATAGTTTTACAACCAGATCGAAATTGTCTTCAATGAACATAAAATGAACCAATACATCTATTGGTTGCCAATGTGATCCCAGACGTGCTCAACCAAATCATTTTGAAGATCCAAATAAGTTTGCCAATCACGCAGCTTACGGTGGGATTGGACAAACTGTTCAAACGTGGCCGGTTCTTGGTGCAGGGGCTCAACATTTTCACCTTGATAATCAAATCCTTGGTCGAAGATACTGTCATCTCGTCATTGACGATCATGTTGTGCATGATCACACAAGCAGTCATCACCTCCCAAAGCTTTCCTTCATCCCACGACAGTGCAGGGTTTCGAACGATACCCCATCGGGATTGAAGCACACCAAAAACACATTCCACATCCTTTCTAGTACTCTCTTGCATTTGGGCAAATCTCTTTTCTCTTCTCACCTTGGGGCTTCGAGATTGTCTTCACAAAAGTTGACCACTGAAGATATATACCATCAGCTAGATAGTATCCCTTGTTGTACTGGTGGCCGTTGATTTCAAAGTTGACAGGTGGGGAGTGGCCTTCTGCAAGCCTTGCGAAGACTTGAGAACGCTGCAGCACGTTGATATCATTGTGAGAACCTGCCATGCCGAAAAAAGAATGCCATATCCAAAGATCCTGCGAAGCCACCGCTTCTAATATGACAGTGCACGCTTTGACATGCCCCTTGTACTGGCCCTGCCAAGCAAATGGACAGTTCTTCCACTCCCAATGCATACAATCTATGCTGCCGAACATGCCTAGAAAGCCTCTAGCTGCGTTGGTCGCCAACAATCTCTCTATGTCAGCGGCAGTTGACTGCCTCAAGTACTCAGGGCCAAACACCTCGATCACAGCCTAACAGAACTTGTACATTGACATCAGACATGTTGTCTGAAAGGATCGATATGGTTGACTAGATGGGGGGGGTGAATAGGCAACTAACAATTTTTAGCTTTTCTTAACCAATTAAAATTAAGCAACAAGGTAAGTTGTCTAGATAGGCCACTAGGATGACAACTATAAAGAAGCAAGGATAACAACCTACCAAGCAAGCTACTTAAGATAAACAAGGAAAGCTTGCACAAGTAAAGGATAGAAATAACCACAAGTGGAGCCGGTGAAGACGAGGATGTATTATCGAAGTTCCTTCCCTTTGAAGGGAAGTACGTCTCCGTTGGAGCGGTGTGGAGGCACAATGCTCCCCAAGAAGCCACTAGGGCCACCGTATTCTCCTCACGCCCTCACACAATGCAAGGTGTCATGAATCCACTAGTGGTGCCCTTGAAGGCGGCAACCGAACCTTTACAAACAAGGTTGGGGCACTCTCCACAACTTAATTGGAGGCTCCCAACAAAACCCCGGAGCTTCACCATAATGGAATGTGGCTCCGAAGTGACATCTTCCGTCTAGGGTGCTCAAACACCCAAGAGTAACAAAATCCACACAAGAAAGTATGGGGGAATCAAGTTTCCTTTGGTGGAAGTGTAGATCTAGGTCTCCTCCTTCAATCCCTAGCAAATCAACAAGTTTGGTTGGCTAGGGAGAGAGATCGGGCAAGAAAGCTTTAATGGCATTAATGGAGGAGAGAGAGAGAGGCCAGAGATAAGATGGAGGTAGGAGAAGGACCTCCTTAAATAGGGTCCCCAAGATTCCAACCGTTATGTGCAGAAATGCACTGGACCGGTACTTCCGCTCAACCCATCGGTACTACCGGTGTGTGAAGGAAACCGCACCCAAGGCACCAAGGCGGTACTTCCGGTGTAGCACACGGTAGTACCGGTCTTCCGGAGAAAACCGAAACTACCGCCCCACCACCGGTCAACTACCGCTTCGAGTCCAGAAGGTTTTAACCAAGGACGTTAGTTGGGGCAATGGTGGAGCCGGAACAACCGCAAGGGTAGTAGTTCCAGTGTGATGGCAGTCAGAGCGGTACTACCGCTCTGAGCACCGGTAGTACCAGTTTCGTCGGGAGGACACCGGTACTTCGGGGCCACCACCGCACCTAGTACAGAAGGTAATCACCCTTGTGCGGTACTTAGGGCGGTGGTTCGGCTGGAACTACCGGCCACCGGTACTACCGCCACCAACAGCGGTACTACCGCTGTAGAGGAAACTATACACACATTAGAAACCAAGGGGACCTCTCTCTCCTCGAACGAAGGCAATATAGTGGGTGCATAGTAACTGTGTACGTGACTTGATTCACCCATTACCTTCCGATGTGGGTTCCCTCTTAATAGTACGGATTTCCTATGACCAAGGGAAACAAAAGGCATCGGAAAATCCATCTTCGATCTTTTCCTTCTAGAGGGAAGGCCTAACCGTCTTGTGCCACATACTGTATACCTGAGTAATATTGACGCACGATTAGTCCACACATGAATTGTCATCATCACCAAAACCCTAGGCAAGAGATGCCCTTACAATCTCTCCCTTTTTGGTGAATGATGACAACCACGTGAAAATCACGGGGGGTCTATAAGATTTAGGCAGAGCTCCCCCTGAGTGTGAGCACTTATTTAGAGTTTGCTTTTGGAATGCAAAAGTGCTCAAACTCGGATCTATGCCCCCCCTAGGTTTTATAGACCGGCCAGCGACCACAATCCAATAAGGTAGACAACAGAGCATATGATTGCAGAGAGCTAAAAAATAAGTGCATAGATAACTAGAAAAGGGTACACCTGTCTCACACCATGCATAAGGACAAAACAAAGGATAAGTTCACAGGAACAGACGAGAGAGAAAAAAACAAGAAAGACCCATGCAACTCCCGTGACCTAGTAACTCTCTCCCCCTTTGGCACCAAGCACCAAAAAGGAAAAGAGCGAGACTAACGCCCCAGGGCTCAGTAAAGCTCATCGCCTGTCGCCAGGGAGTCATCAGAATCATCATCATCAGAGTCCTCAGCATCCTCAACATCTTCAGCAGCCTCAGCCTCAGTTTCCATAGCATCCACAGTCACTCGAGCAGTAGATGTTGTGGGCTCGTCATCAGACCACTGGCAGTTAGCCAGACACCACCTATCCTCGGGAGTGATGCTCTTCTCAGAGCCACTCTTCACATCTGGCACATTGAGGTGCTTCATCATTTGAATCTGTCTGCGACGTGCCATCTTCTCAGTCACATGTGCCTTGTATAGTTTCTTCTGAATGTGGGCCTGTAGGCATAAGGTCTTCTTGACCTTGGCAGTAAGCTTCTCCACCCAAGAGGGTTTGGCCCCCGCTTCCAACTCAAAGTCCTCATTATCCGAGGTAGCAAAAGTATCCTCCTCATTCCCGGCATGGAATCGAGGAGCCGCATGTTTCTTCTGCTTCAGCAACTTGACCTCATGCTCCGTGAGCCTATCCGGGGTAGAAAGAGGCTCTCCAGGCCTCCGGACTTCCCAAACTGAGTATAGGAAGCGCATCACAAAGGGAGCGTAGATCGGTACCTTGCGGTACCAGACACAGTTGTACATCTCCTCCCACATCCACTTGGACAAATCAAAAGTGATGCCCTTGCCACACTTGGTCTTCATGGCCACAAGCAAATCCACCAGATATCCATAAATGTCATCCTGGTTCCCAACCTTGGGCAGCAGCACACAACGGAACACACGGTGTAGAATATCATAGACTGGCAGGAGATCATTGGATTTACCCACAATGACACGGCCAGGGATATACAGAGGAGCAAGTTTCACCTTATCCATGGGGTTGGCTCGGTCGTGAGGACGGAGACCACCTTGACCCTCCAAGCCTGTGTCAGCATAGCCCAGAGCATTGCAGAAGGCACTCCAAGGAACACAGAAGAACTCATCCCGGCACATAAAAGAGAGGTGACGCTGATCGTCACAGCCGAAGTGTACAGTAGCATAGAACTGATGGATAAGCTCCACATCAAAATCACAGCGCAACTCCATGAGCTTGATTAAGTCAAACTCCTCACAGACCTCCAGAGCCTCTCCAAAGTAATTGAGGTTGTTTCTCCACCGCTCAAGGTCAATGGACCACATCCGGGTGAACTTGTTCTTGTGGTGCTCGAAGATTTCAGACACAATTCTCATTTGCATTTCATTGCGGAATAGAGGATTACCCCAGCGCGAAGGAGGTGGTGTGGTGTAAGGATCCTGAAAGTGAAACCTCTCCCAGTCCGGAAGCTTCCACTTATTCATAGGAAGCGCTGCACGCTGCTTGGCAGCAACC
This sequence comes from Secale cereale, assembly GCA_902687465.1. Classification (NCBI taxonomy): domain Eukaryota; kingdom Viridiplantae; phylum Streptophyta; class Magnoliopsida; order Poales; family Poaceae; genus Secale; species Secale cereale. Next base: position 86,248,812 of record LR738710.1, on the reverse strand, counting down.
AACTTTTCCCGGCGAGTGGTTTTGGAGGGGACCACAACCTCGTGAACTTCTTCATTGTCTGTCGGCCTCTTGCCCTACGGGCCTTCTTTTTGGTGAACTGACCAGCACGAGAGCTAGAGCCACCTGCAAACGCACACGGAGAACACATAACAACCCAGAAAAGATGAGAGGAATGTACACAAGATTAGAAGAATAATTCACAAGTACGTAAGGAGAATAGAGACAATGCATATATATTCAGAGCAACCGGTAGTTCCGGTAACTGAACCGGTAGTTCCAGTCCGGCGGTAGTACCGGTCGTGGGACCGGTAGTACCGCTGAGAACGGATCTGCCAAGTAGAGGAGAGGAACTACCCGATCTCAAAACTACATGCACGATGTCTATTATTAACTACGCACAAGTGAATAGGAGTCTATAAGGATCTCTCCCTCAAAACATTTAGCCAAAAATGAGGGAACACAAGCATTGCCCTAGAAGAAGGATTCAAGATGAGAACCCTAAAAAGGAGAAAAGCAGGGCAATACCGGTATCCATGGGAGGAGATCGAGGAGGAGGCAGCCTCCACGGAGCGGATCCGATGAAGGGCCGACCGATTCGAAGTGCCGGAGGGCGCTTTGGGGCAGTGGGTGGAGCAACCGACGGCTAGGGCAAAAGGAACGGACGAGTGAAGGGGAAGAAACCCCTTCAGTCCGTGCTATTTATACCCGCCCTGTTCAGCAGCCGGTAGTACCGGTCCGGGGACCGGTAGTACCGCACCGGACGCTACCAGGTGGTTGGGGCGGTACTTCCGCGCTAGGCGATAGTACCGCGCACCAACACCGGTAGTACCGGCCAGGGGCACAGGTCAGAGTACCAGCGGTAGAACCGCTGGCTTTTGACCGGTACAACCGTTGGGCTGTAACCTGGTGGTAAAGCGGTAGAACCACTTGTACCACCGGGTGTACCGCCAGGGAGCAACATCCCACTCCAAGATAACAAGCTTGTGTACATTTGGAATAGATGGCTTGGATGAGAAGGCTTAGGATGGAGCTAGTCACTGTAGTATGAGGAAGAAAACTCAAAGAGCAAAAACCAACCTAGCCTGAGGGCGGTGGCCGGAGCCACCTAGGTTAGAGTCAATTGGCATGGCACCGCGAAGAATTATCCTTGGGCCCATAACCAAAACTCGTCTTTGAAACACAAGTGTCATCATAAATGACGAAAGTGAAAAGTTGATCAATTTATGCATAATGGGGGGAGGGAGAGTTCATTGAGAGAACAACACTCCCCCTATGTCCATGCCTACACCTAGATTAGATAATATGAAGAGTATGGTGGGGTGTGCACGTGCTCAAGCCACATTGCTCAAATCAATTATATTTAGCTCATGCCTTAACTCGCGAAATCTTGCTTCATCCAAGGGCTTCGTGAAGATATCTGCAAGGTTATCATGAGTGTTGACATAGTGAAGCTCAATTTCTCCTTGCCAAATATGATCCCGGATGAAGTGATAACGAATCTCAATATGCTTCATCTTGAAATGTTGCACCGGATTAAGAGAAATCTTGATGGCACTTTCATTGTCACACCAAAGAGGCACTTTGTCACAAGTGACACCGTAATCCTTTAAAGTTTGCCTCATCCATAGGAGTTGAGCACAACAACTGTCAGCTGCCATATACTCTGCTTCGGTGGACGAGAGAGACACACAACTTTGCTTTTTGGATGACCAACTTACCAGAGAGCAACCAAGAAATTGGCGCCCTCCGGAAGTGGACTTCCTATCCACTTTGTCTCTCGCCCAGTCCGAATCAAAGAAACCTACAAGGTTGAAGTTTGCTCCTCTTGGGTACCATAAGCCAAAGTTTGGGGTATGAGCCAAATATCGAAAGATTCGCTTGACTGCCACAAAGTGACTTTCCTTAGGTGAGGCTTGAAACCGTGCACAGATTCCGACACTCAACATAATATCCGGTCTAGATGCACAAAGGTAAAGCAAGGAACCGATCATAGAGTGATATACCTTTTGAACCACCACTTTACCATTGGGATCAATCTCAAGTTGGCACTTGGTTGGCATTGGAGTAGTAGCCGGCTTGACATCACTTAGATTGAACCTCTTGAGCATGTCTTGAGTATACTTGGATTGTTTGACGAAGATCCCTTCTCTTCTTTGCTTGATCTCAAACCCAAGGAAGTACTTCAACTCTCCCAGCATAGACATCTCAAAATGTGTGGTCATGAGTGCGGCGAACTCATCATTGAAAGCTTTGTTAGGAGAACCAAATATAATATCATCAACATATAGTTGGCAGACAAACAACTCCCCTTTGACCTTCTTAGTAAAAAGAGTGGGGGTCGATTTTCCCAATTTCAAACCCACGATCTTGTAATAACTCGGTAAGATGCTCATACCACGCACGTGGGGCTTGTTTAAGGCCATAGAGTGCCTTATCGAGTTGGTACACGTGATTGGGGAGCTTGGGATCCTCAAACCCCAGGGGTTGTTTAACATACACCAACTCATTAATAGGACCATTAAGAAATGCACTTTTCACATCCATTTGTTGCAACTTAAAGTTATGATGGGAAGCATAGGCAAGCAACAAACGAATAGATTCAAGGCGAGCAACGGGGGCAAAGGTTTCACCATAGTCGATACCCTCGACTTGGGAGTAGCCTTGAGCCACCATACGTGCCTTGTTGCGGATGACTATGCCATGAGCATCTTGCTTGTTCTTAAAGATCCACTTGGTTCCAATGACATTATGGTTCTCCTTTGGCCTCGGCACCAGACGCCACACTTTGTTGCGCTCGAAGTTATGGAGTTCTTCATGCATGGCATTAAGCCAATCAGGGTCTTCGAGCGCCTCATAGACCTTCTGAGGTTCAACACAGGAGACAAAAGCTTGGTGAGCATAATAGTTAGCTAATTGTCTACGAGTGCTTACTCCCTTTTGATGCTTCCAAGAATATTCTCCATGTGATGTTCTCAGGAAGCAAGCCTGGAGGCAACTTTTGCAGCACGACGGTCCAGTTGCTCCTCAAGGGATAATTGAGGAGCACTGAGTTGATCATCTTGAGCGACGTCAGGAGCTAGATATTGATATTGAGCTTCCTCTTGATCATGATCTTGCTCAGAGGGTAGAACTTGGCCTTGTGTATCATTTGGTGGCTCCGCACCATCTTGTGATTGATCTTGCACTTGGCCTTGTTCGTCTAGTTGAGGGCCTTCACTTTGTTCTTCGGAAGCGTGTGGGTCTTGGGTTGGTGATGGTTCCACTTGAGTGGAACATTGTCCTTCTCCTTTGGCCACAAGGGGTTCCTCAATGGGTAGGATATATCCAACACCCATTCTTCTTATGGCTTGAGAAGGAATTTCATCACCTACATCACAAGTACCACTTTGCTCCACTTGGGAGCCGTTATTTTCATCAAACTCTACGTTACTCGTTTCCTCAATGAGTCCATTGGACTTGTTGAGGATACGGTAAGCATGAGAGTTTGTAGCATAAACAACAAATATGCCCTCATGAGCTCTAGATTCAAATTTAGACAAACGAACACCTTTCTTGAGGATGAAACACTTACACCCGAACACCCGGAAGTACTTGAGGTTGGGCTTGTTACCGGTAAGTATCTCATATGGAGTTTTGTTCAAGCCTTTGCGGAGATAGAGCCGATTGGATGCATGACAAGCGGTGTTGATGGCTTCGGCCCAAAAGTTGTATGGAGATTTGAATTCTGCCATCATGGTCCTTGCCGCGTCCATCAGAGTCTGGTTCTTTCTCTCCACTACACCGTTTTGTTGAGGGGTATAGGGTGCTGAATATTGATGTTTGATCCCCTCATCACTGAGAAACTCATCCAAGGTGCAGTTCTTGAATTCGGTGCCGTTGTCACTTCGGATCATCAAAATCTTTGCTTCATGTTGTCGTTGAGCTTCATTTGCATAGTTGATGACGGTTTGTTGGGTCTCACTCTTCTTCTTAAAGAAGTATACCCAAGTGTATCTTGAATAATCATCCACAATCACCAAGCAATACTTTCTTCCCCCAAGACTATCAAAAGATGGAGGCCCGAAGAGATCCATGTGAAGGAGCTCTAGGGGTCTTTTTGAGTAGATGATAGTCGTGGGAGGGTGAGCCGTCTCATGTAATTTTCCTTCAATGCAAGCCCTGCAAGCACGATCTTTGGCAAAGCTAACATTTGTTAGTCCACGGACATGGTCCCCCTTGAGAAGACTTTGCAAAGATCTCATATTGACATGGGCTAACCGGCGATGCCAAAGAAATCCCACATCAACTTTAGCCATTAGACATGTCGCGGTCTTAGTGGGTTGCTTTGAGAAGTTACCACATAAAGACAGTTCTCGACATGTCCAACATAGGCTACTTTAAGAGTCTTGCTCCACAAAAGGGCCACAGTATCAATATCAAAGAATGTAGCAAAGCCCATGAGTGCGAGTTGGCGAACAGAAAGTAAATTGTATGCAAGGGACTCAACAAGCATGAGTTTCTCGATCGTGAGATCATGAGAAATCACAACCTTGCCAAGACCCAATACCTTAGAAGATGAAGCATCACCCCATTCGACGTTGGTGGCCATAGATGAACCTAGATGCACGTCCACCACCAAGTCTTTGCTTCCGGTCATATGATTTGTGGCCCCACTATTGAGCAACCATGATCCCCCACCGGAAGCAAACCCCTACAAGAGATCAATGCTTGGATTTAGGTACCCATTTGGTAATGGGTCCTTTGGGGTTAGTAACAAGGGTCTTAGAAACCCAAATAGACCATTCAATGTACTCATAAGAAGAACCAACAAATTTAGCGAATACATGACCATCACTAGCACGACATAAAACATATGAATGATTAAAGTCGCCGGCCATGTTTGATGGTATGGTGGGGTTTTTCTTGACACTTCCACCCTTCACATCGTTCTTCTTCTTAGAGCCGCCCTCTCCCTCTTTCACAAAGGTTTGTCGGAGAGGGGGAGGTAGCTTGGTCTTGTCATTCTTTTTCTTCTTGGGCTTAGGAGCAAACCCAATTCCTTCCTTTGCCACAACCTCCTTTTGATTGCTCAAAAGGTTGTTGAGGTTCTTCTCACCTTGTATGCATGTCACAAGGCCTTTCTCAAGTTGCTTCTTCAACTTGGCATTTTCTTCAACAAGATGCACATGCTCGCAACATGGGTTAGTAGCATTTGCATTATCAATCAACACCATGCGAGGAAATATGGCTTTTTCCTTGGTTAGCGAAACTTGGAGTTGATCATGAGACTCCTTGAGGGAAGCATGCATACCTTTCAAGGCCTTGTGAGCCTTGTCAAGTGTAACAAACTCCTCTTTGAGTCTATTGTGGTCAACCCCAAGTTTTGCCTTCTCTGAGTTAAGCATGCGAGAGACAACTAAAGCATGATCGAGATCTTTCTTTAATTTAGCATGATCATCGTTGTGTGACTCCTCAAGAGCCAAACGAAGACCACGCTCTTCCTCTAGAGCATTAGAGAGATCCGATATTTCATCGGCATAGTCTCGACTATGACCTTCCATTTTAGCAATGGTCTCCTCGTGAGCCTCGATCATGTCACTGGCCTCACCGAGTTGTTCCAAGAGAGCAACAAAATGCTTCTTGGGTTTGCCCTTGAGTTTGCTCATGAACAACTCAAATTCATTCTCTCCCTCCTTAGTTCCCTCACTCTCATCAATACAATCCGTTAATGAAGGATTAGAAGTGATGGTAGTATTGATGTTTGGGGTTACCTTGTTGGTGGCCTTGGCCATGAGACACTTGGTGGTGATGTTCTCATTTGGTGAGTCAAAGAGAGATGAGTGCGGAGTAGTAGCAATAGCAATTGTGGCCATGGTGACCATCTCATCATCTTCATCATTATCATCATCCTCAACATATTCTTCTTGGGTCACCAACACTTTAGAAGGGGTCTTCTTGTTGAAGTTGTTCTTGTTGGGATAAGACTTGGCCTTGTCCTTCCGGATAAGTTTGCCTCCAAAGTCTTTTCTTTTCTCATATGGGCAATCCGCAACGAAGTGGCTTACATTTGCACAATTGAAGCATGTCCTCACTCGTTGCTTGCCCTTATTCCCACTTGAGTTGTTCTTGTTGAAGTTGGGCCCCGTGTTCTTCTTGTTGCCCTAAAATTTCCGTGATGCAAGAGCCATGTGCTCATGATAGGCATATTTGGTGTCCTCGGGGCAACTCTCATCATCATCATCCTCCTCCTCCTCCTCTTCCACACAAGCCTTGGCCTTCAATGCAAGGTTAGGCTTCTTTGATCGTTGAGCTATTAAAACCGCATTATCGGCGGTCTTGTCCAAGATCCTCATGGCAACGAACTCATCCAACACTTCATTTGATGACAAGTGGTGGAAGTCCGGTCTTTGACGGATGACAGAGGACATGGCCTTATGGTAGGGCATCATGGCCTTGAGAAACTTGCGCTTGATCCAATTGTCATCTATGTCCTTACTCCCATGATCTCGAAGAGAGACCGCAAGAGTGGTTAATCTCCGATAAAGTTCACGTGGATCTTCTTCTTCGATCATAGCAAACTCATCGGCTTCATCTTGCACAACTTCATAGTTTGAGCGTTGAATGCTAGCGCTCCCCTTGTACATAGTGCCAACATGCTCCCAAGCTTCCTTGGCCACAGTGAAGGGTCGTAGATGTGCAATGTCTTCGGGAGGGATAGCATCTTGAAGTATGCAAAGAACGGACTCGTTGAATTGATGATCCGCAGTTTCTCTCGGAGTCATGTTGTCGAGATCACGTGGATAAAAACCTTGCTCAATGATTCTCCAAAGATTAGTAGAGCAATGATTTAAATGACGTTTGAAGCAAAACATCCAAGTAGCAAAACCAGAGTTTTTTATAAACTTAGGAGGGGGCCCAACGGAATTTAAATGTGGTGTGGGAACGGGTCCTCCATAGTGAGTAGGAGGATCGGAGTGGGCAAAGACCCCACTCCCATTCTTAGTAACCGGGGCTTGTTCACTACTAGCTTCTCCCTTGTCGGGAGTAGCCTCCGACACGTTGGTAGCGGGACGAACCACTTCCAACGGTGTGGTGGATAATTTAAGCCCCTCAAGCAAATCTTTAAACATGCCTTTGACCTCGGTCGCTAGTGATTCTTTCAATGTGGTCATAGCCACATTGAACTCCTCACGAGAGACCAAGGCTCCCCCATCGAACGTAGGCAAGGACGGAGTTCCACCGGAATGTCCCTCCGTCTCGACTACGTTGTCACTCATACTCTTTGGACGGTAAAGTCCTTAAAAAGAGACGAGGCTCTGATACCAATTGAAAGGATCGATATGGTTGACTAGAGGGGGGGTGAATAGGCAACTAACAATTTTTAGCTTTTCTTAACCAATTAAAATTAAGCAACAAGGTAAGTTGTCTAGATAGGCCACTAGGATGACAAGTATAAAGAAGCAAGGATAACAACTGTGACGCCCAAGACCGACATCCCAGAAGATTCCAGAAGATTCCAGAGATTCCAGATGTTCCGGGTTGCCCGTGTGTTTCTTTTGAGCTTGTGTTATTTATTTTTGCATTGCATCATGTCATCATGCCATCATTTCATATTTATTTTTGCATCTCAACCTAAATAAATCGTGTGGACCTTCGGTCAATTTAAATCGAGGGAAGGTGACTTCTCTTTATAACATATCCTCCAAATATTATGGAGCTATTATAAATAAATATTCCATTGTTGGAATTACCCCAACACACTTGCATATTTCCCCATGCCTTTTCTTCGCATTCCTGGCCTCAAACCTTCCCTATATTTCTTTTCTCGTTTATCGAGGATCCTCCGAAAACCTCATCATTTTTGGACACTTCAATAATCAAGTTTTAGTTCAATCCATTTGAATTAAATTCAAATGGGTTTGAATTTATATTCTTTTGATCATGCCACTTATAATTTTCTTGGATCTAACTCATTTTTATGAGTTCGGGAAAATTATCCCCGTTCAGTATTTTTTTCCCAAGCCTCCTTTTCTTTTTCCTCTTTCCTCTTTCTTTTCTGTTAAAGAAAAAGAGAAAGAGCTAGGCCATCTAGGCCGTCTCAGCCGCAGGAAGCCAGCCACCCTTCTTGGCCCAACCAGCTAGGCTCCCAGGCCGGCCGACTCCCTTCCCCTCCAGCCTTCAGGCCTCTAGGCCCACTCTGGCCCAGGCCTCTCCTCCCTTCTAGGCCCTCCACCAGCCGATTCCCTCGCTCCCGAAAAACCCTAGCGAGCCCCCAGCGATTCCCTCATCTCGCTCTTCCTCCGCCGCCTGGACGCCCTCTCGTCTCACCCCCTCACCCCTCGATCCCTCTCCTCTCCTCCCGAGCGCCGCACGCCACCCCATCGTCCCGATCCCGTTCCATCGCCCGAGCCGATCCTCGCTCCTCTCTTCCCTCGACCCCGCTTCCAGCGCCCCTCCTTCTCCAGTCCGACAGCGCGGGCGCGCCCCTCCTCTCCGACGAGCACCTCTGCGCCCGCCGTGCCCTTCTCCGGTCACCGCCTCCAGGCCGCGTCGCCACTGGAGCTCACGGGCTCTCCTCCCGCGGAGTCGCGCCCGTACCCTCCGCCTCCTCCACGCCAGAGACTGGCCTTCTGCGCCCGCGCCCTCCATGTCCTCGAGCGCGGAGCCGCATCATGGTGCCCCCAAGCGCGTCGCCAAGTCGTCCAGCGCCCTCCAGCGGCCAACTACCAGGGCGCCGGCCCTCAGGCCGCACCCCTCCTCGCCCTCCAGCGCCGGGCGTCGGCCGCCCCAGCACGGCTCCCTCCGCGCGGCCCCTCCTCGAGCACCCCATCGCCGCACCCTCGAGCCGCCGTCTTCGTACAACCAGAGGCCGCGCCTCCACCTCGCTTTCCGTCGCCAGGCCGCGCCACCTGCGCCTCCCCTCGAGCGGCTGGCCAGGCAGCAGCTGGAGGCCCTGCGTCCGTTGTCAGCCTCGTGCGCCTCCGCCCTGCTGCTGCTAGACCATCGAGCCCTACGAGCCGGCCACTTCGCCTCGAGAGTCCCTCCACCGGCGCGCCTAGCTTTGCTGCTGCTGTGCTTCTTCTTCTTTCGGCTTTTGCGTTTTGTTTTTGTCCAGCATATAACCATGGAGCAGCAAGTACCACTACGAACGAGAACGTCTACGAACCGTGTACGAGACTGACGCCAAGAACCCCTTCGTCGCCAAGACCGGACCGACAAGTACCACGATGACAAGTACCTCTACACGTGACGTGAACATCTACGATACGAGAACGACGACTCGACGAGTACCCGACGACAAGTACCACGCCGACCACCGCTTGCCAAGTACAACTACCGTCGCCCCGAAGACGTCCGGTGCCGCGACAAGTACCCCTACCGATGAACGAGAACAACTACTTCCCTCTACGGCATGTACCACTACCGTCGCCCAGAAACGATGGATGCGCCAAGTACATCTACGAACTCGACACCCGAACGACTACCGTCGCCGAAGACCGCGAGTACAACTACTTCCCTCTACGGAGCGGCTACTTCCTCTCCGGACGTGAACGCCTTCTTCCTCTACGTCTCGAACCGCCCCGAAACGCACGCTTCAAAGGTATAACGAGACGACCCCGTGGGTGACTCGTGGAATGCTTGTTGTGTTGTATGAAATGTTTCCCGTGTGTGCTCCGTGCCGTTTCGTCCGTTTGTCATGTTCCTCGGTTGCCTCGTCACCGACTCGTGGGAACCCGGTAACGGGATCGCCCCACCTTTCATCTCGTTTGACTCGCTCACGCCATCTTCCTTTTGCTCCGGACTCACAACGAGTTACCGGAACCGAGATGTTGCGTTGCATCATTTTCGGATTGTTGCCGTGGCACCCTTTTCTTCCACCACGGTGACAATACTTCTTTCTCTTCATGTTAACCTTTAATATAAATTGCATAAACTTGATCATGTCATCCGCATCATGTTAACAACATCATTGATATGTTAAATTGTTGTTTGCTTATAATTGCTAAACATGCTCATGGGGATTTTCCGGAATTTGTTGTTGTTATTTCCGGCCCCATTTAAAATGTCTTAATAGTGTAGTTTCTTTATGCTTCACCTCTTGCCATGTTAACAAACATTTAATCTTGTCTTGTTATTAAACGAGAGTCAACTAAATAATTAATTGTGGTGTTTTGTCAATATGCAACTCGTTGCATACTGAGCTCCACTTAACTTGTAGTGTTGTTTGTGCACTTTGTCATGCCATGCATATTTAAACCGGACATGCATCATACTTGGATGTGCATCGTATGTCATGTCTATGCTTGTGTGTTTACCGTGTTGTTTCCTTCTTTCCGGTTGCTTCTCTTGTTAGCTTCGGTTTCGTTCCGGAGTTGTGAGGATTCGCTCGACTGTTGCTCCGTCTTCTTCATGGATCCGTTCTTCTCCCTTTGTGGAATCCCAGGCAAGATGATCTTACCCTTGGATACCTTTACTACCATTGCCATGCTTAGTTGTCTCGATGCTATCGTTACATGTCGCGCTACCCATCTTTTATGTCAGCCTCTCCTTGTTGCCATGAAACCTCTAACCTTGACACCTTCCTAGCAAAACCACTGTTTGGCTATGTTACCGCTTGCTCAGCCCCTCTTATAGCGTTGTTAGTTGCAGGTGAAGATGAAGTCCGTTCCAGGAGGGAACGTGTTGTTGGAATATCACAATATCTATAATTATTATTAACACACCTATATACTGGGCATGGGTGGAAGGCTTGGCCTTTTGCTCGGTGTTTTGTTCCACTCATGCCACCTTAGGCGCCGATAAACCGGCATTATGTTCCTTGATTTTTGCGTTCCTTACACGATGGGTGAAATGGGGACCCCTTGACAGTTCGACTTTGAATAAAACTCCTCTAGCAAGGCCCAACATTGGTTTTAATTTGCTCATAATAACAACTTAATTAATTAATTAAATTGCATAGGGAGTTAGCGCTACCCGAGGATTCTTAATTCTACATAGCAGGGGGGGGCCAGTGCTGATGGTGTTGGTCCCAAATAGAGTCGTGTGCGGTGCCACCCAGTTATCTGGGGTCTTCGGTTGCTGTACGCTGTGCTCATCCGGTCGTGGCCTGGGACGAGATACGCGCGGCTACTATCAGGGTGTCGGCACGCCGGGAGGTCTTGCTGGACTTGTTTTACCATTGTCGAAATGACTTGTGCTACCGGGATGCCGAGCCTGATCGGTTTTTCCCTAAGATAAGGAGTGATGATATTATATTTATCACTTCAGCTAATCGTGAGAGCTTGTGATGGGCTAAGTTGGAACACCCCTGCAGGGTTATGATCTTTCGAAAGCCGTGCCCGCGGTTATGTGGCAGATTGGAATTTGTTAATGTCCGGTTGTAGAAAACTTGACAGAGGATCCGAAGTAAAACACACAACTGTGTGAGTAACCGTGACTGTCTCTTTTCACGTTGAGAAGAGAACACGGTGGGGTTATGTTTGATTCGTATGTAGTTCAGGATCTTTAGCGATCACTACTTTTGCGACCGTTTGCGTAGATGCTCATCTTATTCTAGTACTCGTAAGTTAGCCACCATACTATGCTTAGCCGCTGCTGCAACCTCACCACTTTACCTCTTCCTACCCATAAAGCTTTGCTAGTCTTGATACCCATGGTTATGTGATTGCTGAGTCCTCGTGGCTCACAGTTACTACAACACCAGATGCAGGTTCAGCCGAGTTTGATGCAGGAGCTGGTTCAACTACTTCACTTGGAGCTTGATGAAGAGAGTGGCCGTATGCTTGTGACGTTTCGACGATCAGTAGTGGTTTCTACTAGGATTCGATCCTGACCTGTGGCGTTATGTTGTTTTGGTATCTTTCTTTGGATCTTCGCCCGTAGTCGGGTTGTGATGTTTTGAATGATGTTTTGCTTATGTAATGTATTGTGTGAAGTGGCGAGTGTAAGCCAACTATCTCCTTTTGCAATTTAATCCCTCTTTTACATGAGATGTGCAAAGATACCAAACTTGAGATCATTCTAGGATGGGCTTATACCTTTAAGTCGTGCCTCGACACGTAGGAGGTATAGTCCCATCCTGGGCATTACAACAACCTACCAAGCAAGCTACTTAAGATAAATAAGGAAAGCTTGCACAAGTAAAGGATAGAAATAACCACAAGTGGATCCGGTGAAGACGAGGATGTGTTATCGAAGTTCCTTCCCTTTGAAGGGAAGTACGTCTCCGTTGGAGCGGTGTGGAGGCACAATGCTCCCAAGAAGCCACTAGGGCCACCGTATTCTCCTCACGCCCTCACACAATGCAAGGTGCCGTGAATCCACTAGTGGTGCCCTTGAAGGCGGCAACCGAACCTTTACAAACAAGGTTGGGGCACTCTCCACAACTTAATTGGAGGCTCCCAACGAAACCCCGGAGCTTCACCACAATGGAATGTGGCTCCGAAGTGACCTCTTCCGTCTAGGGTGCTCAAACACCCAAGAGTAACAAAATCCACACAAGAAAGTATGGGGGAATCAAGTTTCCTTTGGTGGAAGTGTAGATCTAGGTCTCCTCCTTCAATCCCTAGCAAATCAACAAGTTTGGTTGGCTAGGGAGAGAGATCGGGCAAGAAAGCTTTAATGGCATTAATGGAGGAGAGAGAGAGAGAGGCAAGAGATAAGATGGAGGTAGGAGAAGGACCTCCTTAAATAGGGTCCCCAAGATTCCAACCGTTATGTGCAGAAATGCACTGGACCGGTACTTCCGCTCAACCCACCGGTACTACCGGTGTATGAAGGAAACCGCACCCAAGGCACCGAGGCCTACTTCCGGTGTAGCACACGGTAGTACCGGTCTTCCGGAGAAAACCGGAACTACCGCCCCACCACCGGTCAACTACCGCTTCGAGTCCAGAAGGTTTTAACCAAGGATGGTAGTTGGGGCGGTGGTGGAGCCGGAACAACCGCAAGGGTAGTAGTTCCAGTGTGATGGCAGTCAGAGCGGTACTACCGCTCTGAGCACCGGTAGTATCGGTTTCGTCGAGAGGACACCCATACTTCCGAGCCACCACCGGTCCACCACCGCACCTAGTACAGAAGGTAATCACCCTTGTGCGGTACTTGGGGCGGTGGTTCGACCGCCGGCCACCGGTACTACCGCCGCCAACAACGGTACTACCGCTGTAGAGGAAACTGCACACACATTAGAAACCAAGGGGACTTCTCTCTCCTCGAACGAAGGCAATATAGTGGGTGCATAGTAACTGTGTACGTGACTTGATTCACCCATTACCTTCCGATGTGGGTTCCCTCTTAATAGTACGGATTTCCTACGACCAAGGGAAATAAAAGGCATTGGAAAATCCGTCTTCGATCTTTTCCTTCTAGAGGGAAGGCCTAACCGTCTTGTGCCACATACTGTATACCTGAGTAATATTGACGCACGATTGGTCCACACATGAATTGTCATCATCACCAAAACCCTAGGCAAGAGATGCCCTTACATTGTCTTACTCATCCGCACATACTCATCCACCAGATCGCCTTAAATTCCATATGCAAGCATGCGGATGGCCATGATGCATTTCTGGTAAGAGGAGAATCCAAGCTTGCCAAGGGCATCCGTCTTGCACTCGAAGTATGGGTCATGAGCAACCACCCCCTCTCGGATATGATTGAACACATGCCTTGCCATACGAAAACGGCGACGGAATTTATCCGGCTTGAAGAGCGGGGTGTTCGCAAAGTAATCGGCATAGAGCAGGGCGTGGCCTCTCTCCCTGTTGCGGTTCAGGTTGGGAGCACGGCCAGGGAGTGACCCCCTGTACCGAGGAAGCTGCCGTTGGATGTGATCGTGAACTACCAGTGCAGCCGCCACAAGATCTTCATTATCCGACGATGAATCGTCCGATGAACAAATGAAGTGGTGGAAGAAAAACTCATCTCCATTGTCCATACCTTTGTGGGCAAAGTTTCGAACACCTTGCGGTCGTGATGGCAAAAGAGGCCGCGATGATCACCTCGATGCAGCAGGGGTGGTGGGCGGCCGGCTACTGGCCGCTCTGGAGCACTCGTCGGAAGCTGCCGTGATCGCCGGCGGTCGTATCCCCACTGCCGCCGGCTACGATGACGACGACCAAACCTCTTTCGATCGACGGCCAAAACTACGACGAAAGCGCGGGCGTGGTGACGGCCATGTCGAGACATGGTTTGATATGGACGGTCAGGGGCTGCACGGTGAGGAGGCGGCCGGAGAATAGCGGCGGCGCCGGTGGCGGGGCGCGGTGGGAGAGGGGGTGGAGGCGTTGGAAGCGAAGGAACTGTTACTGTCCCCGACAGGCGGACCACGGGGGGACAAGGGCGTGCGGCCAACCCGCCCCGCGATGTCCGTTTTACCCCAAACTCGGAGCAAGTTTGGGCCGGGATGAGGCAAAAACGGACGGAATCCGGACATTTATCCGTTTGGGGCCACGCGTTGGACCGTGCTATTCATCCGTTCCGCCTCAAACGGACGCATCCGGACAAGATGAAGTCGCGTGCTGGAGTTGGCCTCACCCCTTCGAGATGCCACAACTTGCCCTTAATGGACACCCACACACAGAAAATCCCTCTCTCTCTCTCTCCCGCGTGCAGGTGCAGATCCGTCCGCAACTTGCAGTCGTAGGCAGCCGTAGCGGCAGAGCAGAGAGCGCTCGCGCCGCATCTGGACGGCATGGCATGCCGTGTCAGCAGCAGCTACCTCCTCCCCAGCCACACAAAAAATGGCGAGCTTTTACTGCCTCGGGCTCGCCGCTCTGCCCGTGTGGCCGTCCGGGGAAGAAGCGTTCCGCCCGTCGCCCGGATCCACAAAGCCGGGGGAAGGAGAGCGAGGCAACGGACCAGAAAAGCCGCCTTTTTTTAGTCCCTCCCGTCACCGCGGCTCACAGGTGCCGCTTTCCCATGCTCGCCTTCCGTCGTTAACGTCACCCTCACATCCGTCCCTCCCGTCCTCTTCATCATCCCTTGGCACCTTCTCTCCCGTGCCTCCCTCCATGCTCTCACTCTCCTGAGTCTCCTCCCTCCTTGTTCTGCCGCTGGTTCCATCCCCCTCCGTGGCCGCCATTGGCGCCGTCCGTGCTCCGTGAAGGTAACCTCACCTGCTTCCTCTCACTCTTCCTCCTCTGTTTCTCGGTTTCTAGTAGGCAGAGCCCCGGTGAGTTAGTGAGAGAGTGGTGTTCTGAACTTCTGATTCGTTCCTGCCTTCGCCTCTGAGCCGCTGGCTCTTGGCGACCTTGGCCATGGCGGCGCCGGGACAGGCGGAAATGGCAGAATGCGGTGGGATTCGGCGATTCTCCGAATCTGGTCCACGTCTTTCCCTCGCCAAATGAAAAAAAGATGCACAGTACCACTACTGATTCTCGAATCTCTCTACGACGCTGTTAAGATATTCGGAGGAATGGGGAACCGGAGGGCCGGAATCACGGAGACATTAACAATGAGTGCGTGGGGATCAAAGAGCCACCCCTCCCTTGGATCCGTGATTCGTCTCCGAGAGAGAAATGGCGGATTCATCCTTACGCCAGCAAATCTTTAAACTCACCTTTCATTTTGTGTGCCATTGACGCATTCAGCTCCTGACTTTGCTGCGCTTATTATGTGTCTGCCTGCCTGCTCTGAAGCGATGGCGAAAGTGACCCTGATCTTCAAGCTACCGTACTACACGCAATGGGGGCAGAGCCTCGTCATCGCCGGCTCCGCGCCGGTGCTCGGATCCTGGAACGTCAAGCAGGGGCTGGCCCTGAGCCCGGCTCACGAGGGGAACGCGCTGGTCTGGTGTGGCCAGGTTTCAGTCCCCGCTGTCTTCACCTGTGAGTACAGCTACCATGTGGTGGACGACCACAAGAACGTTCTCAGATGGGAGGCCGGGGAGAAGAAGAAGCTAGTGGTGCCGGAGGGTGTTAAGGACGGCGACGTCGTCGAGGTCCGCGACTGGTGGCAGGTACTGATTGAAAGTTGCATGTCTTCATTCAACTGTCCTCTTGCTTGCTGCTGTATATTTGCATTCTCTACAAGTATTAGCCACATTGGCAGCAACTTACCAACTTAGCTGAATGTTATGTATCTTTGTTGTTAAGTTGCTGCTTATATGACCATTTGGCAACACTGTTCGTTAGAGTAGTCCTAGAAGCTTGTTGTTCCTAAAAATTGCCGTTTATGATTAGTCGTCGTCTGGATTCAGGATGCTTCTGAAGCTCTTTTCCTCCGAAGTGCGTTCAAGAACGTCATTTTCAGCGCAACTGATAATGCTAAAAGGCAACTGCAGCCTCCTTCTCTCAGCAAAACTTTGGATCCTGAAGGTAATATTTTAAAACTGAAAGTCTCAAACCGATGGAATCAACTGGCACCGGAGAAGCCAATCAACACATACCTGATTTAAAAAAAAAACTAGCTAAATGCTCGTACGTTGCTACAGAATTTATATCTGTTGTATATTATTCATTGTTTAAATGCTTGTGCCGCCCGCCATAGTCCGTGAGTTCGTGCAAAATGAAGAACTATTATCTGAAAATCTACATCAATGGAAACAACCGTACGTGCTCCGTGCTAATTTGTAATAACTTAAGAGGTAAACGAACCGCCACCAGCTCAGATCTTTATAAGAGTAAAGATACTGCTAGGAGCCCGTGTGTTGCTACGGGTCGACAATAAATTTAGTTGAAAGATTACTGGAAACCTGTTAAAGTATTTGAAATAATCATGCAAAGTCCAGTTGGATTGATTGTCAAGCCATTGGCTCCAAACAATAAAAGGTCATCGTAATTTGTTGAAGAAAAATGCTATGAACATTAGTTTTTGCAGATTGCCTTATTGGCAATGCTTGAAACATTGGGATCTCTACAGGAATCAAGATAAATGCAAGGATAATTTTTTTAGAGTTTAGGACTGCCGTTTGATGCAGATCTGATGGTTGGTATAGTCCGAGATGAGCGGACTGCCGCCACAATAATAAGCAGCCACTGCAATTTTTTGAAGAAAAATGGTATGAACATTATTTTTTGCAGATTGCTTATTGGCAATGCTTGCAACATTGGCATCTCTACTGGAACCAAGATAAATACAAGGACACAAAAATAGGGTCTAGGACTGCCGTTTGGTGCAGATCTGGTGGTTGGTATAGTCCAAGATGAACGGACCGCCGCCATCGGTTTTGATCTTTACAAGAGTAAAGATTTGCTGAATAATAAAGAATGTAGCATAAGCTCTTTCCATGCTAAATACATGTTAAGTAAAACACTCTTTTCCTTCCTACTTTATAGTATTTGTAGAACGTTCCAGGTGATGTCTCGTGCTTGTAGTATTTACTATTTAAAGGAATTTTTCTATTTAGTCTTTACCAGCGGCGTAGCCAGGCCCCAGGCTACTAGGGCCATGGCCTGGGGCGTGGCATTACATCCCTTTGTATACTGTAGCAATTTTTGAGACTGTAGCAGTCGTAGTTACTGTAGCTACCAGGGCTGGCCCGGGGCGTAGCCCAGCCCTAGCTACGCCACTGGTCTTTACCAATGGAGTATCTGAAAGTAAAGAAAGAAATGAGCTAATTCTGCTTTGATGGTTAGATACAACATTAGCACTGAGCTGTGCCCTCAGCAGAACCTTATCGTACTTGGTGTGTGTGTGGCGTGGGCTTGTTTGTTACCTTGTTTGGCTTTGGTGGTTTGCTTTATATATAAAGCGGGGCAAAAGCCTTTTTCGGTACAACATTAGCATTATTTGAATTTGTCTTCTATGATCTTTGTTGAACAGATATTGTCGTGCAATTTATTATCAGTTGTCCTCGGCTAGCAGCTGGCTCTACTGTAAGTATTATTCATACACTATTGTTTCCGTTTATAAGCTATGTTTAGTTGTACTTAGCGCCCTTATCGCATCATAGTTCAATGAGTTATACTGGCTGGTGTCCTAACTATTGCCAATCACAAAACTTCAGGTTGTCGTCACAGGAAGTAACCTCGCGGTAGGAAATTGGAAAGCTCAAAATGGCCTCAAGCTCAACTATGTTGGAGATTCCATTTGGAAAGCCTACTGTGTGTTGCGGAAGTCTGAGTTCCCAGTAAAATATCCTTGTGCAAAAAGCTATTTTCTTATTTAGTATTTTTGTATTATTTGTTGTACCAACACTGATGTGTTGTCCTTAATAATATTCCACATATAAGTATTGTCAAGTTAATGAAGCAGGAGTCTCTTCATTGGAGTTTGGCCCAAACAGAGAGGTTGATGTGGATTTATCATCACCCAAGCCATCCAGACACATCTTATTATCTGATGGCTCCCTCCGGGTAACGTCTGCATTCATAATGAGTCATCCACTAAGAATGTTCTAGCAATTCATATATTCCTTGCCAGAAAGCTTGGTAGGTACATGCTACTATTTAGTTCCCGCAACTATTGACCATGCTATGGTGCATTAGGAAATGAACCATATTCAGATAGAACCCTGCCACGGCGTGCTTAGGCAAGAAAGCTGAGGATGTAGTATGCATCATACATGACTAGCGTGTCGGACTAATTTATCATTTGTTTTATCAGGAAGCACCATGGAGGGGTGCTGGTGTTGCCGTACCGATGTTCTCAATCAGGTCAAATGAGGATCTTGGTGTTGGAGAATTCCCAGATCTTAAACTTCTTGTTGACTGGGCAGTCAATTCGGGTTTTCATCTTGTTCAGCTCCTTCCTATCAATGATACTTCTGTTAACAAGATGTGGTGGGATTCATATCCATATAGGTACTACTAAGATACACTGCTTCATCCTCCCTTGTGCTTTCGCTTGAAGTATGAAAGACATATTTCTGAAGAGAAAATAATGTCCTACACGTTCTTATTTACAGCTCACTCTCCGTATTTGCGTTGCACCCCTTGTACCTGAGAGTGCAGTCGCTTTCAGATGCTATTCCAGCAGATGTTAAGGTCTAACTTCGTGTGCCTTTCATATTAACTCTTATACTAGTCTGTTTTGGCTTCTCGTTTCACTGATCTCTTCAATTCTGAATCACCTGATCCGGTACTCAATTTTGCATATTGTCACAGGAAGAGATTGCGAAGGCAAAGAAGGAGTTGGACAAAAAGGTAAATGTATTTTCACGCGTATAAAGTATCATTTATTTTCTGTCATCACTGCAAATGTAAAGCTCTGAATATGCTTTGCATTTGGGCTGGATGCACTTCTTGTCCTTGCTGCTCTTTTGCTATGCTTGCTCTTTAAATCAGATCATCCACTGTATTTGAAAAACTTCAAAAAGTGTGACTTTGCTCATGGAACCCAAATGGTTCTTGGAGTTTTTTGCAGATCTAACATTTTCCCCTAATGTTAAAATAGGACGTCGACTATGAGGCAGCGTTGGCCACGAAACTCAGAATTGCCCAAAAAATATTTAATTTAGAAAAGGACAAAGTGCTAAATTCAGCTCCGTTCAAGCAGTTCTTATCTGAAAATGAGGTATAACTGCTGGCATTTCATATTTTTTTTAGTCCACTTATTTCAAACTACATTTGATTGCTTTCATACCATGTTTCAATAGGAATGGTTGAAGCCATATGCTGCATTTTGCTTTCTTCGGGATTTCTTCGAGACATCAGATCACAGCCAGTGGGGTCGTTTTTCTCAGTTTTCCAAGGAGAAGGTATTGGAAATGATATGCTAATAATCCCATATTTCCTGCATAGCTTGCTAATAACATTCTATTTAGTAAATTCTGCGATTTGGTCTAGTTCTTTCTGAGAGCGCATATGGAAAATACACAGCTACTAAGAGATGTCTCTTTATGCAATTTCTTGCAGCTTGACAAGCTAGTCGCAGCAGATGCTTTGCACCATGATATTATACGCTTCCACTACTATATCCAATATCATCTATTTACACAAGTAAGTATTGGCCGTTGTCATTCAGAACTCTATAAATGTGTATATATTTGTGGACATTCATTCTCATTTCCT
The DNA here is from genome assembly GCA_902687465.1 of Secale cereale. Taxonomy (NCBI): domain Eukaryota; kingdom Viridiplantae; phylum Streptophyta; class Magnoliopsida; order Poales; family Poaceae; genus Secale; species Secale cereale. The sequence goes on along the minus strand of LR738710.1, from coordinate 86,228,881 downwards.
CCTTATTAGTTATCAGATGCAGCTGCATATGCAAGGAAGAACAAGGTTATTCTGAAAGGAGATTTACCTATTGGTGTTGATAGGAACAGCGTGGATACTTGGGTAAACCCTACATTATTTCGCATGAATACCGCTACTGGCGCACCTCCAGATTACTTTGCCAAAAGTGGACAAAATTGGGGTTTTCCTACATATAACTGGGAGGAGATGTCAAAGGATAATTATGGGTGGTGGCGAGCTCGTCTGACACAGGTTATTAACAGCACTGTTATATTTTTTCCCTGTCTGGCAGTCACCTTTGCTTGCCATTACTCATCTGCTATTAGCATGTTGCAGCTATCAAAATTCTTCACAGCGTATAGGATAGACCATATTTTGGGTTTCTTTAGGATCTGGGAGCTTCCAGATCATGCTGCCACAGGTCTCTGTGGAAAATTTAGACCTTCAATTCCTCTTAGTCAGGTTTGTTTCTTATCCGTTTAAAAGAAACAAAACGGACCAGAGAAAACCTCTATAGTAGTTTATCTGACTTGTTTCTGAGTTCACTTACAGGAGGAGCTTCTAGGTGATGGTATCTGGGATTTTGATCGGATGAGCCGCCCATATATTCGTCAGGACATGCTGGAGGTAACCATGTTCAAACCGATGTTCCGGAATTGTTTCAGTAAAGATGAGGGTGCCAGCAGCATGACGTTTTTATCATGTTTCAGGAGAAGTTTGGATCTCTTTGGACAGTTGTTGCAGCCAACTTTCTGCACGAGTATCAGAAACACTGCTACGAGGTAATGCAAAGCAGTTATATTCTCCTTTTATAACAGTTGGACATATGGGCTACTTGAGTCTGCATGTCAAATTATTATTGATAGCAACATATTATTAGTTCAGTAATTATTACAAGCATATATATTTCTCAATCTAAGGCATGTGAAATTTTTCCTGATGTTCTTTTACATGCCATTGCTTCCTTTAATTCCACTTGTCTTTGACTGGTTCATTCATGCATATAGTTCAAAGAGGAATGCAACACCGAGAAAAAGATTGTTACAAAGATTAAAACCAGTCCCGAAAAATCACTCTGGCTGGAGAAAGAAGACAGTATTCGGCGTGGTCTGTTCGATCTTCTACAGGTAATTCGGCCTTCTGTTGTGCACACACTGTATCCTCATGTTAATATTTTATTTTCTCCTAACATCCGCCTCCTTTTTCTTCTATCAAATTTTGACTAATACTTTTGAAAACATATTAAAGTAGATCTGTTTGTTTGTTCTGCAGAATATAGTCCTCATCAGAGATCCTGAGGACTCCACAAAGTACTATCCCCGTTTTAACCTGGAGGATACTTCAAGTTTTAGGGACTTAGATGAACATAGGTAATCTTTTTTTCACAGTTATAGGTGCTTCTGGTTGATCTGTAAAGTTTCTTCAGGCTTGTTGATATTGATTAAGTACTTAGTGCAACAGACTAATGGCGTATGAGCATTGTGATGTTGTACTTAGTTGCAATTTTTATCTTCATCGTACTGCTATAACCTCTTAGTTGCATAGTCATGGTTCATATTATGCATTTCCTCAAGAAAAATGAATTATATCTTTAGTAGGCAGTTTGCTATCAAGATAATCAAAATAGTGTGCAACCAACTTTAGTTTCTTGCTTATACTCCCTCCGTCCGAAAAAGCTTGTCCCAAGCTTGCCCCTCAAATGGATGTATCTAGCACTAACTTGGTGCTAGATACATCCATTTGAGGGACAAGCTTTTTCGGACAAAGGGAGTAGTACGCTCTTGATTTTAACATTATGTCCTAACCAAATCTTTCTTTATTGACTATTTCATCTTCTCATCGATGTTTTTTTGCAGCAAAAATGTCCTTAGAAGATTATACCATGACTACTATTTTGTTCGCCAAGAAAATCTTTGGCGACAAAATGCACTGAAGACTCTACCTGTTCTATTGGACTGTTCGGATATGTTGGCATGCGGGGAAGATCTTGGTCTTATCCCTGCTTGTGTTCACCCTGTATGGCATCTTTCCTGGACATGCTAAAAAATAACTATTGGTTTGTGCTGACTATGTTCTTAAAATAACAGTAAGATATTTATCCAGGTTATGCTAGAACTCGCGTTGATTGGATTGCGTATCCAGAGAATGCCTAGTGAACCAGGCTTGGAATTTGATATTCCGTCCAAGTACAGCTATATGACGGTGTGTTTCACTCTTTTGCCAGTATTACACTCTAATTTTTTAGAAGAAAGTTTACAGTATTATATTAAGACAAAATTTAAAGTAATAGTTGGAAATATAAGTAAAAGTATGCTACATCAGATGATAAATTGTGTTGGATGACCTTCCAGGTTTGTGCTCCCTCATGTCATGATTGCTCCACATTACGTGCTTGGTGGGAAGGAGATGAAGGGACAAGAAGTCGTTTTTACAAGACTGTAATTGGCAGCGACAAAGAGGCCCCATCTCGTTGCACCCCAGAAGTAGTAAACTTCATTCTTCAGCAGCATTTCGATGCACCGTCAATGTGGGCAATCTTTCCGCTACAGGTATAGGACTTCAACCTGTACCATATACTCCCGAATTGATCTTGTAACAGATCCGCAATCTTTTTCAAAAAAATCTATTCCTGCTTTTTTTGATCCAGTCATCCAGTAAAAACATGTCGTTTGGACATAATTTTGGCTAAACTTTTACAGCATTGACAGCCAATAAATTTGAAAATATTGGATTGGATTTGTCTCAAAATTTATTTTCAAATGTTAACATTTTTTGGGTTTTATAATTATATTGTAGTACAAATTAATGATCAAACTTATCTTTTGGAGACTATCAAATGTCCAAACATCATATTTTTAAGTACTGGAGGGGGTACTATGATTGGGGTTTTAACAGAAACAAGTACATGAATAAACTTGGGGTTTCTTCTTTACCAGGATCTGCTCGCTCTGAAAGACAAATACACCGCAAGACCAGCAGCGGAAGAAACAATCAACGATCCCACTAACCCGAGGCATTATTGGAGATTCCGTGAGTTGATTTTTCCTGACACAATGCCTCTTGTTCGTGCAAATACAATATACTACTCCCTCCGTCCGGAAATACTTGTCATCAAAATGTATACAAGAGGATGTATCTAGATGTATTTTAGTTCTAGATACATCTTTTTTTGTTCATTTTGATGACAAGTATTTTCGGACGGAGGGAGTACCTGTTTCGTGATTTGTCTGGTTTTAGTGGCAAGGTTGAAACATTTTTACAGTTCAGTATGTGTTCCTGCCAGTGTCTACTTAACCATTTGATGTGGAGCTATACACATCACCGGAGGTGGCACGGCGGACCAATTTAATATCTGGGGACAAAAGCATCATCAAAATGAATAGATAACACCCGGGAGAACTTGTAGCACACTATCGTTTTCGAACGATTCGTCACCGTAGCCTTTCTAAGCTAAAGTGACACCTTTGAAGCCTCGCATGCGATTTGTGTTCCTATTGTGTATATTTAACCCCGGAAAGCGTATCTCTTTCCCCACCCCCCTTGGATCTAACTTGTTCTCCCAAAATACATCTGCTGCAGGCCTACATGTGCCACTGGAGTCCATGCTGGAGGACAAGGACATCCAGGCGACCATCAAGAACCTCGTCACAAGCAGCGGGAGGTCATTCCCTGGCAAGAAAACAGACAAGGCCTAGTCGACCGGCAAATCGTAGGAACAAACAAAAAGACCGCGAAGAACGGTCGTCGCCGAGCGGGATCATGATCACGAGGAATATATATAGGATAATAAGGTGGTGTATTACCGCCATGTCCGTTGAGCTGATGTTGTTTCAGCCAGAGAAGTCGTTCCGCCCGCTCATAATTTTTCGACGCTATGGAAAATAATAACTACTGGTATATCACTCTATGTCAAGCCGGCTTGTGAAATAAATGTTTTTGGTCGACGAGATCTCCGGCCGTGCCTCGCCTTCGCTTGTTTCTTTTATTCTGCATGTTTTCTACTCATGTGTGATTCAAGGCCCTGAAATGGAGTCCCTGATGGATGTAGTACATGATTCGCAATTTGCTCTGAGAGAGCTGTTCTTTTTTATCTTCTTCGTATGGTCTTGCTGTGAACCGTGTCCTCTGAAGTCTGAACCTGGGTTCTGGCTAGGTGTAGATGCGGTTCCATTTTTTTTGGTGCGGAGCAAAAGGGGAAACCAGAAACGTCACCATGTCCCCATTATTACTCTATTATACAAAAAGGGGTTAGCTTTTGAAGCTTAGGCTTAGTTAGGTTATACTGCCAGATGCCAATTCATCACTGAAGCAACAGCGAAAGTGTCGCTGGCTTTTTTGAAGGCTAGGGTCGCAGCACTCATCTTGCCTGTGCGATAGTTAGTTTAACTGTTCCATTCCATACCGGCATATGGCATATGCATGGTGGATCTTGCTCGCCCTTTGTTGGTAGCACGGTAGCAGTAGGGCTCCTACATGGCTTTTATTTGTGGGCAGGTGCCCATCTTTTGCCGCCGGCCATCTGATGGCAACAGTGTAAACTTCAAAAATTGAAATTGACACGAGTAGGACTTGTTTGGTAGCCGTTCCAGTGCAGCCTGGCTCGATGAAGCCTGGCTTGATGGAAACAGCCTTAAAACCAACATCTGCAACATGTTTGGTTGCCGCATCGACACTTCGTGCATTAGGGTATAGCTTTGCGCGCGGTGTTTGGTTATCTGCATTGTCTAAACTCACACATAACAGCGTAAAAAAAAACTTACACATAAGCACGTTGTTTGGTTGCACACAGGTTGTGAGTTGTGCTAACCTTGTACCCTATGTGGCGAGGTTACCATACACACGTTCACAGCTACCACACCAACGCCACAACACTGCAATGGCGATGAACTGCACGATGATGATCAACTTCTTCACCCCAAAGTGTGGCGCCACCTTGCCAACTTCAACCTTGCATGTCTGCTTTCGCACAAACTTGGCGTAAGCATCTTCTACCGTGTGCCTAGTCTTAAACTCTCTGTGGTTGATTTCACTGTACTATGAATATTGTTGGTTGCAAGCTTCCCATGAACTGTAAACCCCTGGCTCCCTCCCGACGAACACCACATACCACTTGTCCTAGCAGTGCACAAAGAGCAATAGTTGAAGCAGCAAGCAATAGAGTAATCAATCAGCAAGCAAAGGAGCACATGAACAACAAGCAATGGAGCACAGGGGCGGAGCTACGTTGGGGCAAACCAATGCCGTGGCCCGCCCAGCCCCCGGGGAACACAACCTAAAAAGTCTGTCCAGCTTAGCAAGGATGAATTATATTTTATGCTCTCCAATGGCCTGGCCCGCCCAAACATAGGACTGTAGCTCCGCCACTGATGGAGCAGAAGGGAAGTAGTAAGCATGCATGATCATATGGCATAGCAAGTTCAACCTAGCACTACTATGATGTCATCCTACCACCACATCAAAAAGAGGGTGTCATCCTACCACCGCAAGTTCATCCTACCACCACATAGCAAGTTCACGATCATCATGAGGGTTAGTATATACCACCTCAACAAAATACCTCCTCCATTAGGCCGCCCCTATTGATGGGAACCACGGGCTAATACCTCGAACACCTCTGAATCAGCAGGCATCTACTCATCGAGGGGGGGGGGGGTTGCTGGGAGTCCTCAACATAGGACGCATCGAAGTGGCAGTCGGACATGACAAGGGCCTAACTAAGATCTTGCGTCTGCGTGGCCATGTCCTCTCATCGATTTTCTCGGAGACACGCGCAAGCTCGTGCCATCTCCGTGATCGCACGAGCTCAGCGCCGCATTCCCCTCCCCTGCTTCAGCTGAGTCTGGTTCTCCAGAAAATGCTGATTCGAGCGTAGCAGTTGGGTCTGGTTAGGAAGTGCTTTAAACTTCGTGCGATGCAGGCCGAACAGTGTACGCGGGCAACTAAACATGCCGGATTCTTCTCGCGCGTGCCTGGTTGGGTCTAATGCAAGCAACCAAACACGTTCATAGTGTATCCTACTCTGCTCGCTGGCTCAGCGAGCGCTTGATCCGGAGAGACATGACCTATGTATGACAAGGGGGGATGCCAAGTGGGGCGGGTTGGCAGATAATACCATAGCACAAATGTAGTACTCTCTATAACATCATAACATAAATGCAGTACTCCCTACAAAAGCATATGATATAAGTCCATAACACAAATATAGTACTACCTCCGTTTCGGTGAATAAGTCATTCGCGTAGTTCTAGGTCGACGATTTAATTATCTAAATATGTATTATATGTGATAAAATATATATTTAGAAACTACATCCATGTAGAAATCTACTGATATACTTTTCATGACATAAAACACATATTTAATTCCTCAAATCGATGATCTAGAACTACGTGAATGACTTATTCACCTAGACGGAGATAGTACTCCCAACAATCTATTATTTGTAACTACACCTAATAAGACACATCTCTTCCTCCCTGGTAGCAACGTGGGCCTCCCCACCTACATGCCAGCCAATCATTGTTTTTTTTTGGGAAACCATTTCTTTGTACCCCGACTGTAATCGCTCAATCGGCCGCCTCCGATGCCCTTGGATCTCGCCTGGTCGTGTGGTGTAGAGTGCTCATCTCTCTCGGTAAGGGCATGTACAATGGTTGCTAAGATAGTCTTATCTTAAGTTTTGCATGTAAATTAGAGATGACAAAAAAACAAGTCTACAATGGGTCATCTCTTAGCCTTATCTTCAATAATTAGTTATTCCTAAAAACATGGTGAGACAAATTGTGCTAAGCTATATCTCTTGTCTTTGCTTAAATAAGCTAAGACAAGCCTTCTCTTATGATTTCTTTCTCCTCCACCTCATCATTTATCTTACGTGGCATCCTTAAGCTAGAACCATTGTACATGCCCTAAAGCACCAACGTGAAGTACGCCTGTCAGGTAAAGCAGTTACCACGTACCCGGTGGCGAAGGTAGGGCGGCCAGCACAGGCCAAGGCCCACCCCAACATGATGACAGTTGTTGCATGCATGAACACTACAGTAGCATTTTATTGATCCTAAAAAATCAGTAGAATTTTTTTTTAGCATCAGTACAGACGCAAGCGCTCATATACACGCGCATACATCCACCCTTATGAACACACACGCACATCCTATCCCTATGAGCACATCCGAGAAACTGAGCCGGCATATCATCTTGAGATTTACGAAGTCACCGTAGGCGTCTCGTCGTCGACGGAAACGTCTCCTCCCACTGAAAACGCATTGCCGGAAATCCTGAAATAAATCTAGGAATAATGCGAGCACCAGGATTTGAACCATGTGGGTTAGGGATATCACTGTGCACCTAACCATCTCAGCCACAGATTGGTTCGCAAAAACAGTAGCATTTTATTTTGGTTTTTCCTACAACCGCCCCTCCTCAACACTAGTAGGATTTGAGGAGTACTGCCTCGGCCACTGCACGCACCCCATCATTCTCCACCGATCAAAGCCTCAAACGCCATCCCCTCATCTGCCAATTCTCGTTCTTTTGGCTTTCCCTGTCAGGTAAGGCAGTTGCCACGTACCCGGTGGCGGAGGCTGGCGCCCAGCGCGCTTCGCCGGGTAACGGGGACAAGTGTAGGCACGCATTTCGTACGAAGTTTGGACTTTGGACGTGACGCCCTGCTTTGAAAAATACACTCTGCGTGAAAACAACGTATGGCTGTGTTTCCAAATCAACGGGTGCGCCTTTACCTGTATTTACCTATGACAGTGCCCGATGCTAGACATCCTGGAAAACATGGCCAGGGGCGTGCCACACGTGCCGTCTTCCTCTAAAGCCCGCCTAGCTAGTAGCTACTACGTACTACCCCTAGCTCGGAAAGAAAGAAAAGAAAGAAAGAAGCTGAGCAACAGCCGCCGGTTTTTAACAAATGAGATAACCCTGCTCGCTTTACGCACCAAACCCATCATAAACACACTTGGTTACTACGCGGCCGAGCTTGGACCATAGTATTCGCCACCGGTCGTTGGCGCGCGCTCGCAACTGACGCACGTTCCACAGGCCCCGCGATCCCCCGGGCTAGGACCTACACGAGCCTAGGACGGACGGACGGACGGAATGCGATGCTCCGTCGGACGTCGGTGATCGGCAAGCAAGCAGAGCACGGGCCACCGTCCGTCTTGTCTGTCTAATTGGGAGTTTGACGAGGAAGGACGGGAATTTAAAGCGGGGGAGGAGATCTCCTTGCCTGCCACCTCTCCTGTTGCCTCCCATGTCCCATGTCTCTCGACCGGTTGGTGGCCGCCGGCAATGCCATTGCCTTTGGCATCCCACCGCTGCTTTAATTGACCGCCCCCCATCTTAAACCAGGAAGAAAAAAATGTACTCCACTTAATGACTAGGAGTAGTTTGCATGGAAATTCAATTCTTTCAACCGCAACAACAACAAAGAAAAGTAAATTCTTTCTGTAAAGCTTACGGGGGTCAAAATACGCCACCCAATGACTTGTTGAGGAGTTCCGTTGAATATTATGTACAAGGAAAAGAAAAAAAGGAAACAAACAAACAAACAAAGGTAGGCAGCATACGCTTGGGTCGAGCTGCAGTTTCGGTTAGCTAGCGGTGCTCATGGCGTTTTTGCCATGGCCTTTGCATGCCGAGCTATGGCTTCTCCCGGGTTTCATCTTTCATGGGTACCCTGTGGCGAGGCAGTCCGCCCAGAACTTGCGGTCCTCCTCCTGCCGCGCCGCCACCCGCTTCGGGTCCTCCGCCTTCTTCTCCTCCGCCTCACGACCCACCGCCGAGGGGAACGCGCCGCCGGCCCCGCCCGCCGCTCGTTTCTTCTTCCACCAGACGCTCGCCGTGCTGACCTCCTCCTCGTCGTCGGCTTCCTGCGGATGCTGCTGCTGCTGCTGCTGGTAGTAGCCCCAGTACTCGTCCACCTCCACGCAGCTGCCGCTGCACCCGTCGTCGTCCTCTCCCTCGTCCCCGATCGCCGTCGGCCGGTGCGGGTGGGGGCACGACGACTCGGCCACGCTCTCGCTGTCGCTGCTGCCGTCGTCGGGGAGGAGCGCGGCGGCGTTGTCGGCGGCGTGCGGCCTTGGAAGCGCGTGGGCGATGGGCGGCGGCGGCGGGTAGTAGTGTGCCGTGGCCATCGGCGCCGCACTGTTGAGAGAGGAGGGGAGGGGAGGTGGGGATGCGTGGGTTTGGTGGTTGTCTCCGGCGGCGAGGTGGACGGAGACCCTTCGTATTTATAGCGCGCACCCACCGTTTTTAAAGAGCTTCCCACTGCTTCGCCACACGCAAAAAATGTAAAAGAGACGATGACGATGCCGATAAACTATTGGATTTTAGTCGGTCTACTGAAACCCTCAGATTATGTTGGACAGTTGGTGTAAGTTCAGGATAGTATATATAGGAAATCCTTGGTCAGCCTTTGCATCATTTCTATTGTATTTTTTTAGAATGATGTACTCGCTCCGTTCACAAAATATAAAATATAAGATCTTTGGACATTTCAACATGATCTACATATAGACTAAAATGAGTGAACAAACACATTAAAATATGTCTATATACATGCGATTCGGAAAAAAAGTTAGAATATCTTATGTCTGTGAACGGAGGTAGCAATAGTCAGTTTTGTTTATCATTTTCCCGCAACTTTTTTGTTTACCATTTTTTGTTGGGGAACGTAGTATTTTAAAATTTTCCTACGATCACGCAAGATCTATCTACCAGATGCATAGCAACGAGAGGGGAGAGTGCGTCTACGTACCCTCGTAGACCGGAAGCGGAAGCGTCAAGTGACGCGGTTGATGTTGTCGAACTTCTTCGCGATCCAACCGATCAAGCACCGAACGTACGGCACCTCCGCGTTCAGCACACGTTCAGCTTGATGACGTCCCACGAGCTCTTGATCCAGTTGAGCTTCACGGGAGAGTTTCGTCAGCACGATGGTGTGGTGACGGATATGATGTATTCACCGGCGCAGGGCTTCGCCTAAGCTCCGCGACGGTACGACCGAGGTGTGTTTCTGTGGAGGGGGGCACCGCACACGGCTAAAACAATTCAACTTGTGTGTCTTTGGGTGCCCCCTGCCCCCGTATATAAAGGAGCAAGGGGGAAGGCCGGCCGGCCCTTGTTTGGTGCGGCTAGAGGAGCAATCCTAGTAGGAATCACCAAAGAAGGAAGAGAGGGAAAGGAAAAGAGGGAGAGGTGGCACCCCCAATCCTAGTCCAACTAGGAACCCTAGGTGGGGCGCCGGCCAGTCCTATGGGCTGCCTCTCTCTTTCCCTTAAGGCCCACTATGGACCACCCCCCTTCGTAGGGGGTTCCGGTAACCCCCTCCGACAATCCCGTTAAATCCGAAACTTTTCTGGAACACTTCCGGTGTCCGAATATAGTCGTCCAATATATCAATCTTTATGTCTCGGACATTCCGAGACTCCTCGTCATGTCCGTGATCTCATCCGGGACTCCGAACTACCTTCGTTACATCAAAACTCATAAACTCATAATACCGATCGTCATCAAACGTTAAGCGTGCGGACCCTACGGGTTCGAGAACTATGTAGACATGACCGAGACTCATCTCCGGTCAATAACCAATAGCGGAACCTGGATGTTCATATTGGCTCCTACATATTCTACGAAGATCTTTTATCGGTCAGAACCGCATAACAACATACGTTGTTCCTTTTGTCATCGGTATGTTACTTGTCCGAGATTCGATCGTCGGTATCTCTATACCTAGTTCAATCTCGTTACCGGCAAGTCTCTTTACTCGTTCCGTAACACATCATCTCGTGACTAACTCATTAGTCTTTTTGCTTGCAAGGCTTATTATGATGTGTGTTACCGAGAGGGCCCAGTGATACCTCTCCGACACTCGGAGTGACAAATCCTAATCTTGATCTATGCCAACACCACGAATACTTTCGGAGACACCTGTAGAGCATCTTTATGATCACCCAGTTACGTTGTGACGTTTGATAGCACACAAGGTGTTCCTACGGTATTCGGGAGTTGCATAATCTCATAGTCATAGGAACATGTATAAGTCATGAAGAAAGCAATAGCAGTAAAACTAAACGATCATAGTGCTATGCTAACGGATGGGTCTTGTCCATCACATCATTCTCCTAATGATGTGATCCCGTTGATCAAATGACAACTCATGTCAATGGTTAGGAAACATAACCATCTTTGATCAATGAGCTAGTCTAGTAGAGGCATACTAGGGACACTCTGTTTTGTCTATGTATTCACACATGTACTAAGTTTCCGGTTAATACAATTCTACCATGAATAATAAACATTTATCATGATATAAGGAAATATAAATAACATCTTTATTATTGCCTCTAGGGCATATTTCCTACAGTCTCCCACTTGCACTAGAGTCAATAATCTAGCTCACATCGCCATGTGATTTAATACCGATAGTTCACATCGTTATGTGAATAACACCCATAGTTCACATCACCATGTGACCAACACCCAAAGGGTTTACTAGAGTCAATAATCTAGTTCACATCGCTATGTGATTAATACCCAAGAGTAATAAGGTGTGATCATGTTTTGCTTGTGAGAGAAGTTTAGTCAACGTGTCTGTCACATTCAGATCCGTATGTATTTCGCAAATTTCTATGTCTACAATGCTCTACATGGAGCTACTCTAGCTAATTGCTCCCACTTTCAATACGCATCCAGATTGATACTTAGAGTCATCTGGATTTAGTGTCAAAGCTTGCATCGGCGTAACCCTTTACGACGAACTCTTTATCACCTCCATAATCGAGAAACATTTCCTTAGTCATCTAGTTACTAAGGATAATTTTGACCGCTGTACAGTGATCTACTCCTGGATCACTATTGTACCCCCTTGACAAACTTATGGCAAGGTACACAACATGTTTGGTACACAGCATGGCATACTTTATAGAACCTATGGCTGAGGCATAGGGAATGACTTTCATTCTCTCTATATTTTTCTGCCGTGGTCTGGCTTTGAGTCTTACTCAACTTCACACCTTACAAGTCATGCAAGAACTCCTTCTTTGACTGATCCATTTTGAACTACTTCAAAATCTTATCAAGGTATGTACTCATCGAAAGTCTTATCAAGCGTCTTGATCTATCTCTATAGATCTTGATGCCCAATATGTAAGCAGCTTCACCAAGGTCTTTCTTTGAAAAACTCCTTTCAAACACTCCTTTATGCTTTCTAGAAAATTCTACATCATTTCCGATCGACAATACGTCATTCACATATACTTATCAGAAAGGTTGTAGTGCTCCCACTCACTTCTTGTAAATACAGGCTTCACCGCAAGTCTGTATAAATCTATATGCTTTGATCAACTTATCAAAGCGTATATTCCAACTCCGAGATGCTTGCACCAGTCCATAGATGGATCGCTGGAGCTTGCATATTTTGTTAGCACCTTTTGGATCGACAAAACCTTCTGGTTGCATCATATACAACTCTTCTTTGAGATATCCATTCAGGAATGCAGTTTTGACATCCATTTGCCAGATTTCATAATCATAAAATGCGGCAATTGCTAACATGATTCGGACAGACTTAAGCATCGCTACAGGTGAGAAAGTTTCATCGTAGTCAACTCCTTGAACTTGTCGAAAAACTTTCGCAACAAGTCGAGCTTTGTAAACAGTAACATTACCGTCTGCGTCGGTCTTCCTCTTGAAGATCCATTTATTTTCGATGGCTTGCCGATCATCGGGCAAGTCAACCAAAGTCCACACTTTGTTCTCATACATGGATCCCATCTCAGATTTCATGGCTTCAAGCCATTTTGCGGAATCTGGGCTCATCATCGCTTCCTCATAGTTCGTAGGTTCATCATGGTCTAGTAACATGATTTCCAGAACTGGGATGCCGTACCACTCTGGTACGGAACGTACTCTGGTTGATCTACGACGTTCAGCAGAAACTTGATCCGAAGTTTCATGATCATCATCATTAACTTCCTCATTTATTGGTGTAGGAATCACTGGAACAATTTTCTGTGATATACTACTTTCCAATCCGGGAGAAGGTATAATTACCTCATCAAGTTCTACTTTCCTCCCACTCACTTCTTTCGAGAGAAACTCCTTCTCTAGAAAGGATTCATTCTTAGCAACGAATATCTTGCCTTCGGATCTGTGATAGAAGGTGTACCCAACAGTCTCTTTTGGGTATCCTATGAAGACACATTTCTCCGACTTGGGTTCGAGCTTATCAGGTTGAACCTTTTTCACATAAGCATCGCAGCCCCAAACTTTAAGAAACGACAACTTTGGTTTCTTGCCAAACCATAGTTCATAAGGTGTCGTATCAACGGATTTAGATGGTGCCCTATTTAACGTGAATGCAGCTGTCTCTAAAGCATAACCCCAAAACGATAGTGGTAAATCGGTAAGAGACATCATAGATCGTACCATATCCAATAAAGTACGGTTACGACGTTCGGACACACCATTACGCTGTGGTGTTCCGGGTGGCGTGAGTTGTGAAACTATTCCACATTGTTTCAAATGAAGACCAAACTCGTAACTCAAATATTCTCCTCCACGATCAGATCGTAGAAATTTTATTTTCTTGTTACGATGATTCTCTACTTCACTCTGAAATTCTTTGAACTTTTCAAATGTTTCAGACTTGTGCTTCATTAAGTAGATATACCCATATCTGCTCAAATCATCAGTGAAGGTCAGAAAATAACGATACCCGCCGCGTGCTTCAACACTCATTGGTCCACATACATCAGTATGTATGATTTCCAACAAATCTGTTGCTCGCTCCATGGTTCCGGAGAACGGAGTTTTAGTCATCTTGCCCATGAGGCATGGTTCGCAAGCACCAAGTGATTCATAATCAAGTGATTCCAAAAGTCCATCATTATGGAGTTTCTTCATGCGTTTTACACCAATATGACCTAAACGGCAGTGCCACAAATAAGTTGCACTATCATTATTAACCTTGCATCTTTTGGCTTCAATATTATGAATATGTGTATCACACGATCGAGATCCAACAAACTATTTTCATTGGGTGTATGACCATAGAAGGTTTTATTCATGTAAACAGAACAACAATTATTCTCTAACTTACATGAATAACCGTATTGCTATAAACATGATCAAATCATATTCATGCTCAACACAAACACCAAATAACACTTATTTAGGTTCAACACTAATCCCGAAAGTATAGGGAGTGTGCGATGATGATCATATCAATCTTGGAACTGCTTCCAATACACATCGTCACTTCATCCTTTAACTAGTTTATGTTCATTATGCAACTCCCACTTCAAGTTACTACTCTTTAGCAACTGAACCAGTATCAAATACCGAGGGGTTGCTATGAACACTAGTAAAATACACATCAATAATCTGTATATCAAATATACCTTTGTTCACTTTGCCATCCTTCTTATCCGCCAAGTATCTAGGGCAGTTCCACTTCCGGTGACCATTTCCTTTGCAGTAGAAGCACTTAGTTTCAGACTTGAGTTTAGCTTTGGGTTTCTTCATGGGAGTGACAACTTGCTTGCCATTCTTCTTGAAGTTCCCCTTCTATCCCTTTGCCCTTTACTTGAAACAAGTGGTCTTATTAACCATCAACACTTGATGTTCTTTCTTGATTTCTACCTTCGCCGATTTCAGCATTGCGAAGAGCTCAGGAATTACCTTCATCATCCCTTGCATATTATAGTTCATCACGAAGTTCTACTAACTTGGTGATAGTGACTAGAGAACTTTGTCAATTACTATCTTATCTGGAAGATTAACTCCCACTTGATTCAAGTAATTGTAGTACCCAGACAATCTGAGCACATGCTCACTGGTTGAGCTATTCTCCTCCATCTTGTAGGCAAAGTACTGTCAGAAGTCTTATACCTCTCGACATGGGCATGAGTATGAAATACTAATTTCAACTCTTGGAACATCTCATATGCTCCGTGGCGTTCAAAACATTTTTGAAGTCCCGGTTATAAGCCGTAAAGCATGGTGCACTAAACTATCAAGTAGTCATCATATCGAGCTTTTGTCAAAACGTTCATAACGTCTACATCTGCTCCTGCAATAGGTCTGTCACCTAGCGATGCATCAAGGACATAATTCTTCTGTGCAGCAATGAGGATAATCCTCAGGTTACGGAACAATTCCGCATCATTGCTACTAACATCTTTCAACTTAGTTTTCTCTAGGAACATATAAAAAATAAACGGGGAGCAATATCGTGAGCTATTGATCTACAACATAGATATGCTAATACTACAAGGACTAAGTTCATGATAAATTAAAGTTCAATTTAATCATATTAATTTAAAGAACTCCCACTTAGATAGACATCCCTCCGGTCATCTAAATGATCACGTGATCCAAATCAACTAAACCATGTCCGATCATCACGTGAGATGGAGTAGTTTCAATGGTGAACATCTTATGTTGATCATATCTACTATATGATTCACGCTCGACCTTTCGGTCTCGAGTGTTCCGAGGCCATATCTGCATATGCTAGGCTCGTCAAGTTTAACCCGAGTATTCTGCGTGTGCAAAACTGGCTTACACCCGTTGTATTTGAACGTAGAGCTTATCACACCCGATCATCACGTGGTGTCTCGGCACGACGAACTTTCGCAACGGTGCATACTCAGGGAGAACACTTATACCTTGAAATTTAGTAAGGGGTCATCTTATAATGCTACCGCCGTTCTAAGCAAAATAAGAAGCATAATAAGATAAACATCACATGCAATCAAAATATGTGACATGATATGGCCATCATCATCTTGTGCTTTTGATCTCCATTTCCAAAGCACCTTCATGATCACCTTCGTCACCGGCGCGACACCTTGATCTCCATCGTAGCATCGTTGTCGTCTCGCCAACTATTGCTTCTACGACTATCGCTACCGCTTAGTGATAAAGTAAAGCAATTACATGGCGACTGAATTTCATACAATAAAGCGACAACCATATGGCTCCTGCCAGTTGCCGATAACATTACAAAACATGATCATCTCATACAATACCGTATAATTCATCATGTCTTGACCATATCACATCACAACATGCCCTGCAAAAACAAGTTAGACGTCCTCTACTTTGTTGTTGCAAGTTTTACGTGGCTGCTACGGGCTTAGCAAGAACCGTTCTTACCTACGCATATAAAACCACAACGATGTTTCGTCAAGTATGTGCTGTTTTAACCTACACAAGGACCGGGCGTAGCCACACTTGATTCAGCTAAAGTGAGAGAGACAGACACCCGCCAGTCACCTTTAAGCAACGAGTGCTCGTAACGGTGAAACCAGTCTCGCGTAAGCGTACGCGTAATGTCGGTTCGGGCCGCTTCATCTCACAATACCGCCGAAGCAAAGTATGACATGCTGGTAAGCAGTATGACTAGTATCGCCCACAACTCATTGTGTTTTACTCGTGCATATCATCTACGCATAGACCTGGCTCATGATGCCACTGTTGGGGAACGTAGTATTTTAAAATTTTCCTACGATCACGCAAGATCTATCTACCAGATGCATAGCAACGAGAGGGGAGAGTGTGTCTACGTACCCTCGTAGACCGGGAGCGGAAGCGTCAAGTGACGCGGTTGATGTTGTCGAACTTCTTCGCGATCCAACCGATCAAGCACCGAACGTACGGCACCTCCGCGTTCAGCACACGTTCAGCTTGATGACGTCCCACGAGCTCTTGATCCAGTTGAGCTTCACGGGAGAGTTTCGTCAGCACGATGGTGTGGTGACGGATATGATGTATTCATCGGCGCAGGGCTTCGCCTAAGCTCCGCGATGATATGACCGAGGTGTGTTTCTGTGGAGGGGGGCACCGCACACGGCTAAAACAATTCAACTTGTGTGTCTTTGGGTGTCCCCCTGCCCCCGTATATAAAGGAGCAAGGGGGAGGCCGGCCGGCCCTTGTTTGGTGCGGCTAGAGGAGCAATCCTACTAGGAATAGGATTGCAATCCTATTCCTAGTAGGAATCACCAAAGAAGGAAGAGAGGGAAAGGAAAAGAGGGAGAGGTGGCGCCCCCAATCCTAGTCCAACTAGGAACCCTAGGTGGGGCGCCGGCCAGCCCTATGGGCTGCCTCTCTCTTTCCCTTAAGGCCCACTATGGACCATCCCCCTTCGTAGGGGGTTCCGGTAACCCCCTCCGGCAATCCCGTTAAATCCGAAACTTTTCCGGAACACTTCCGGTGTCCGAATATAGTCGTCCAATATATCAATCTTTATGTCTCGGACATTCCGAGACTCCTCGTCATGTCCGTGATCTCATCCGGGACTCCGAACTACCTTCGGTACATCAAAACTCATAAACTCATAATACCGATCGTCATCAAACGTTAAGCGTGCGGACCCTACGGGTTCGAGAACTATGTAGACATGACCGAGACTCATCTCCGGTCAATAACCAATAGCGGAACCTGGATGTTCATATTGGCTCCTACATATTCTACGAAGATCTTTTATCGGTCAGAACCGCATAACAACATACGTTGTTCCTTTTGTCATCGGTATGTTACTTGTCCGAGATTCGATCGTCGGTATCTCTATACCTAGTTCAATCTCGTTACCGGCAAGTCTCTTTACTCGTTCCGTAACACATCATCTCCTGACTAACTCATTAGTCTTTTTGCTTGCAAGGCTTATTGTGATGTGTGTTACCGAGAGGGCCCAGAGATACCTCTCCGACACTCGGAGTGACAAATCCTAATCTTGATCTATGCCAACACCACGAATACTTTCGGAGACACCTGTAGAGCATCTTTATGATCACCTAGTTACGTTGTGACGTTTGATAGCACACAAGGTGTTCCTACGGTATTCGGGAGTTGCATAATCTCATAGTCATAGGAACATGTATAAGTCATGAAGAAAGCAATAGCAGTAAAATTAAACGATCATAGTGCTATGCTAACGGATGGGTCTTGTCCATTACATCATTCTCCTAATGATGTGATCCCGTTGATCAAATGACAACTCATGTCTATGGTTAGGAAACATAACCATCTTTGATCAATGAGCTAGTCTAGTAGAGGCATACTAGGGACACTCTGTTTTGTCTATGTATTCACACATGTACTAAGTTTCCGGTTAATACAATTCTAGCATGAATAATAAACATTTATCATGATATAAGGAAATATAAATAACATCTTTATTATTGCCTCTAGGGCATATTTCCTTCATTTTTATATGAGGATAATTTTCAAATATAAATAATTAATGACATGATCATATAATCTTCACCTAGTACGTACAAATATGGAAGAAAATAATATGTAATTATTAGATGATGGTAAGTAAGTAAATAACAATGGTAATTAATGATATTGAAAATATAATCTTCACCTAGTACTCCCTCCGTTTCTTTTTAATCTACATATAAGATTTGGTCAAAGTCAAGCGATGCAAAGTTTGACCAAATATATATATCAAAAGATATCAACATCTACTATACTAAACCTATATGCTATGAAAATTAATAGCATGATGCATATATTAATATTGATTTTATGTTATGAATGTTGATATTTTGTTCGATAAAGTTAGTCAAAGTTTAAGAAGTTTGACTTTGACCAAATCTTATATGCGGACTAAAAAGAAACGGAGTACATATAAGGAAGAAAAATATTGTGTAATCAATGGATGAGGGTAAGTAAGGAAATATGACAATGATAGTTATCGATACTGATCATATAATCTACACCTTAGAAAAATAAGGAAGAAAATAATACGTAATTAATGGATGATGATAAGTAAGGAAATAAAACAATGGTAATTATTGATATTGATCCTATAATCTTCACCTTGTACAAATAAGAAAGAAAATAATACATGAATAATAGATGTTAATAAGTAAGGAAATACAACAATGATAATTAAAAATATTTATCATATAATCTTCACCTTGTACAAACAAAGAAGAAAATAATACTACATAATTGACGAGTGATGAAGTTTTTTTTAAAACTTATCATGTTAAAGACATCGTCACAAGGAACGTGTATATGAGCGAACCAACCTTTGGTTGAGATGGTTAGGTGGACTGTGGTATCCCCAATCCACCAGGGTTCAAATCCTGGTGCTCACATTATTCCTGGATTTATTTCAGAATTTCCGGCGATGCGCTTTCAGTGGGAGGAGACGTTTCCGTCGACGACGAGGCGCCTACGGTGACTTCGTAAATCTCAAGATGATATGCCGGCTCAGTCTCTCGGAGGTTCTCATAGGGGTAGGGTGTGCGTGTGTGCGTTCATAGGGGTGAGTGTATGCGCGTGTATATGAGCGCTTGTGTCTGTACTGATTCTAAAAAAAGAAACGTGTATATGCAAACTAACCTTAAATTGGACTTTTAGTTCAAAAGATAAAATAAAATTAAAATATGAAAGTCAAAAGAAAAACAGTGTCGGTGCTCCCACACCTGTTGCTACAAATCGCCTCCCTATAAGCTATGGGCGAGAAAATGGAAGGAAAGGAAGAGTCAAAGAGGTACCCAAAGACTCTATGCTTGGAGTTACGTGGTACTCCCTCCATTTGAAATTACTTGTCTCGGAAATGGATGTATCTAAAACTAAAATATGTCTAGATACATCCATTTCCGCGACAAGTAATTCCGAACGGAGGGAGTACAAGTTTTTAGCTTGACACGTGGTGACATTAGAATTACCTCGTAACACGGCTGCACCGTCCGTGGATGGATGGCTCATATGCGGAAGATGGCACGCCGGCAACCGGGATGTTACTCCGGGCTCATAATGAGAGTGTGATTTTTGCAGCTTATAGATTGATAGATTCCTATTTCACGATCTAGCCGGCCTCCAAGTCCTTCCGCCGTCGACCTGCGGCGGCTCCCCTCCGCCAGCGGATCCACACATTTGGATCGTGTAGCTTTAGGTTTTAGGCCATGGTACCTTAGGTTTTTGGGCCGTTCATGGTTGGCGGCGCTTATAGAAAAGTTCCAGATCCTTTCTTGATGAGACGATCTGTCATGTGGTTGGGAATGGATTTAGAAACCACTCTGTCCAAGCAAGGATGGCGTGGCGGCGGTGACATCCTTGTGGTGGATTTGTGTCCTAGGGCTCTGTCGTTGCGGTTGCGTTTATTCTAGTGCTGGCGCGGGGCTTGGGAGGTAATCCAGGAGGGGATGCAGATTGTAGTTTGCATCGGCGGCATATGAAAGATGGTGGATCGTGTGTTGGATTCGTGGTTTGTGTTGACGGGTATGGTTCCCTCCTCCGACATCTTAGTCATGCGAGGGTACCGAATTTGGAGTTTGATGGCGTGTCTTGTCCCGGTCTGATTCGTTCAACTGCAATGGCTTCATCTTTGATGAGCCACCATGGAGGTCCGCAGAGCCCATATTAGCGATGGAGATGCGTCGAGTTCGGGTGAGGAAGTGATCCGTCATTTTTCCCTTTGGCGTTTGTCGCGGTGATGACGGGCGTTGGTGTCAACCTTTGTGGGTTTCTGCAGTCTTGATTGTTTTTTTTTTCTTTCATGGCGTGTTTCTTTGTGTAAAAACTAAAGTTCTGCTGTTATTTCAATCTTGTCAGATCAGTGTGTACGCGACTTGTACTATAATCTTTATGCTATAAATGAGACATATATTACCATGTAAATAAAAATTCCTATTTCACTTTAACAATGTTGTGGAAGCGGAGCTACATGCGGTGATGTCGGGCATAACCATTGCAAGCCAACACACTTAGCTTATGTTGCAGTCAGATTCTTCTCAAGCACTATATCTTATTACAGGTATCAATCTTGACTGCTTAGTCTATGTACACATTGTTCTAAAGATTACAGCTATATTGTTAGACCGGGAATTTATTCCGCTGAAGCTTCATCGTGATCAAAATAGAGTAGCAGATCAACCAGTCACATACAGTCGTACTGAATGTAGCACTTATGTTTGGCCGCATAGAGGGTCCCTCTATATTAAGGATCTCTTGCCCTAGATTGTGACTCTATCATTATGGAATAAAATCCATTTTCACGCCGCAAAACAAAACAGAATGACCTTTGGTCATATGCCTAAAGATGTTTTTTTTCTTCTTTCCATAGAAACGCATGTCTCTAATGTTTTTTCTTAGTTTCGTAGGAATATACGGGTATCTAGCCAGTGATGTTAATCTTTTGGTGTGTACCATATATTTGAATTTCATGCAAATGTTACCTGTATTTGTCAGGAAGTTTTTTTCCCCTTAAGCAGTCGCAAAAGTAGTTTAAGAAGAAAATGCTGCCAGCTACCAGAAACCCAAATTCTGTTGATGTTGACACGAAAATTACCAAGAAGCTGCTGCTATTCTAGAAGGGGATCACGCCGACTTTGACCACTGCTTGACGTTGTGAAAGTGAAAAAAGAAGATCAAATCCCACTTTGACCCTGTTAGTAAAATTTTCTATCAGAGAGTACTGTTCCGGGACGGAGTTGGGATCGGCCATGTGGGAAACGGCATGCACGCATGTGCTGAGTAGCCGTGCGAATACTGTTGTCCTTTCCGAGCTGGACCGGGCGCATACGTCTTCGTCAACCGGTCTGAGGCTGGTCAGGCTGGTCCCAATGGGGTGGAACTTAGGAGTAACATCACTTATTCCAATACAACATTGCTTATGTGGCACATATTTAATGAAGAGAGAAGTACTAGTGGTAACTAGCTAAGTTACCGGAACATCACATACTCCAAGAAACAATGAGTCTATAAGCTAATAAATGCATCGTTGCATGACACTACCTACATGTTCCTACCCACTGTGGAGGTAGTAACATAGTCTAGGTAAATGTGTAGGTTACTACCTTATGTTCCTGCCCATTGTGACCAGCCTGAGGCCCAGTGGGAGTAACATAGCTAGTAACATCACACATCCCAACACAGTTTTGCTTATGTGGCATGTAATTAATGAGGAAAGAAGTGCTTGTGGTAACTAGCTACTACCTCTTTTCCGGTTTATAAGGCTTGCACGTATATTTAGGTTGAAAAATAAACCAACGTAATACAAGTTATCTGTCCCAAAAAATATATCATTAGAAATTTCAGATCTTCTACTTTCCAATGGTGTAATTTTCAGACTTTACAACTCATTTTATATTGGTCAAATTATAGAATTAGGAATACGCGCAAGCCTTATAAACCGGAAAGGAGGTAGTATGTTACTGTAACATCACACATACCAAGGTAAATTGAGTCTATAGACTAATAAATGAACTCTTGCATGACACCACATCTATGTTTCTACCCACTATGGAGGTAGTAACATAGTCTAGTAATACGTGTATGTTACTAGTGTAAGTTACTCCCCACTATGACTAGTCTCACACTCTCTCGGGTGGGTTTACATTCTAGATGGATCGGATAAGCCAACGAGCAGTAGCGGCAGCGGCGGCATCACGTACTACTACCAAAGACGAAACAAATTAAATTCCTCTGGCCTCTGCGTGCGTTGTCTGCCAGGCTACCAGCTTTCTAGAAGGGTTTGACCGGGCCCAGCATCCCCTTCTAGACGCCCACTGGCGTCCACGCCTCCCCTCTCTCTCCCTCTCTCTGCCGTCAGGAAAAAAAGACCGACAAATCATGCGCGATAACGCGGCTCGCAACCACTGCGAGCTGGCGGCCTTTCTTTTGCCCAGCTGCGTGCGTGCACTCAAACGGGCGGGCCTAATCATGCACCCAACCACGCCGTGGAATGGAAGAATGCGATGCCGCTTTTCCATCAGCTCGTCGGACCGGCGACAGGAACGGCACACGGCCGGCGCTGCTGCTGGTGCGTGTACACGACCGAGCAAGTTCCCATCCATCCATCCATCCATCCACGGATGCGCGCCATGTCTTGCACGTACGTTTACGTGTGGGGTGGCGACTTGACGATGGTTAACGATGGCCTGACACTTGGGGGAAAACTGGTTTCCTTCTGGGATCTGTCGGCCATCCGAATGTGAAAAAGGTCTTTGACGTGTGCGTGGAGGTTTAGGGGAGGGTGGAGTGAAGATGGATGGGTGGGCCGTGGGCGTACGGTACTGGCTAGCTGATCGATGGCGGTCAATTCCGCGCTGTCTATGGGGAAAGATGGCCGGCGGGTGGAGCTCACGCGGAGACTCGGCCGTACGCCGGGGCGACGACTTTGCGGCACGGGGAACTGCCATGGACACGACTTGGAATTCTGTTGGAGTGTTTGTATCAGGTTTGCTATTTCACATCTAGATGTGAAATAGCTATCTCACATCTAAATGTAGAACCGTTGATCTTTGTTTGTCTTTAAAGTTCGCGCAACGTGATTGTCTCCTTCGCGCGCTGGTTCGCATCCTGTTGTCGTACGCGACAGCCTCCCTCCACATCCACGCGAGTGGGTGGGCTGTTTCTGTTTTGTTTTTCTGGGCCACGTGCCAAGTCACGGGCTGTGGTTTGGTTGTTTGGCTTTTTTTACTGGAATTCAAAGAGACTGAGTGATAATTTGAAGGCCTGCCAATTGCTGCCGTTCTAACCAGACCTGGTTCCTATACGTGATCAAGCTGATGTTTTGTGTATTTCTCAAAAAAAAAACTGATGTTTTGTGTGTTGTGGTGGAAAGCTCTGCTAAACTGTTTTAAGCAGTGCCCTCATCCAGAGATCGATGGATGTTTTTTTAGTAAGAAGAGAAAGAAGTTTCTCTCCAGCAATGAAGTAATTAGCCATACCAAGGCTTTTAGCAGGGCAATGTTATAGTTGTACAATATAAATGCACCTTTTCTACAACGTTGATGTACTGACTAATTTTGCATCACCGTAGGATAAAACCTTGCTATAAGATTTTTCTGTTTTTCATTATTTTTTAATTACTTTTGTCCCCCCCCCCCTCCTTTTTGGTCTTTTGAAATCCATGATTTTTAAAACTTTATAAGTATTCTTTAAATCCGCCGCTTGATTTAGTTCTCATAATTTTTGTGCAAGCACTCTACCTTCGGCCTCGCTTGTTGTTGCTTGTTTTTGTTGTGTATCCTATTTTTGGCCTGGGCCTGTTCGGTTATGCTTTTCTCATCCCTCGACTCGTAACTGGGGTGTGACCTTTTCTTGTCCCAATTGCAAGTTCACCCTCGACTCGCAACTAGGATCTGATCATTTTTTGTCCTAGTTGCAAGTCCGCCCTCGTGTCGCAACTCGGACCCAACCATTTTTTTGCACCGGTTGCAAGTCCACCCTCGACTCGCAATTGTGACTAGACTAATTTTTGTCCCAGTTGCAAGTCCGCCCTCGACACGCAACTCGGACCCGACCATTTTTTGTCCTAGTTGCAAGTCTGCTATCGAGTCGCAAGTGGGATCTAACCATTTTTTGTCCTAGTTGCAAGTCCACCCTCGACTCGCAATTGAGGCCCTGACCATTTTTTGTCCCAGTTGCAAGTCCGCCCTCGACTCGCAACTGGGACCCAACCATTTTTTGTTCTAGTTGCAAGTCTGCTATCGAGTCGCAAGTGGGACCTAACCATTTTTTGTCCTAATTGCAAGTCCACCC
>LR738710.1:86167154-86201397 GCA_902687465.1 Secale cereale | reverse complement strand
CCCCCCCCCCCCCCCATTTGTCTGTTTATGTAGCCACACTTCTCATTTTCTTCCTCGTATCTTCTGTCAGTTTCATGTGATTGGTGGAGAGAGAAGAAGAAAAGAATAAATAAAAGAAATAAGGTGGTCCAGGGTGGGCCATGTCTCTCATGGCGGACTGACCGGGCACTTCCGCGAGCCCTCCATACATTGATCCTCAATATGAGGTTCGCGGACAGCCCAGACGTATAGAGATGATAAGAAGTCTGGTTGAATCATTTTTTCCTTCTCTCTTGTCTGGTCATTGGCCGATCGCGTTCGTGGACGTTTGAAAAGAATTTAAAGATGCCGGCTGTAGATGCTCTAATGTCCTAGGTTTTTTCTTTGACTCCGGGCCTTTACCTTTTGTGTAGATTCCTAATCTTTATAATGCAAGGGCAGATCATCGGCCACTTTTCCTCATAAAGAAAGTTGTATTTATTGCCGAGTCTACTATAGCGCAAGGCTGCCAAATATGGTGGCGTGCCATCTGATTATTTAGAACAGTTGGGGCATCTTCAACGTTGATTTATAATTTTTTTCCGTGTTTGTCTATAAACAAGAATGCTATCATATACATGTCCGCTAGTAAATGGTAATTTTAAATTCAAATAAATTCTGATCCATGGCCGGATCACACCAGTGCTGAATTATGTGCCAGGTCACAACAAAGAGTCAAGTATGCTTTGGTTTTACATGCCCAGTCACAAAATAATACATACCAGTCTGTGCAAAAAAGGAAATCTAATTTTTGCCCCTACCGGACCGGCAACCCGAGCCTCCGTGCTTAAGGTGTCGTAGCCGTCGCGTAGGCAGCCTCCACCTCCTTGGCCGCCACCTCCTCCTCCTCCTCATTGTCTGCTGCCTCCAACTCATATTTCTGCTACTTCAACATTTGATAGTGGACAGCTGGGATGATCATTTTTGTGTCGACATCCAAACACTCCAAATTCAAGAACAACATCTTGGCGTCCTCTGCATTGCGATCTTCACCTTCTTCTCCTCGAGCATCGCCTTCTTCTCCTCGAGTATGACCTTCTTCTCTTCGATCATGGCCCTTCTCTCTTCGAGCTTGGGCTTCTTCTTGGTCGCCTCCATCAACAATTTTAACCTCTCTGCCTTTTCTCCTCCTTTATATTCAAGTGATTGAGGTATGCCTCCTCCTCCTTAGACAAGATGTCCTCGAACCTCTCCGTTGGCTTGGCCGCCGCACCTTCTCGCTTCGTCCTCTCCTCCTCCCACTTATTTCCCCATAACCCTCTTTTAACCTTCTTGGACAATTCGTTTGTTGGGTCGGTTGGGTCACCGATTTCTTCCTCCATTGCTTGGGCGGCGGTCTTGCCTATATATAGGTTTCACTTTGGTTTCCCATTCAACGTCAACCAATAATGCACGACGGTGAAGTTTTTCTTCTCCAGCTTCTTGAACACCGTACACGCACAAGAAGGCTATAAAATAAAACATTATCAACAATGGATATCCAGCTAGTGACCAACAAAACAATGCATATCCGGCTACAAAACTATGTGTATCCGCAAGTGATCAACGAAATTATGCATATCCTGCAAGTGATCAACAAAACTATGCATATCCGGCAAGTGATCAACAAAACTATGCATATTCGATTAGTGATCAACAAAACTATGCATATCCGGCTAGTGATCAACATAACTATGCATATGCGGCTACAAAACTATGCATATCCGGCCAAATGAATTTACTTGCTCGGTGATTTACGCACCACTAGGCCACCTTGCGATGAGATGCGCCAAGTGGCCGTAATACTTCCACATGGCCTCTTGGATGGTGTACCATCGATGGTTGATGGACTTTAATTCATGGTTGCGGATTACCGCGTTGGAGTAGGACGTGAAATGCTTGTGAATGTTGGACCAAAATGTTGTGCCCTTCCGCTTCATGCGAGGATCAGATCGAGATTAGTGGCCAATCATGCATCGCACAACTCGTCCTCCTACATGTTGAAACTTGCTCCCCTACCATTCTTCTCTGGATCACCGGCACAATCATCCGGACCATCGTCCTCGTCGTCCTCCTCCACCTCCTCCTTCTCCTACTGTACGGTGGCCCAATCCTGTTGACGTGTGCCCATGCCGGTTTGTGTGTAGCCCTGTTGTGTGTGGCTGTAGTTGTCGGATTGGATGGCATCTGAGTCTTCCACCTGCCTGTCCTCATAGCCACCTCCTCCTTTTCCTGGGATGATGTCGAACATCTCCCTATCTGTGTTCTTGTACGCTTTATCCCCCGCTTTAGGCATAGTAGCGAACAGTGTGCGGGCATACATCTGCTCCCCGCCAGCCGTCCATGCCCGGACGAGCTGTGGCGACGTCGGTTGTCGTGGACTGCCTACCAACCTGCTTGGCGACGTAGAAGTACGGAGCCTTTGTAAAACTCCAGCCATGGTGGTGTTTGTACGGCGGGCGACACCATCAAGGCTCCGCGGCCCTGGCAGCGACATCTACCATGTCCGCCATCAGCACGCCCGCTTCCCGAGCGTTTCTATTTGGTGCCTTCGCTTTGACGCGGCGATTTTGCCGCTTCACCGAGTTGTTCTTCCGAGCGAGCCATGCATCGACAGCGTGAGGTAAGAAGAGAGTGGGAGAAATGGCAGGAACTGGATGGAAAGCGACGGGATGAAAGAAGAAAGTGGGGGGTTTTAGCACGGAAACAGTGCGTGCAACTACAAAAGTGTGGGCTTCGTCTTGCTTTTGGGTGGCCCATGGGCGTCAGACTCCGACATGTCTCATATCGGTTTTATGAGGAAATCGTGATCTAGACTGGTCCATGGACGGATGAGGGTCGTCATTGGACTTGGATGACTTTCTAGGTCCGGACAACTACGTCTCAACACCGGTTTGAGGGTCGGCATTTAAGATGCCTTTACATCTAAGTACTATATGTGTGATCAAACACCAACCAAACTGCTGTCGCAAAAAAAAAAAACACCAACCAAACTGCATACATAAATGCGAACAAGAATACTTTAAATAGTAACGTTCTTTATGGTGGAATCAGCCTGTCCAAATTTAAGTCCTATACTTGGCCCGCCGCGCTATTTTTTCAGAGGTAAGTCACCATGGTTGCCGCAAAAAACGTGGATCGTTTGGTTAAAAAATTGTACAAATGGAAGACGCGCTATTTTTTCAGAGGTAAGTCACCATGGTTGCCGCAAAAACGTGGATCGTTTGGTTAAAAAATTGCACAGATGGAAGACCATTATGCTTGGACCAAGGGGAAATGTGGATTCGCTTTTGTTACCACCAGAAGAACGTGGATCGGTTTGGACGGCACATGCATATTCTAGAACTTACTTATAGCTTACCTACCATATTCGACTTACGGTTTGCTAGCAAGTACTACTAGTACTAGTAGTAGTCTTTCTTTTCTTTTTAGAATCAGTACTACTACTTTCGTCCTAGTTTATTGATTTCCTTTGTATTTAATGTTAAATTTGTACTATAGAATTAGCTTACAGAATGTCATAAAAATTATACCATTAGAAACTAAATAGGAATCCAACAATATAAATTTTTAATGACATGCATTAACATTTCGTTAGTTAAACATATGATCAAATTTTGACACAAAATACGAAAGTCCAATAAGCCAGAACAGAGGTAGCTAGTGTGTCTAGTCTGACCATTGACAAAAACCTCAGCTGGGTCAATCACCCCTAAATAAGACCGATTGATGCATTGGGCTAAGAACATTTTACCTTTGGCAAGAAAAACAAATTGACAATGGATCGATGTGCTCATGAATTAGTAGTGGCTAGGAGGAACTAGGCAATGGATGGATCGAGCAATGCAATGAGAGTGAAGGTTCCCATCCCAGGTCGGCTAGAGCAAATTAATCCGTCGTGCGCCTACCTCCCATGCTTTTAATAATCGCAACACAGATAAAAAACAAATGGACGTGCGGCCACTAAAGGAACAAAGTCGCTTCCGGCGAAAAAAATTATAGAGAATGGAAGAGTCACGGCATCATATAGGAGAGAAAAGCTATGGACATACTCGACACCAGTAGAATCATGAACCCTATATAAAATTGTAGACGCTACATTCCTAATTTTGTCGCGGGGCAGGCATTGCAGACTTACCTGGGTCGTGTTATAATAAGTGTTGTAGACTTGTAGTTTTGAACTAAAGTTAGATCAGAGGGGGTATAATATTTCTCACACATAGCATTTTCCCCTCTTGGTTCGTTGCAACGATAGACCGTCATAGTATTTGTCATTCGATCGCTGTAACATACACCAAGTACAAAGTCATGGCGTATAAGCATGAATAACCTACACAAAGCATGAAACATATTGTTGTGTGTTAGAAAACACATCGTTGCTAGTAAGCCGTAAAGCCCAACATAAGGTTGTCGTCTTCACAAAAATATGTGTTGAAAATTGTACACCAATATGTGCAGCTAATTGTCGAGATGTTACGCGCACTATGGAAAGAGTAAAAATTGAAGCTACTTGAAAGATAACCCACACTACACGAGCAAATCTACAAAAAAATAAGTGTCTAATTGACTCATTATGTTGCAACAAACACAGATCTTGCTAACTGGCCACTTGCAACGTGTCTGGTTACCTTAGTCAAGACTGCATCATTGTTTACAAACCAAAGGTATATCTTCACTCGAAGAGGTATTTTGAGCTGCTATAAAAAATAATTATCAACACAAACATCACTATGGGCGGTCGTTTCATATAAGAGCAACACCAACGGGTTGACAACGGACGTCCGTTTTGTCCGTCTTTTGTCCGTTTGGATCGGCCGCCCGCTCGTCGTCCGCCCCCTATTGCGTTTGGGTGGTCGGCCGTGCATCCAACGCGCGGACGCATTTTCGTTCTCGCAGATGGCCTGACATGTATTTTTGCGAACATATGAAAATTTGGCACTAGCTCACATATTTGAAACAAAATACAAATATCTCATAGTTTCATAACCAAATAGATATATCATAGTTTACAAGCCAAAAACAATTTAAATTGTCTCAAATACATTTAGAAAAAAAGATACATCTATTGGTTACCAACGTGATCCCACATATGCTCCACCAAATCATTTCGTAACTGAATGTGAGTTTTCCAATCACGTATTTGATGATGAAATTGGATGAACTGTGCAAACGGTGCCGCTCGCCTATGATCAGGCACAACATTGTCACCGTAAAATTGAAATCCTTGGTCATAGATACGTGTCGGGCGCTCATCCTCTACGACTGCTCTAGCTCAATACCGAACGATGCCCCATCGAGATTGTAGAACACCAAAAGGATGCTCCACATCATTCCTAGCACTCTCTTATGCTTGGGCAAATCTCTTCCTCTTCTCCCCTATAGGATTGGAGATTGTCTTCACAAGAGTAATCCATTGAGGATAGATCCCGTCAGATAGGTAATATCATTTGTTGTAGTTGTGGCCAATGATGTTAACACTGACCTCCGGGCAGTTGCCTTCGGAAGCCTTGCAAACACTGGAGATCATTGAAGCACGTTGATACCATGGTGAGATCCGGCCATTCCGAAGAAAGAACGCCAAATCTAGAGATCTTGTGAAGCCACGGCCTCGAGTATGATGGTGCAAGCTTTGACATGGCCCCTATACTGCACTTGCTAAGCAGAAGGGCAGTTCTTCCACCCCCATTGCATACAATCTATGCTACCAAGCAGCCCCTAAAAGCTCATGCTGGCATTCATCGCCAACAAGCGGTAGTATCTGCAATATTTTGCCCTCTTCAGTACTCAGGGCCAAACACTTCTATGACAGCCTTGCTGAAAGATCGTGGATGTCGTCTAGAGGAGGGGTGAATATGCGCTTTAAAATAATTACAAGATATGCTTGAACAAATGCGGAATAAACCTTGCGGTTAATTTGTCAAGCACAAAACCTACAACAACTAGGCTCACCTATGTGCACCAACAACACATGCTAAGCAAGATAAACAACTAGGTGATAGCAAGATATATGACAAGAAACAATATGGCTATCACAAAGTAAAGTGCATAAGTAAAGGGCTCGGGTAAGAGATAACCGAGGCACACGGAGACAACGATGTATCCTGAAGTTCACACCCTTGCATATGCTAATCTCCGTTTGGGGCGGTGTGGAGGCACAATGCTCCCCAAGAAGCCACTAGGGCCACCGTAATCTCCTCACGCCCTCGCATAATGCAAGATGTCATGAATCCACTAAGGGACCCTTGAGTGCGGCCACTGAACCCATACAAAATGCTCAGGGTGATCGCCACAACCTAATTGGAGACCCCGAAGCTTACCCGGAGCTTTACACCACAATGATTGAGCTCCAAACACCACCAAGGTTGGGGCTATCTCCACAACTTAATTGGAGGCTCTCAACGACACCATGAAGCCTCACCACAATGAAATATGGCTCTGAGGTGATCTCAACCATCTAGGGCGCCCAAGCACCCCAGAGGAACAAGCTCAAGGGTACCAAGCACCCAAGAGTAATAAGCTTCTCAACTTGTAACTTCCATGTATCACCATAGAGAACTCAAACCGATGCACCAAACACAATGGCAAGGGCACACGGAGTGCCCAAATCCTTCTCTGCCAAATCCGGCCAAAGCAACTAATGCTAGGAAGGAAAATGAGAGGAAGAACGAAGAAGACAACACGAAGAACTCCAAGATTTCGATCCAAAGGGTTCCCCTCACATAGAGGAGAAAGTGATTGGTGGATACTAGATGGTATTCCTCATGAAGACACACTTATAGGATTGTGAGGTGCACAAAGCACATCGCTCCCCCGAAATGGGATGTTCCATTAATCTCTCACAAGAGCCAACTAAGATACAAACAAGATGCAAATAGGCTCAACACATGACACACACGTACATGTTGTGCAAACCAACATACACATACTTGATTTCTCAAGATAAGCAAATTGGAAGCACAACATATACAAGCACATGCAAGGTACAAAACCACAACATGCTAAGGGGTAAGTAACTTTCAATGTAAACCGTCTAAGCACGAGTTATCGCAAGGAGGAACATTGGATATAAGATAGAAACTTGATAATCCGAATGACTTGGCTTGAGACAATATGAATGATGAATATCCCTTAATTCATCATAATGTAGCCAAGTCTCCAATGTCCTCCAATAACACTTATTGATCAAGTTTGAGCTTGTTGGTCCCCAACCAAGTTGGGTCCTAAGAGGTTAGTCACAATAGACTTGGCAACCCAAATGGTTCTTTTCTTGACACCACTTTGAGTACCAACAAATTTGGCGAACACATTGCCAACCTTATCCTTCCCAAGAGAATAGACATCATCAATAATAATTGGGTTGGATAAGTTACCACTAGTGCATGAAGAAGCGACGTGACCTTTCTCACGACATAAGTAGCAGTGTCTACTCTTCACTTTCTTCTCACTTGATTTCTCAACAAGAGAAGCATGAACTTGAGTCTTCTTGGGAAGAGGCCTTTCTTCAACTTGAGGTTGAGCATAAGAATGAACTTGTGTCCGCTTCCCTTGTTGCTTGTCACTAATGGGCTTCTTCTTCAATGGGCAAGATCTAACATGGTGCCCTTCAATTTTGCACTTGAAGCAAATAATCTTGGCAGAATTCTTGACTTGTTCTTGGCCCTTCTTCTTCTTATTGATTTTGGACTTATTCTTCTTGTTGGAGTTGAATCCAAGTCCACCTTTGTCATTGGGGGATTTTTGCACACTCAAGATGTTATTGAGTGTGGACTTGCCTCCATGACACTTTTCCAAGTCTTTCTTCAAAGAAGTAACTTGGGCCTTGAGCTCTTTGATTTCTTCTATATGCTTAGTATCAACACAAGTACTAGAAGAAGTATAAGCTTCATTGTTAGAGCAACAATGCAAGGAAAGTAATTCAACACAAGATGTACCAACATTGTGGGTAGATGAATTACATGGACTAGCACATGGCAATATAGCATTTTGACTAGAAGTAGTGATTATGTATACAGGAGACTCACTAGATGTTACCTTAGTAATCATAGCCTCATGAGCTAACTTCAGCACATTATGGGATACTAGAAGATCATCATGAGAGCTTGCAAGCTTTACATGACTTTCTTCCAATTTCCCATAATTGCTAGATAGCAACTCAAGTTGAGCCCTTAGCTCAACATTCTCCTTCAAAATGGATGCTTCACTAGAAATAGAGTTAGTAGCACAAGCACCATCAATAATAACAAGAGGAGAAGACAACTTGGCAAGCTCTTTAGAATATGAAGCTTTAAGTTGAGCATGAGACTTGGTGAGTTTGATGAGCTCACTCTTAATGACCCTTGAGCCATTTTCGAGGTGCTCAAAATCCTCATGGAGTTTAGGATGCACAACTTCAATCTCCTCATTTTTAGTTTCAAAAACATTGGCCACCTCAAGAGCTCGATCATGAGATTCCCTCACTCTAGATAATTCTAGAGCAAAAGTCCTCAAGAGATTCCTTGGTGGTTTGTTCAAGTTCAAGAACTTGAGAGAGGTCCGCGATCTCATTAGCGTAATCACGCTCATGACCTTCCATTTTCTCAATGGTGACCTCATGCTCCTCTAGACGAGATTCCAACTCATCAATATATTTCTTGCCCTCAATGGCAATAGACATGATTTCCATGAAGTTGGAACGAGCTAATTTATTCTTAAGAAGAGCTTTAAAAATCATTTCCCCCTTAAGTTTTAAGGAGGCAACATTATCATTCTCTTCATCACTATCAACATCATCATAATTCTTGTCATCATCACTATCATCACAAGATATATTGGGATTCAAAGTGAGAGATACCTTTGAAGCCTTAGCCATAAGGCAAAATGCAATAGATGATGATGTTGGATCCCTTGAAGCACCATTCAAGGCCACATCTTGTTCCATGGGGTGTTGGATTTCCTGTACATTGTTAGCACAACAATTCGAGGAAATATATGCATTTTTATCATGGCAACCAAATAAGCATATCATCATGAGATTTAGTCAAGCAATTTCTAGATGATATGCAAGAACTATTAACACAAGCATGTGAAACATTGGGAGTGCTCGAAGTGTTAAAGTCCAAATATGAAGCATTGCAATAATAAAGTGATGAAGGATCATCAATAATAGGCTCACTATAATCATTGCAATGAACATCACTACTTACCATATCATTACCTTGTGGTAAACCACATGTAGGTGAAGTAGAAGAAGTTGAGAACACTATACGACCGGAGGTGGAGGGTGTCATCCCCACAAATCTTGGACACGCCATATTTGTCTTGAAGATTTGTCCACAACTCATGAGCCTACATTCCTCAAAGCATCGAAAAGCACATTAGAAGCTTGAACATTGAGATAAGAGTTTTTCTCATCCTCTAAAGACAATGTTTGGGGATCCTTTGGAGGAGAAAAACTCATATCTACAATTCGCTCTAAATTTGGGTCCATGGCCCGAAAGAGATTAAGCATGCGAATTACCCAAACATCAAAATTTGTTCCATCAAAACTAAGAGTGTCAGAGAATCCTAAACCCCTAGTCGACATCCTTACTCTCTAGGCGGTTAAGCCTTACAAAGAGAGACGAGGCTCTAATACCATTTGAAAGTTCGTGGATGTCGCCTAGAGGGGGGGTGAATAGGCGCTTTAAAATAATTAAGGTATAGGCTTGAAAAAATGCGGAATAAACCTTGCGGTTAATTTGTCAAGCACAAAACCTACAACAACTAGGCTCATCTATGTTCACGAACAACTTATGCTAAGCAAGATAAACAACTAGGTGATAGCAAGATATATGACAAGAAACAATATGGCTATCACAAAGTAAAGTGCATAAGTAAAGGGCTCGGGTAAGAGATAACCGAGGCACGCGGAGACGACGATGTATCCCCAAGTTCACACCCTTGCAGATACTAATCTCCGTTTGAAGCGGTGTGGAGGCACAATGCTCCCCAAGAAGCCACTAGGGCCACCGCAATCTCCTCACGCCTTCGCACAATGCAAGATGTCATGAATCCACTAAGGGACCCCTGAGAGTGGTCACCGAACCCGTACAAAATGCTCGGGGTGATCTTCACAACCTAATTGGAGACCCCGAAGCTTTCCCGGAGCTTTACATTACAATGATTGAGATTTGAACACCACCAAGGTTGGGGCTATCTCCACAACTTAATTGGAGGCTCCCAACGACACCACGAAGCCTCACCACAATGGAATATGGCTCCGAGGTGATCTCAACCGTCTAGGGCGCACAAGCACCCAAGAGGAACAAGCTCAAGGATACCAAGCACCCAAGAGTAATAAGCTTCTCAACTTGTAACTTCCACGTATCACCGTGGAGAACTCAATCTGATGCACCAAATGCAATGGCAAGGGCACACAGAGTGCCCAAATTCTTCTCTCCCAAATCCCACCAAAGCAACTAATGCTAGGGAGGAAAATGAGAGGAAGAACGAAGAAGATAACACGAAGAACTCCAAGATTGAGATCCAAAGGGTTCCCCTCACATAGAGGAGAAAGTGATTGGTGGAAACTTAGATCCAGATCTCCTCTCTCTTTTCCCCACCAAACTAGCAAGAATCCATGGAGGGATTGAGAGATAGCAAGATCGAAGAAGGTCAACAATGGGGGCAAAGCACGAGCTAAAGGGATAAGGTTCATTGGGGAAGTAGACCCCCTTTTATAAGCACCCTCGAATCCAACCGTTATGCACTCAGGTCATGCACAAGTGGTACTACCGCTCAGAGGAGCGGTACTACCACTTAGCATGGTCAAAACATACCAATGAGAGAGAGAAACATGAGCTGTAGTTCTGCCAGAGGGGTAGTACCGCTCTGGGGAGAGGTAGTACCGCTGACTACTTATAAGAGGTACTACTGCTCGGGAGGAGAGGTAATACCGCTTACCACTTATAAGAGGTACTACCGCTCGTGGGGAGAGGTAGTACCGCTTACCGCTTATAAGCGGTACTACCGCTCTACTACCGCGAAACCCGACACGAGAAATCGCATCCCCAAACACAGCGGTACTACACGAGGCACATGGTCGTGTACTGCCGCCTACAAGCGGTAATACCGCTTGAGAGAGCAGTACTACCGCTTGAGGTTTCAAGAACACAACAGAGAAAACTGAGGATGCAATAAAGCCTAAACTGCCACAACTTCTGCAAATGAACTCCGAATTGAGCAAACTCAAGCTTGTTGGATAGATGACGACGAGTAGCATCCAAACAACAAATGGTTATAATGAGAAGAGGCAGGGGAGGTATGCCTAAGATATAGAGGAGAGAAACCTCCAACCGAGAAGAACCGGCATAACCTCCAACATCGAAAACATCATAGAATATGTATGTGAACTCCGTTTTCGATGAACTCGAGCTTGTCATTGATTACCCACAAGTGTAGGGGATCTATCGTAGTCCTTTCGATAAGTAAGAGTGTTGAACCCAACGAGGAGCAGAAGGAAATGACAGGCAGTTTTCAGTAAGGTATTTTCTGCAAGCACTGAAATTATAGGTAACATATAGTTTTGTGATAAGGCAACTGGTAGCAAGTGAACAAAGGTAAAAGTAAATAAGGTGCAGCAAGATAGCCCAATCCTTTTTGTAGCAATGGACAAGCCTGGACAAACTCTTATATAAAGAAAAGCGCTCCCAAGGACACATGGGAATTATCGTCAAGCTAGTTTTCATCACGATCATCTGATTCGCGTTCAGTACTTTGATAATTTGGTATGTGGGTGGACCGGTGCTTGGGTGCTGTCCTTACTTGGACAAGCCTCCCACTTATGATTAACCTCTAATGCAAGCATCCACAACTACAAAATAAGTATTAAGGTGAACCTAACCACATCCTGAAACATATGGATCCAAATCAGCCCCTTACGAAGCAACACATAAACTAGGGTTTAAGCTTCTGTCTCTCTAGCAACCCATCAACTACTTATTACTTCCCAATGCCTTCCTCTAGTCCCAAATAATGGTGAAGTGTCATGTAGTCGACGTTCACATGACACCACTAGAGGATAGACAACATACATCTCATCAAAATATCGAACGAAGACCAAATTCACATGACTACTTATAGCGAGACTTCTCCCATGTCCTCAGGAACAAAAGTAACTACTCACAAGACATAATATGGTTCATGATCAAACGGGTATTAATATGCATAATGGATCTGAACATTTGATCTTCCACCAAATAAACCAACTAGCATCAACTACAAGGAGTAATCAACACTACTAGCAACCCACAGGTACCAATCTGAGGTTTGGGTACAAAGATTGGATACAAGAGATGAACTAGGGTTTGAGAGGAGATGGTGCTGGTGAAGATGTTGATGAAGATAGCCCTCCCCAAGATGGGAGAGTTGTTGGTGATGACGGGGATGATGATTTCCCCCTCCCGGAGGGAAGTATCCCCGGCAGAACAGCTCCGCCGGAGCCCTAGATTGGTTTCCACCTCGGTTCCGCCTCGAGACGGCGGCGTCTGGTCTCGAAAGCCTCCTCCTGATTTTTTCCAGGTCAAAACACCTCATATAGGAGAAGATGGGCATCGGGGGGCCTTCGAGGGGCCCACGAGACAGGGGGCGCGCCCTAGGAGGGGTGCGCGCCCCCACCCTTGTGGACAGCCGGTGGCCCCCCTCGTGAACTTCTTTCGCCATATATTTTTTATATTTTTTGAAGCGGAGTTCTGTGGAGTTTCGGGGCTTTTGGAGTTGTGTAGAATAGGTTTCCAGA
Organism: Secale cereale; assembly: GCA_902687465.1. Classification (NCBI taxonomy): domain Eukaryota; kingdom Viridiplantae; phylum Streptophyta; class Magnoliopsida; order Poales; family Poaceae; genus Secale; species Secale cereale. The sequence continues at coordinate 86,188,646 of LR738710.1, read as the reverse complement.
GTTTGCTTCTTTTCCAGCCCAGAATTCCAGCTGCCGGCATTCTCCCTCTTCATGTAAACCTTGTAAAATAAGAGAGAAAAGGCACAAGTATTGTGACAAAACAAGTAATAACAGCCCATAATGCGATACATATCAACATATAAGCATGATGGAAAATGGATGTATCAGTCATGAAGATGACCAAAAGCTCCAAATCTCACAAGGAGAAGAACCAAACAAGAACCAAGAAAGATTATGCATGGATGCAATGGTTTGAGCTCTCTATGAACGATACGATCAAGCTACTCATTTGAGAGCCCCCCTTGATAGTATGGCCCGGTTCCCCAACAATCACCATGGGACCGGTAAAATAGAAAACCTATCAAGGGTAAACTTTTGCCCTGCACATATTCCACTTGAGCTAGATGATGACGATCTTGACTCCCTCAAGATGGACCACCTTTCTTGATTGCGTTGGCTCAATGAAGACTAGTTGATTGCTCCCCCATACTCCACTATGGGTGAGCCACTCTTCAGCACATCTTCACAAGTCCATTGACACCACAATGGACAACAAGCTTCAAGCACTTGATTTCTTCGTGATGCTCCACTTGAACTTGCACACGCAATCTTGATGACGATCACCACTTGATGTCATCCTTCATGGGTTGTATAATATCTTCCTCTTGACGCAAGCCCATGGAAACAAACCTAACCCCACATAGAACTCCCACGTAGACCATGGGTTAGTACACAAATCATAATGGACAATGATTACCATACCATGACATCACTTGATCCCTCTCGGTACATCTTCTATGCTTTGTGTGTTGATCAACTTGATTCACTCTTTGACTTAGTCTTGATCAACCATACCATGAGATCACTTGATCCCTCTCGGTACATCTTCTATGGTTTGTGTGTTGATCAACTTGATTCACTCTTTGACTTAGTCTTGATCAACCTTTCACATGACCAATCTTTAGATAATTCCTTGAATAGCACATTGGTCATCACACACTCTCCTTGACACCAACAAATGGACTCCAAGAAAAGCATATGGACAAACCCTTCAAATATAACTCAAGGCAACCATTAGTCCATAGAGATTGTCGTCAATTACCAAAACCAAACATGGGGGCACCGCATGTTCTTTCACTTGCGAAACCTAGGGGTGGGCATAAAAACCGATGAACCGAAGATCGAACCGATGCCGAAACCGAACAAACCGAAATTTCTGTTTTTTTGGCTAGTACAGAAAATTTTGGTTTTCACACTTGATAACCGAATTAAGTTTTCTCGGTTTGGTAGTACCCAGGTTACCCGAATAAAAAACCGAACGTATGTAAAGGTGCTGACTGCTAAACAAACATGCTTTCTCCCCCGCGCCAGAATAAAATATCACGCGCCAGATCATGCATGCAACAGGAGCGCATGCAGCTGGTTGGATCTATCCACCGGGGTGAGGGTGATATTTTATCGCGAAAAAAGTACTGCATGCAAGGCCCAAACATCGAAGCCATTCTGGGCTTCTTTTACTAGTGTGATGTGGCCGTTGTATGGCTGTAGTCTGCTTGTACGTGCGTACCTACAGAACCATGAGGGCTTGCCTGTTGTTTTGTTTAGTCCCACCCCGGCCGGCCGGGCACAACCAGTTGGATAGCGAGGCTATATAAGAGTGCACGAACATGGGTGCTAGCACACGTGTCAAATTCTTTCGACACATTCGGTAAATACGGTATAAACTGAATACCAAACCAAAATACCAGTTAACTGAATTTTTGGTTAACTATTTTAAAAGGTATTTTTGGGTTTTCACTTTTAAAACCGAATTTACAAAAAAAACGAACGGTAGAAACTGAATTTTGGTTTATACCGAATGCCCAGGCCTAGCGAAACCTATACATGGACTCTAGGCATGTGGACTCACTCATATACGTACATACTCAACAATGAGATCACCGAGAACTCCATATTCAAGCATCCAAATAGTTGCAGTGCATTTCTGATAAGAGGAGAAGCCAATCTTTCCAATGGCATCCTCCTTGTACTCGAAATACTTATAGTATGCCACCACCCTCTCCCGGATATGGTTGAAAACATGCCTAGCCATATGGAAATGGCGTCGGACTAGGTGATTTTTGAAGAGCGGGCTGGGTGCTTCCAGAGTAGGAAATGACCGCTGTCTCGGTTACCATTCAACGCCGGATTGTGCCCCGAGATTGAGCCCCGAAACATCGGCCGCTGCCTACTAACGTGGTCATGGACGACCAACACAACAGCCACAAGCTCCTCATCGCGGACGAAGAATCATGTGAGTCGCAAATGAAATTATGGAAAAAGAACTCGTCGACGGAGTCCATTTGTATCTTGCGAGCAAACTGTGGAACAACTAGTGTGCATCGTCGAACAAGCTGGCCGGTGAACAGCCACGCGCCTCCCCTTGACCGGTAGCAGGCCCTAGTGGCGTCCGGCGAGCGTGTCGACATCAGACGAGCGAGGTCGCCGTGCTTTTTTCTGCTTCGGGAAGGGTTAGGGGCGCGGGGGGTGAGGTGGTGTTGGTGGCGACATCGGGGAAGCTACGGCGCACTGCAGTGGTGGCGTGCTGCGGGGGAGGTATGCGAGTTGGGGATGGCTAGCCTGGGCACCGGAACTGGGCGGCGGTGGCGACGGGGTGGGGCGGCCGAGTGTGATGGCTATCGATGGGAGGAAGAGATTGACATCTGTGCCATTGCCTTGTCGGCCGGGGTGGGGGAGTAGGTGGATGCCGCACGCCGACACAAACGAGGCTCAAATTTGGGCTGGAATGGGTCGCTCGACAGATAAAAAACATAAAAAAACGGACGCGTGTTCGTTTTGGTCGGCGCGTTGGGTCGACTTTTATGTCCATTTCGATCCAAACGAACATGTGCGAACGAGACGGGTTGGTGTGTTGAAGTTGCTCAAACTGATTCATAGAAAACCTTCGTCAAAATCAAAAATTCATTTGGTTCGTTCGACAACTGAATGAGTTGGAGACGTACGAGCAATTCATTCCACGTTTAGACGCAAGACCCCAATAGGTCTTTACGAAAAATGATTTTTTCCTTGGTGCAAGATCTATTTAATTGTGAAGAGTTTATGTCTAATAATCTTGTACAGGCTTAGGTATTATATCAGGCTGCTCTTAAACTATGACACCCCCGATTTGACCGTACACTAATCATGCACGCAAATGTGTACGACCAAGATCAGGGACTCACTGGAAGATATCACAACACAACTCTAAACACAAATTAAAATAATATAAGCTTTATATTACAAGCCAGGGGCCTCGAGGGCTCGAATACACAAGAGTCAGCGGAAGCAAAATATCTGAGTACAGACATAGGTTAAACAAGTTGCCATAAGATGGCTAGCACAAAAGTAGCAACGATCGAAAAAGCAAGGCCTCCTGTCTGGGACCTCCTAACTACTCCTCGAAGCTGAACTCCACGTAGAAACATCCTCAGGATCCTCTGGCTCCTGGACTCCATTGATCTGGTTGCATCATCCGAGAAGAGAGGGAAAAGGGAAAAAAAGGGGGAGCAAAGCAACCGTGAGTACTCATCCAAAGTAGTCGCAAGCAAGGATCTATACTACAATGCAATGGTATCTGTGTAACGGGGGTAATATGTGCGGGCCAAACTGCAGAATGCCAGAATAAGAGGGGGATAGCTAATCCTATCGAAGACTACGCTTCTGTCAGCCTCCATCTTGCAGCAGTAGAAGAGAATAGATGGAATAGCAACAAGTGTTCGCAGCCTCCGTCTTGAGTAGCTGGAAAGTTCACCAAGTAACATCGTATAGCATAATCCTACCCGGCAAGGTTGTCAGAATCGCGATTTTGAATCGGATCGGAGCCCTGATGGTAGGATCGCAAATCGTGGAATCTTCACTATCAGGATCGTAGAAACGTAGATTCTATGAACTAAAGTCGTAGAATCAGAGGGGTTAGTTTGGATCGTAAAGTCGTAGAATCGTACAACAGAATCGCGATTCTAACAACCTTGCTACCCGGCGATCCTCCCCTTGTCCCCCTGTGGGAAAGCGATCACCAGGTTGTATCTGGCACTTGAAAGGGTGTGTTTTATTAAGTATCCAGTTCTAGTTGTCATGAGGTCGGTGTATAACTCTGGGTCGTCCTTTTACCGAGGGACACGTCTATTCGAATAGATTAGCTTCCCTACAGGGGTGCACCACATTCCCCAGCATGCTCGACCCCCTTTGGCCGGACACACTTTCCTGGGTCATGCCCGACTTTGGAAGATGAACACGTGATGTCTACACATGCTTCTACTCTTGTAGACTATGTTGGGCCTCCAAGCGCAGAGGTTTGTAGGACAGTAGCAATTTCCCTCAAGTGGATGACCTAAGGTTTATCGAACTCAGGGAAGTAGAGGTTGAAGATGGTCTCTCTCAAGCAACCCTGCAACTAAGATACAAGAAGTCTCTTGTGTCGCCAACACACCTAATACACTTGTTAGATGTATAGGTGCACTAGTTCGGCGAAGAGATGTTAAATGGCAAGTGATATGGATGGCAAAACAAGGTAATATAAATATGTAATAAAAAGTGCAGCAAGCAAACAAGTAGTAAACGTGAGCACAAACGGTATTGCAATGGTGGAAACGAGGCCTAGGGTTCATACTTTCACTAGTGGCAACTCCCAACAACATTAACATAATCGAATCACATGATATTTCCCATAAAACATGCAAAGGGGACGCACTCGGAGGTCATTCCTTCGTGGTCAAGAGAGGACGAGAATTATGTAGGGCTACAAAAGCACACCTCAAAGTTCGTAGTTCTCAATCTAAAGATTTCCCAATGTCACCGCGGCCATCCAAAGAGAGTCCCACAATCACCACAACATATCTAAAGGATAGTCAAAGACAAGCACCAAGAGACTATCAATCTTCAATCAACACACAAGAGAGGAAATCACTCATGAAAATATTGTTCTAATCCATGTCCAATAGACCGCTGTCACCTTGGTCTCGGAGATTATACTAGATAAAGACAAGTGAGTACATCGATCCAATACATAGAGGAAGGGGAAATATCATGGGATCACCCTAGATTAACATAGCCTATGATCACAACGAAGATCACATCATGGGAGAGAGAATTGACCACATAGCTACTGGTAAGAACCTCAGCCCCGAGGAGGAACTACTCCCGCACCATGGAGGGAGGAAGCAACGTCGATGGAGATGAATCCGGGGGCACTTCCCCGTCCCGGCAGGGTGCCGGCGCAGGAATTCTGGTCCCCCGAAGCTTGATGGTGATGGCGGCGGAGATCGGAATCGCGTCTGGAGAAAAGGGGTCCAGAATCAGGGTTTCCTCGACACGCTTTAAATATATGCCAAAGGGAGCCACCAGAGGGGGTCAGGGGTGCCCAGGCGGGTCCCGGCGCGGCCCAGGGGGGGCCGCGCCCACAGGCTGCCTGGAGCCCCTGTGGGTCCCCCCGGCTGTACTTCGGCCGCACGGTAGCTCCTGGAACGCTGATTTTTTATATATTTTTTCTGGATTTTTCTGGGCAGTTCTCGAAACGTGAAAACCTGAAATACAAAAACAGCCGAAAACAGAAACTGGCACTGGGGTGCACTGGATTAGTAAGTTAGTCCAAATATGATCAAAAGTGTATGGAAGTGTATGAATATCATAGCAATATCACCCAAAAGTGGCATGGAGCAAGCAGAAATTATAGATACATTTTGGACGTATCAACACGTCATAGCCCTACCTAAGCACATTAGAGAGGTCAGCACACCGGTCTAAATCCTAAGCGCGTAGGGGTCTGGGCCCATCTCCCATTGCACACCTGCACGTTGCGTACGCATCCGGTGAGCAGACCTAGCAATCTCCGTTACTAAGGAAGTTGCATTACGCGGTCCAACCCGGCGCGCACCGCTAAGTCACGGACGTCAAGAAGGTTTCGGCTCATACCACGACGTCGAGAGCCCATAACTATTCCCACGGAGCTGGTTAGTGCGTATAGGCGAGTGGCCAGACTCAGATCAAATATCCAAACTCGTTAAGCGTGTTATTATGAACTAACCGTGGACAACGACCAGGGTAGGCCACCTCTCGACTGGGTGCCTTAACCTGCCCTGTCGCTCCGCCACAAAGATCCACTCGGGGGGCGTCGGGAACCCAGGCCCAGCACTACCTGGATGGAGCCACTTGTCCTTTCAGCCCCCACATTGCAATCACTTGCGGGTACTTGATACGTCTCCAACGTATCTATATTTTTTGATTGTTCCATGCTATTATATTATCCTTCTAGGATGTCTTATGGGCTATTATATACACTTTTATATGATTTTTGGGACTAACCTATTAACCCAGAGCCCAGTGCCTGTTTCTGTTTTTCTCCTGTTTTAGGGTACCGCAGAAAAGGAATAACAAACAGAGCCCAATTGACCTGAAATTCAACGGAGATCATTTTTGGACCAGAAGAAGCCCACGAAGTGCCGAAGGGGGACCAGAGGACCCACGGGCTGCCCACGAGGGTGGGGGGAGCGCCCCCTACTAGGCATGCCCCCCTGCCTCGTGGACAGCCCGTAGACCCCCTTTGCTTGGCCCCGATTCCAACACCTCCTATATATACTGAAACCTCCGGAAAATAACCTAGATCGGGAGTTCCACCGCCGAAAGCCACTGTTGCCACCAAAAACCAATCTAGACCCCGTTCCGGCACCCTGCCGGAGGGGGAATCCCTCTCCGGTGGCTATCTTCATCATCCCGGCGCTATCCATGACGAGGAGGGAGTAGTCCACCCTCGGGGCTGAGGGTATGTACCAGTAGCTATGTGTTTGATCTCTCTCTCTCTCATGTTCTTGAGATGGCACGATCTTGATGTATCGCGAGCTTTGCTATTATAGTTGGATCTTATGATGTTTCTCCCCCTCTACTCTCTTGTAATGGATTGAGTTTTCCCTTTGAAGTTATCTTACTGGATTGAGTCTTTAAGGGTTTGAGAACACTTGATGTATGTCTTGCATGTGCTTATCTGTGGTGACAATAATATATCACGTGGTCCACTTGATGTATGTTTTGGTGATCAACTTGCGGGTTCCGTGACCTTGGGAATCTATGCATAGGGGTTGGCACACGTTTTCGTCTTGACTCTCCGATAGAAACTTTGGGGCACTCTTTGAAGTTCTTTGTGTTGGTTGAATAGATGAATCTGAGATTGTGTGATGCATATCGTATAATCATGCCCCGGATGCTTGAGGTGACAATGGAGTATCTAGGTGACATTAAGGTTTTGGTTGATTTGTATCTTAAGGTGTTATTCTAGTACGAGCTCTATGATAGATCGAACGGAAAGAATAGCTTCGTGTTATTTTACTACGGACTCTTGAATAGATAGATCAGAAAGAATAAGTTTGAGGTGGTTTCGTACCCTACAATAATATCTTCATTTGTTCTTCGCTATTAGTGACTTTGGAGTGACTCTTTGTTGCATTTTAAGGGATAGTAATATGATCCAATTATGTTATCCTTGTTGAGAGAACTTGCACTAGTGAAAGTATGAACCCTAGGCCTTGTTTCCTATCATTGCAACACTGTTTATGCTCACGTTTACCACTTGCTACCTTGCTGTTTTTATACTTTCTTATGACAAAAACCTATATCTACCATCCATATTGCATTTGTATCACCATCTCTTTGGCGAACTAGTGCACCTATACAATTTACCATTGTATTGGGTGTGTTGGGGACACAAGAGACTCTTTGTTATTTGGTTGCAGGGTTGTTTGAGAGAGACCATCGTCATCCTACGCCTCCCACGGATTGATAAACCTTAGGTCATCCACTTGAGGGAAATTTGCTACTGTGCTAGAAACCTCTGCACATGGAGGCCCAACAACGTCTACAAGAAGAAGGTTGTGTAGTAGACATCAAGCTCTTTTCTGGCGCCATTGCCGGGGAGGTGAGTGCTTGAAGGCATATCTTTAGATGTTGCAATCGAATATTTTAGTTTCTTGTTTTATCACTAGTTTAGTTTATAAAAGAAAACTACAAAAAAATGGAATTAAGGTTACCTCATATGCTTCATCTTTTTAATATCTTTCGTGAAAATGATGGAAAGGAAAATTGTGCTCAAGTACTAGAAGAGGAATTACATAGAATGTTTGGCACTCAAAAATTGAATGATGAGCATGATTGCAATGTTGTTAGTGTGAATTCTTCGAATATCCATAGTACTAATGATGTTTGCACTAGTCATGATGAAAATATCTCATATAAGCATGTCGATTTTTGTGGAGTGCATAGAGTTTGCAAGTACATACCAAATAGGGAAGATAGATTTTGCAAAAGGCATAAGTATTTAGAAACTAAATGGTTGCTAGAAAGGCTAGATGATTGTGCTGAAAATTTAAAATTTCTTAGCCTTACTTGTGAACTTTGCAATGAACATGGTCATTTCATTCTCCAATGCAAATTGTTTCATGATCGAATCGTGTCCAAAAATTGTGACGACTTAATTTCCCTTGCACATCATAATGAACTTATCTTTCTTTTGGGTTATGAAGAAATCAAATGTATAACTAAGCATCTTCCAGGATTTGCCCTTGATAAACTTCTTGATTTTGATCTAGAGGAAATTTATATGTATTGTGCGGTGAATTGCATCGAAAGTCCTTATATTGCCAATTACCTAAAGACAAGAAAACAAATATAAGATGAAGAGAATACTAATGAAGGGGAAGAGATTTCCCAATATCCTCCCATTCTTTCTTATGATGAATCAAGTAACGAGGAGGAGCCTTCTATTCAACTAGTCTCATTAATAAAGGGCTCCGAAAAGAAGATTAAACCCACACATAATGTGAAGAAGAAAAAGAAAAGATGAAGAAGCAAAGGTAAAGAGGCATCTCTCCCAAATGATTTTGCCCCTATTACTCATTGTGATGATGATAATTGCTATACTATCGGTGCTATCCATACTATTAACGATGAGAGTGATTATGCTTATGATAAGAAAAAGCCCAAGCTTCGGGATGCTATGTTTGTTGAGAATGACATGTTTGAGAATTTATTTGCTACAATTAATGTTTGTCCCAAGCTTGGGGATGCTATGCTTGATGAAGATGATATTTTTAGCCTCCCAAGTCTTGATATGCAAATCTATGATGATGAAAGCATGCCTCCTATTTATGATGATTATTGTGATGCCACTTATGCTATAAAAAGTAGTGATGATTATATTTATAAACTTGTCATGATTATGATTACCCCTTTTCTGAGCATTACTCTTCTAATGTGGAGACGATATATAGTATTCAAGTCTCTTATGATACTCCCACTATTCCGAATGAGAAGAGTTTTGCTTATGTGGAGAGTAATAAAATTTATATGCTTGGGGATCGTGACAAGAATGCTTTATGTGAGGTTTATATTGTTGAATTCATTCTTGCTGCTATTGAAAATTATTATGAGAGAGGATCATATGCTTGTAGGAATTGCAACAATATCAAGTTTCCTCTCTATGTGCTTAAAATCTTGAAGTTATGCTCGTTTCCCCTTCCTATGCTAGTTGATTATCGTTCCCATAAGTTGTTTGCTCACAAAGTCCCTATGCATAGGAAGTGGGTTAGACTTAAATGTGCTAGTCATATTCTTCATGATGCTCTCTTTAGGTTTCAATTCTTATCTTTTATGCGAGCATCATTGAAATCATTGTGCCTAGCTAGGGGCGTTAAACGATAGCACTTGTTGGGAGGCAACCCAATTTTATTTTATTTGCTTTTGCTTATGTTTAGAAATAAATATAGCATCTAGCTTCTGTTTAGATGTGGTTTTGTGTTTTAATTAGTGTTTGTGCCAAGTAGAACCTTTGGGAAGACTTGTGTGAAGTTTATATGATCTTGCTGTGAAAAACAGAATCGTTAGCGCTTGCTAGAATGATCACCAGATTTTACTTGAGTGTGATATTTAGTTGATTCTTTTTGCATATGATTAATAGACAAATTCCTCATGTTTACCAATTTATTTCAATTTTTTTGGAGTTACAAAAGTATGCGAAAGTTACAGATTACTACAGACTGTTCTGTTTTTGACAGATTCTGTTTTTCGTTTGTTGTTTGCTTATTTTGATGAATCTATGAGTAGTATTGGGGAGTATGAATCATAGAGAAGTTGGAATACAGTAGGTTTAACACCAATATAAACAAAGAATGAGTTCATTATAGTACATTTGAGTAGTGGTTTGTTTTCTTATACTAACGGAGCTCATGAGATTTTTCTCTAAGTTTTGTGTTATGAAGTTTTCAAGTTTTGAGTATTGCTTTGATGTACAATGGAACAAAGAGTGGCAAGAGCCTAAGCTTGGGGATGCCCAAGGCACCCCAAGGTAAAATTCAAGGACAACCAAAATCCTAAGCTTGGGGATGCCCCAGGAAGGCATTCCCTCTTTCGTCTTCATCTATCGGTAACTATACTCAGAGCTATATTTTTATTCACCACATGATATGTGTTTTACTTGGAGCGTCATGTATAATTTGAGTCTTTGCTTGTTAGTTGCCACAATTATCCTTGCTGGACACACCTTTTTTAGAGAGATAAATATGGCCTAGGAATTGTTAGAACACTCTATGTGCTTCACTTATATCTTTTGAGTTGAATAGTTTTTGCTCTAGAGCTTCACTTACATCTTTTAGAGCACGGTGTTGATTATATTTTGTAGAAATTATTGATCTCTCATGCTTAACTTATATTCTTTTGAGAGTCTATTAAAACAGCATGGTAATGTGCTTTGGCTATAAAACTAGCCTTCACATGATAGGCATCCAAAATAAATGTAGTAAAAACTTTCATACTAAGTGCGTTGAATATGATGAGAAGTTGGATGCTTGATAATTGTTTTGAGATATGAGGATAGTGATATTAGAGTCATGCTAGTGGAGTTATTATGAAATTGAGAAATACTTGTGTTAAGGTTAGTGATTCCCGTAGCATGCACGTATGGTGAACCGCTATGTGCCGAAGTTAGAGCATGAGGTATTTGTAGAGTGTCAACCTTTGTGTGGAGGTCAGGGGTGCGCGATGGTTAACTCCTACCAACCTCCCCCCTAGGAGCATGTGTTGATTGCTTTATTTTGATAACTCGTAAATTTTTGCAACAAGAATATAAGTTCTTATGACTAATGTTGAGTCCATGGATTATACGCACTCTCACCCTTCCACCATTGCTAGCCTCTCTTGTACCGCGCAACTTTTGCCGGTGCCATACACCCACTATATACTGAAAGTGCAACTAATCCCCGGGTGGTTTTGGTAATTAATAACAACATATATATCATTGAACTAATATTTACTTGAGAATCATTTCAGAGAAGTTCGATGATATGGGTATGGAAATGTCTGAAGAAGTGGACCCCTCAAAATGCTAAGACAAGCATTGGCAAAAGCTCAAGACTCCATTTTTGGTTTAGTGATCAAAGATCACATTGAGTCCATAGGAAAAGCCAATACTATTAAAAGGGGATGAGGTTGTGTTAATGATCTGGTTGCTCAAGTGCTTGGTGATCTAGCTCCCTCAACTATCAGCACTCTTCACTACTTAACACACTCATAAGTAATCTCGGACAAACCGATTCTGCAAACTCAGTCCCACCGAGATGAACCACCTCAGTTATTCTTCCAAACCCTAATTTCTCGGTCCATCCGATTTTGAGTCTCGGTCTCACCGAAAATGGACTGCCAACCTTCTGTAACCAATTGACATCACTTCGGAATATCCGAGTTGTTATTTTCGGTCCCACCGAGATGGCAAGCTCCAACCTTTGACTCACTTCGGACACACCGAGATGGTATTTTCGGTCCCACCGAAAATCCCAACGTTCACTATATTTGAACTTTCGGTCTGACCGAGTTTTCACTTCGGTCTCACCGAGATTGGTCAAATATGTGTGTAACGGTTGGATTTTGTGTGGAGGCTATATATACCCCTCCACCCCCTCTTCATTCGTGGAGAGAGCCATCAGAAAGTCTACCACTCCTATCATACACTTTCTGAGAAGTGAACCACCTACCCTTGTGTTGAGATCAAGCCATTCCATTCCTACCATATGAAACTTGATTTCTAGCCTTCCCAAGTTGCTTTCCACTCAAACCTTTCTTCCACCACAGCCATATCAGTGAGGAGAGTTGAGTGTTGGGGAGATTATCATCTGAAGCACAAGAGCAAGGAGTTCATCATCATCAACACCATCTATTACCTTTTGGAGGGTGGTGCCTCCTAGATTGGTTAGGTGTCGCTTGGGAGCCTCCGTCTTTGAGATGTGGAGTTGAACCAAGAAGTTTGTAAGGGCAAGGAGATCGCCTACTTCGTGAAGATCTACCCCGAGTAAGGCTAGTCCTCCGTGGGCGTAGGCCATGATGGAATAGACAAGGTTGCTTCTTCGTGGACCCTTCGTGGGTGGAGCCCTCCGTGGACTCGTGCAGCCGTTACCCTCCGTGGGTTGAAGTCTCCATCAACGTGGATGTACGATAGCACCACCTATCGGAACCACGACAAAAATCTTCGTGTCACCAAACTGCGTTTGATCTTCTCCACCTCTCTTTTACATGTGCAATTTACTTTCCGCTGCTATTACTCTAGAATTGCATGTGTAGGGTGATACTTGAATTGATCTTAATTGTGAAACTGCCAAAAACATTGCATGATCAAAAGGCAGATTTTTTATATTGTCAAGTAGTCTAATCACCCCCCCCTCTAGACATACTTTCGATCCTACAAGTGGTATCAGAGCTTTGGTCTCCATTGTTTTGGTTTCCATTGCATTGGACTCCATAAGCTTGGTTTCACAACCTAGGAGAGTATGGCGTCTAGTGAGGGTAATTATCGTAGAGGTCCTTACTTTGATGGTACAAATTTTGCTAGTTGGAAGCATAAAATGAAAATGCATATTCTTGGTCATAACCCAGCCGCATGGGGCATTATTTGTGTTGGTATGCAAGGTGATTTCTTTGAAGAAGGAAAAGTTCCTGATCGCGAAGCTACACCGGAAGAGTTGCGGATGTTGCAAAACAATGCTCAAGCTTGTGACATTCTCTTCAATGCTTTGTGTCCCGAAGAGTTCAACAAAATCAGCCGTCTTGAGAATGCTAAAGATATTTGGGATACTTTGGTTGAAATGCACGAAGGTACTGAATCTGTGAAGGAATCAAAGCTAGATATTCTTCAAGGTCAACTTGACAAGTTCAAGATGAAGGATGGTGAAGGAGTTGCTGAAATGTACTCTAGGCTTGCTCTCATCACAAATGAGATTGCCGGCTTAGGAAGCGAACAAATGACCGACCGATTCATCATTAAGAAGATTCTCAGAGCTTTGGATGGAAAGTATGACACCGTGTGCACTTTGATCCAAATGATGCCAAACTACAAGACCCTCAAGCCAACTGAAGTCATTGGAAGAATTGTTGCTCATGAGATGACACTTAAGGATAAGGAAGAGCTTCACAATAAGTCAAGTGGTGCTTACAAAGCTACAAGTGATGCTCCTACTACCTCAAGTGACAAGCTAATTTCCAATGAAGAGATAAGCCTAATGGTCAAGAACTTCAACAAGTTCTACAAGAATAGAGGCAAAGAAAGAAGCTCAAAGTCTAGATCATATGATGAAAAGAGATCTTCTAGTCGTGATCGAAACTGCTACAATTGTGGAAGACCCGGACACTTCTCAAATGAGTGTACGGCTCCCCACAAGAGAAGAGAAGAATCTCCAAGAAGAAGAGCAAGAGATGAGTCACCTCGGAGAGAGAGAAGGAGTAGAGATGATCGTTATGAACGAAGACCCTCTCGGAGAAGCAAGGATTCGGAGAGGAAAGACAAGTCATCAAGAAGCTACACAAGAAGAAGACATCAAGCTCATGTAGGTGAATGGGTCTCTGGCTCCGACTCCGACAATCAATCAGATGGAAGCTATCACTCCGACTCCGACTACAGTCAAGATGAAGGTGTTGCCGGACTTGCACTCGTATCCTCCAACTCCAACTCCTACGACTTATTTGATTCACCAAATGAGGGAATTGGAAGATGCTTCATGGCTAAAGGCCCCAAGGTAACACACCCTGAATTCATTGACTTTGATAGTGATGAGGATGACTTACTTGGTGAAGATGAGCTCTTGCATGATAAATCTAGTGAGCTTAGTAATGATGAAAATGCTAGTAGTCTTTATAGCCGAGAAGAGTCGAATGACAATGCTATGAAGGAGATTGAGCGTCTAACTAAAGAACTAAACACTCTTAAGTTAGCTCATGAAACAACTCAAGAAGATCATAGAGAGCTCCTAAGATCTCATGAGAAGCTACGCTTCGAGAAGCTCACTCTAGAGCAAGAACATGAGTTTCTAAAAGCGATCAATGACGATCTTCGAAAGAAGAGTTCTTCATATCTTGCCAAACGACTTCTCTTGTCTAATTTCTTGCCACCTATTAAGACTAAGCATGACAAGCATAAGAAAAGTTCTTCCTCTAGTAGTAACAATAACAATGTTAAATCCAATATTGTTGCTTCTAGTAGTTTTCTTGATTCCACTAACAATGTTTCAAGCCAAGTTACACTTGAGCAAGAAAATAGCTTATTGAAGGAAATCATAGAGAAAGGTGTCTACAAGAGTCTTGCCGGAAGCAAGAACTTTGAGGAGATTGTTCGCAAACAAGGAAGACACCGGAAGAATCAAGGGATTGGTTTTGAGCGAAAGTTCAACGCCGAAGGTGTTGAGTGGGAAGAAGGTCAATACCCTACTCCACAGTTTGTTTCACAAAAGGAGAAGTATGATCCTACTTCTTCCAATGTGGAACAAGCTCAAGATGACCTTCCACCACAAGACCACAAGCTAAAGGCCAAGGACAAGCTTCAAGAGGAGATTGATGCATTCATTGAAGCACCTCAAGCCATGGTCAAGTGGGTTCCCAAGGACACATCAAGTTCTACTTCGTCAAGCTCAACTACAACACCAAGGATTCCCATCAAGATGATGTGGATCCCAAAGAAGAGGAACTAGAAGGTTCTTGAGGGTGACTCCGCCAACAAACTTCACTCATATTCATTTTGGCAAGAACTTGTGCAAACAACTTCCACATCATGCACTAGTTCATGGAGTCACAAACCCTCTTGTTGGTAAGTCAAGGGACAAGGTAATCATTGCTTTCATGGACATCATCTTTTATGTACTTCACTCTATGTCTATGGATATTCTTGTTTGTTCCTTGTGGGACTAACCCATGTAGGTATTGAAAGTGCCCTAATCCAAAGGATTGCTCCCAACTCTTGATGATCTACATCAACATTGAGCATCCACATCTTCAACATCTACATGAAGTCTTCTACGACAACCCAAGGTTAGTTTGACCCTTTAAAAGGGGTTCTCACATCTAGGGGGAGCTTTGCTCTAAAAAAATTGAGCTAAAGCATCTCCAAATGATGTGAACACATAAATGCTTTATGTAAAAGTGGTAACCCCACTTGTGCTTAAACGATGAGTATGACCTATGATCAAATGTTCTCATTTGGCTCCTAAGTCAATATACTCATATATAGATGACCTAGTCATCGACAAATTGTGTGCTAGTAGCTAGAGTGTTGGTTGTGCATGTTTGACACATATTTCAGTTGCTATCTTATTGTGTGAGCATGTTGAATGCATGATTTTATCCATTCAAGGACATCCATTTGTTGTTTTGCTTGTTTTGATTTTTCTGGCCAAATGGATGGACAAGAATGCCTAAGCACCTTCCCTAGCTATCTATGCTTTCTTGTCTCAAATTCTATTCATGCTCATATCACAACTTTGAACAAGTCTTTTTCGGACAGTCCGAGTGCGGAGCACTCGGAGCCACCGATTCGTCTAAGGCTGACTTCCAAAACCTTCTAAGTCCATTTCGGTCTGACCGGCTTCTCAATCTCGGTCCAACCGAAACGCTTAGACTGATCTAGGTTTCATCTCGGTGAAACCGAGTTCAAAATCTCGGTCTGACCGATATGCATAACTGCACAGCAGTTATACATCTCGGTGACACCGAGTTTTTCAACTCGGTCCCACCGACAGCATGGGGTTATATATACCTGAGGGATGCGCGCGATTTAACTCTTCAAACCGTTCGCCCCCAAGACCCCTGCTGTCGTCGCCCTGGTCTACGGATCGTCGCCGTCGTCGCCTGTGCGCCCTCGCCGCAGGTCTCCGCCGCCGTCAACGGTAATCATCTCCACCGTTGCCGCCGTAGAGGGACTCCACCAAGTTAGGGTGTGTCCCGATCCCTTTCGTGCTCCCCATCCGATTCTTGCACGATAGGCTTGCCATGATTCAATCCACGTTTGAGATATTCCCTATACATTAGATCAGATCCTCTAGTTTCGAGCGAAATTCTTAGGTTTAGGTTTCCACGGAACGCATCTCGGTGAAGCCGATTTTGAAACTCGGAATGACCGATTTGGCCTCTGGCCATTGCACTGCATCATTCGGTCTAACCGAGTTGTGCAAATCGGAATGACCGAAACGTAGTTTCAGTGAAACCCTAAGTTATCGGTAGGACCGAAACCCATTTCGGTCTGACCGAAAGTGGTGTGTAGGTTTCTGTTGAACACTTCGGTTTCACCAAAACTTAAAATCGGTTTGACCGAAATACATTCTGTGAAAACTCAAAACTAAGTTTTGAACTCATTTTTTTTGCAAAAACCTCTGCAGTTGTGATAACTCTTCTACTCTGCCTATACCTTATCTTTTCGCAGGTTGTCAGCCATGTCAGATGTCAGTGACAGCCAGAACAGGTCTGAGTCACCTTTTGCTGAGATTCCAGAGGCAGATACAAGTCCTGCTAGCAGCTCCAGTGATGATGGTGAGAGGAGCACCCCTAGTGGTTTGCCTCCTGCAGCCACCAGAACCAGGAAGAAGAGAAATTCTGATGATGAGGAATCTGATTTTGTTGCTGAGGAAGTTACCTCCAAGCCAAAGAGGAATGTGGTTGCCAAAGAGCACCAAGGGCAGCAGACAAGGAAAGGCACAAGCAAAGTAAAGCAGTCAGCAGTTGCAAAGAAGCTCAACTTGGAAGAGCCTGCTCCAAGCAAGGTGAAGAAGACTTCCAAGAGGAAGAGGGTAGTATATGCTGAACCTCAAGTTGATGCTGCAGAAGAAGAAGAAGATGCACCCCAGCCTCCTCCTCAGAAAGCTAAGTTCATGGGTGATGCTATTCGGGCTCAAGCCTCCTCTAAGCCCAAGAAGCCTGCTCAAGCCAAGGCAGCTCCAGCCAAGCCCAAGAGAACAACCAGAAGCATTCCAGCTTCTGAGAAGAACAAAGGTGAGATGCCACCTTCTGAATCAGATGAAGAGCATGTGTTGCTTAAGCTCCGTCCCAAGTTGCCTCTCCACAATGATGCTCATCCTCAAGCTGAGGACATGAAGGCAAGGAAGGATAAAGGTCTCAGGCTATGGAGACAGTCTGATCCAATTGCTGTAAGGAGAAGGACTGTTGTGGACCCCAGATTCCACACCAGAGAGCAGCAGGATTTCTATGAGACCGTGCTGATGGATAAGAAGCCCATTGTTGCTGACACCAGGTATGTTGACTAGAAGTATATTGACAGTGAAGAGCACCGGGACTTCTTTCCCCATGTGCATGAGAGCTTTACTGCATGTGGAGTTGCTGATTTCGTGGGTCAAGAGCTGACAGCTTGGAATGACGAGATGATCATGCAGTTCTACGCCACAGCCCACTTCTATCCTGATGGCAAGATCACCTGGATGACTGAAGGTCAAAGGTTTTCTTCGACTGTTGAAGAATGGGCAGAACTTCTGAACGCTCCAGTGCAGAGAGAGGACGACATTGATGTCTATGGGATTCCTAAGAAGAGTCATGATTCCATGAAGAACATGTACAAGGAGATCCCCGCTGCTGACTTGGAAGGATGGAAGCTTGGCTCAGTGTACTATCTCCAGGCAGGTCTGACCACCACTAACACTATTCTGAGGCATACATTGATGCCTAAGTCTGGAGACCACCGCATGATTCGAGGCTATTCTATCAACATGCTGCACATTCTCGATGAGAAGGCACCTTTCAAGGTGATGGACTTGATGGTAGAGACCATTAAGAGGACTGCAGCTGACCAGAAGAGGTCGTGTGGGTTTGCCCCGCAGATTCAGATGCTCATCAACGCCAAGTTTGGCACGGGCAAATTCATGTTGGATAGGAAGCACTTGCCACTGCAGCCAGAGCATGAGGACAACGTAGTTGTGATGGATGAAGAGGATCCTACCTCAGTTGAAGGACATGCCAAAATCGAAGCTGCGAAGAAGGCTAAAGCTGACAAAGAGGCAGCAGCAGCAGCAGCTAAGCCAAAGAGCTTTGGAGAACAAATTCTTGAAGCTACCCAGAGGATTGAACAACGCCTGGCCAGCATTGAGCAATCTCAGGAGAGCCTAGAGAGGATTGTTGAGGACAAGATCCACGCTCTGGACGTGAAGCTGACAGAGATTCAGGTGTCCGTCAACAAGCTTGAGGCAGACATGGAGGAAACAAGGCAGGAGAGAGCAGAGCTCATGCAGGATGATCTAGTCCAGGACTCTCATCGCCAGACTGCTCAGGTTCCCAGAGGATCCAGATCTGCAGCTATCCCAGTGACTGACTCCAGGACTACCACTTCAGCACCAGCTACAGCTCCAGCAGTCGCTCCCGCTTCAGCATCCACTCCTCCAGCGCAGACATCAGCAGAAGTCTTCGCCGATGTAGCTATCTCTACACCGACATCTACCCAGACGGGAGCCGCCAGCAGAGCCCGCAGTGACGCTTAGCTCTATACCTTTTCGAACTTTTTGGTAACTTGTTGCCAAAGGGGGAGAAATTGTTATAGATCATAGGGCTTCAAGAGAGAGAGTGCTCTTTCGTCTTTCGTTCTTTTGCCGGTTTCTTTGAGATACATTGGTTTCTTTTGGTCTTTCGAAACTTTAAGTGTGCTTGCTACTAAGTTTGATGCTACCTTAATGAGTGCTTAGTCATACTATGCTTTAATGTGTGCTTAATGCTTATCATATGCTATTCCTAATTGTATGGCTATTTACTCTTGTCTTGGTGATTGAGTGCATGTTATTCATTCTTATCATTTTGTGCGCTCCACCAAGATGTATGTGACATGGAAGAGTGACCCATAATCCTAATCGATTGTGCATTTGCATTCAAACGCAAATTTTAAATAATGCACAAATTTAGGGGGAGCTCTTGTTTATCACATACTTCTCAAAGCGACGATATTATTCATTGATTATATCCTCTGTCGAAGCTTTGATCTATATGTTGTCATCAATTACCAAAAAGGGGGAGATTGAAAGTGCAACTAATCCCCGGGTGGTTTTGGTAATTAATAACAACATATATATCATTGAACTAATATTTACTTGAGAATCATTTCAGAGAAGTTCGATGATATGGGTATGGAAATGTCTGAAGAAGTGGACCCCTCAAAATGCTAAGACAAGCATTGGCAAAAGCTCAAGACTCCATTTTTGGTTTAGTGGTCAAAGATCACATTGAGTCCATAGGAAAAGCCAATACTATTAAAAGGGGATGAGGTTGTGTTGATGATCTGGTTGCTCAAGTGCTTAGTGATCTAGCTCCCTCAACTATCAGCAACTTTCACTACTTAACACACTCATAAGTAATCTCGGACAAACCGATTCTGCAAACTCAGTCCCACCGAGATGAACCACCTCAGTTATTCTTCCAAACCCTAATTTCTCGGTCCATCCGATTTTGAGTTTCGGTCTCACCGAAACTGGACTGCCAACCTTCTGTAACCAATTGACATCACTTCGGAATATCCGAGTTGTCAATTTCGGTCCCACCGAGAATGGCAAGCTCCTACCTTTGACTCACTTCGGACACACCGAGATGGTATTTTCGGTCCCACCGAAAATCCCAACGTTCACTATATTTGAACTTTCGGTCTGACCGAGTTTTCACTTCGGTCTCACCGAGATTGGTCAAATATGTGTGTAACGGTTGGATTTTGTGTGGAGGCTATATATACCCCTCCACCCCCTCTTCATTCGTGAGGAGAGCCATCAGAAAGTCTACCACTCCTACCATACACTTTCTGAGAAGAGAACCACCTACCCTTGTGTTGAGATCAAGCCATTCCATTCCTACCATATGAAACTTGATTTCTAGCCTTCCCAAGTTGCTTTCCACTCAATCCTTTCTTCCACCACAGCCATATCAGTGAGGAGAGTTGAGTGTTGGGGAGATTATCATTTGAAGCACAAGAGCAAGGAGTTCATCATCATCAACACCATCTATTACCTTTTGGAGGGGGGTGCCTCCTAGATTGGTTAGGTGTCGCTTGGGAGCCTCCGTCTTTGAGATGTGGAGTTGAACCAAGAAGTTTGTAAGGGCAAGGAGATCGCCTACTTCGTGAAGATCTACCCCGAGTAAGGCTAGTCCTCCGTGGGCGTAGGCCATGATGGAATAGACAAGGTTGCTTCTTCGTGGACCCTTCGTGGGTGGAGCCCTCCGTGGACTCGCGCAGCCGTTACCCTCCGTGGGTTGAAGTCTCCATCAACGTGGATGTACGATAGCACCACCTATCGGAACCACGACAAAAATCTTCGTGTCACCAAACTGCGTTTGATCTTCTCCACCTCTCTTTTACATGTGCAATTTACTTTCCGCTGCTATTACTCTAGAATTGCATGTGTAGGGTGATACTTGAATTGATCTTAATTGTGAAACTGCCAAAAACATTGCATGATCAAAAGGCAGATTTTTTATATTGTCAAGTAGTCTAATCACCCCCCCTCTAGACATACTTTCGATCCTACATATACCTTCCTCAAAACAGCCACCATATATTTTCCTCAAAACAGCCACCATATCTACATATCATGGCATTTCCATAGCCATTCCGAGATATATTGCCATGCAACTTTCCACCGTTCCGTTCATATGACACGCTTCATATTGTCATATTGCCATGCATGATCATGTAGTTGACATCGTATTTGTGGCTAGGCCACCATGCATAATTTTTCATACAGGTCACGCTTGATTCATTGCACATCCCGGTACACCGCCGGAGGCATTCATATAGATGTTGGGGAACTTAGAAGAATTCAAAAAATTTCCTACGCTTCACCAAGATCAATCTAAGGAGTCATCTAGCAACGAGCATAAAGGAGTGCATCTACATACCCTTTGTAGATCGCGTGCGGAAGCGTTCGAAGGAACATGGATGATGGAGTCGTACTCTTCGTGATCCTAGTCACCGATGATCCCAGCGCTGAACGGACGACACCTCCGCGTTCAATACACGTATGGTACAGCGACGTCTCCTTCTTCTTGATCCACCAAGGGCGGAGGAGAGGTTGACAGAGATCCAGCAGCATGACGGCGTGGTGGTGGATGCAACAGGAAAAGCTGCAGGGCTTCGCTGGCGCCCTGCGAGAGGAGTTGGAGGTGTGACGGGGGGGGGGGGGGGGGGGC
>LR738710.1:86138702-86159863 GCA_902687465.1 Secale cereale | reverse complement strand
GCGCCAGAGGCTTGGGGTGCGGCTGCCCTCTCCCCCCACTATATATAGGCGCCAGGGGGGCGCCGGCCCTAGGAGATGCAATCTCCTAGGGGGGCGGCGGCCAGGGGGGAGGGAGACTTGCCCCCCAAGGCATAGGGGGCGCCCCCACCCCCTAGGGTTTCAACCTTAGGCGCATGGAGGGGGCCCATGTGGGTGCGCCAGCCCACCAGGGGCTGGCCCCCTTCCCCTTGCGGCCTACGGGGCCCTCCGGGATGGGTGGCCCCACCCGGTGGACCCCCGGGACTCCTCCGGTGGTCCCGGGACACTCCCGGTGACCCCCATAATTCTCTCGATGGCCGAAACTGGACTTCCTATATATCATTCTTTACCTCCGGACCCTTTCGGAACTCCTCGTGACGTCCGGGATCTCATCCGAGACTCCGAACAACATTCGGGTTTCCATGTGCATGTATCTCTACAACCCTAGCGTCACCGAACCTTAAGTGTGTAGACCCTACGGGTTCGGGAGACACGCAGACATGACCGAGACGACTCTCCGGTCAATAACCAACAGCGGGATCTGGATACCCATGTTGGTTCCCACGTGTTCCTCGATGATCTCATCGGATGAACCACTGTGTCAAGGATTCACTCAATCCCGTATGTTATTCCCTTTGTCTATCGGTACGGTACTTGCCCGAGATTCGATCGTCGGTATGCCCGATACCTTGTTCAATCTCGTCATGGCAAGTCTCTTTACTCGTTCCGTAATCCATCATCCCGTGACTAACTCCTTAGTCACTCTGAGCTCATTATGATGATGTCTTACCGAGTGGGCCCAGAGGTACCTCTCCGTCACACGGAGTGACAATATCCCAGTCTCGGTTCGTACCAACTCAACAGACACTTTCGGGGATACCCGTTGTGTACTTTTATAGTCACCCAGTTACGTTGTAACGTTTGGCACACCCAAAGTATTCCTACGGTATCCGGGAGTTGCACAACCTCATGGTCTAAGGAATAAATACTTGACACTGGAAAAGCTTAAGCATTACGAACTATACGATCTCGTGCTAGGCTCAGGATTGGGTCTTGTCCATCACATCATTCTCCTAATGATGTGATCTCGTTATCAATGACATCCTATGTCCATGGTCAGGAAACCGTGACCATCTGTTGATCAACGAGCTAGTAACTAGAGGCTTACCAGGGACACGTTGTGGTCTATGTATTCACACATGTATCGCTGTTTCCGTACAATACAATTTAAGCATGAATAACAGACAATTATCATGAACAAGGAAATATAATAATAATCCTTTTATTATTGCCTCTAGGGCATATTTCCAACAATAGAGTCATACGTTGTTCTAGTATCGAGTTGTAAATCAATAGAAGTGTGATGATCATCATTATTAGAGCATTGTCCCAAAGAAAAAAAAAAGAAAAAAAGAAGAAAGAAAATGAAGGAAAGGCCAAAGAAAAAAGAAACACCCAAAAAAAGAGAAAAAAGGAAAGGAAAGAAAAGGGACAATTGCTACTATCTTTTTCCACACTTGTGCTTCAAAGTACCACCATGTTCTTCATGATAGAGAGTCTCATGTTCAGCCACTTTCATATACTAGTGGGATTTTTCATCATAGAACTTGGCTTGTATATTCCAACGACGGGCTTCCCTAAGTGCCCTAGGTCTTCATGAGCAAGCAAGTTGGATGCACACCCACTTAGTTTCTTTTGTTGAGCTTTCATACATTTTTACCTCTAGTGCATCCGTTGCATGGCAATCCCTACTCACTCACATTGAGATCTATTGATGGGCATCTCCATAGCCCGTTGATACGCCTAGTCGATGTGAGACTATCTCCCTCCTTTTTGTCTTCTCCACAACCACCATTTTATTCCACCCATAGTGCTATATCCATGGCTCACGCTCATGTATTGCGTGAAAGTTGAAAGGTTTGAAAGAATAGAGTATGAAAACAAGTGCTTGGCTGAAACTGGGGTTGTGCATGATATGAATATTTTGTGTGATAAAGAGGGAGCATAGCCAGACTATATGATTTTGTAGGGATAACTTTCTTTAGCCATGGTATTTTGAGAAGACATGATTGCTTTGTTAGTATGCTTAAAGTATTATTATTTCTTATGTCAATACAAACTTTTGTCTTGAATCTTTCGGATCTGAACATTCATGCCACAATAAAGAGAACTACATTGAAAATTATGTTAGGTAGCATTCCACATTAAAAATTCTGTTTTTATCATTTACCTACTCGAGGACGAGCATGAATTAAGCTTGGGGATGCTGATACGTCTCCAACGTATCTATAATTTTTGATTGTTCCATGCTATTATATTATCCTTCTAGGATGTTTTATGAGCTTTTATATACACTTTTATATGATTTTTGGGACTAACCTATTAACCCAAAGCCGAGTGCCAGTTTCTGTTTTTCTCCTGTTTTAGAATATCGCAGAAAAGGAATATCAAACGGAGCCCAATTGACTTGAAATTCAACGGAGATCATTTCTCGACCAGAAGAAGCCCACGGAGTGCCGGAGGGCGACGAGAGGACCCACGGGCTTCCCACGAGGGTGGGGGGCGCCCCCCCCCTACTGGGCGCGCCCCCTGCCTCGTGGACAGCCCGTAGACACCCTTTGCTTGGCCCCGACTCCAACACCTCCTATATATACTGAAACCTCTGAAAAATAACCTAAATTGGGAGTTCCGCCACCGAAAGCCTCTGTTGCCAACAAAAACCAATCTCGACCCTGTTCCGGCACCCTGACGTAGGGGGAGTCCCTCTCTGGTGGCTGTCTTCATCATCCCGGCGCTATCCATGACGAGGAGGGAGTAGTCCACCCTCGGGGCTGAGGGTATGTACCAGTAGCTATGTGTTTGATCTCTCTCTCTCTCTCTCGTGTTCTTGAGATGGCACGATCTTGATGTATCGCAAGCTTTGCTATTATAGTTGGATCTTATGATGTTTCTCCCCCTGTACTCTCTTGTAATGGATTGAGTTTTTCCTTTGAATTTATCTTATCGGATTGAGTCAATAAGGATTTGAGAACACTTGATGTATGTCTTGCATGTGCTTATCTGTGGTGACAATGGGATATCAGGTGGTCCACTTGATGTATGTTTTGGTGATCAACTTGTGGGTTTCGTGACCTTGGGAATCTATGCATAGGGGTTGGCACACGTTTTCGTCTTGACTCTCTGATAGAAACTTTGGGGCACTCTTTGAAGTTCTTTGTTTTGGTTGAATAGATGAATCTGAGATCGTGTGATGCATATCGTATAAGCATGCCCACGGATACTTGAGGTGGCAATGGAGTATCTAGGTGACATTAGGGTTTTGGTTGATTCGTATCTTAAGGTGTTATTCTAGTACGAACTCTATGATAGATTGAACGGAAAGAATAGCTTTGTGTTATTTTACTACGGACTCTTGAATAGATAGATCAGAAAGAATAACTTTGAGGTGGTTTTGTACCCTACAATAATCTCTTCGTTTGTTCTCCGCTATTAGTGACTTTGGAGTGACTCTTTGTTGCATGTTGAGGGCTAGTAATATGATCCAATTATGTTATCCTTGTTGAGAGAAATTGCACTAGTGAAAGTATGAACCCTAGGCCTTGTTTCCTATCATTGCAACACTGTTTATGCTCACTTTTACCACTTGCTACCTTGCTGTTTTTATATTTTCTTATTACAAAAACCTATATCTACCATCCATATTGCACTTGTATCACCATCTCTTCGCTGAACTAGTGCACCTATACAATTTACCATTGTATTGGGTGTGTCGGGGACACAAGAGACTCTTTGTATTTGGTTGCAGGGTTGTTTGAGAGAGACCATCTTATCCTACGCCTCCCACGGATTGATAAACCTTAGGTCATCCACTTGAGGGAAATTTGCTACTGTCCTACAAACCTCTGCACTTGGAGGCCCAATGTAATGCCCAGTATGTGAATATGCCTCCCACATGTCGAGGCACGACTTAAAGGCATAATCACATACTAGAATGATCTCAAGTATGGTATCTTTGCACAACTCATGTAAAAGAGGGGATGAAAATGTAAAAGAGTAGTCGGCTTACACTCGCCACGTCACACAATGTAATACATTAACATACATCATCCAACAACATCAGAGTCCGACTACGGACGAAGATCCAAATGAAAGATACCATAAATAAAGCAACACAAGGTCCCGATCATCCTAGTAAGAGCCCTACTGATTCTCGGGGTAAGACATGTAGTATCGCCCACGCTCTTCATCGAACTCCCAATACAACTCTGAACCACCAGCTGTGTAGTTCTCAACGGTACCTGCATCTGGTGTTGTGTAGAATCTGTGAGCCACGGAGGACTCAGCAATCCCGTTCCCGGGTAGCAGTACTATCAAAGCCTTAGGTGTGGAAAAGGCTTAAAACAAGGTTGCAGCAGCATAGCACTAGCTTACGTGTTTAGAGCGAGAAGAGAAAGTGCCAACGATCGTCAAAGTGATCATGAAGTGATCCTAACTAATCTCGTCAAACATAACCCCACCGTGTTCACTTCCCAAACCCCTTCGGAAAGAGACCATCACGGTTACTCACGCTGGTAGTGTATTATGAACATGGTGTCAAGTTATCTACAACCGGATATTAACAAATTCCCATCCGCCACATAACCGCGGGCACGGCTTTCAAAAGATCAAACCATGCAGGGGTGTCCCAACTTAGCCCATCACAAGATCACGATCTGCGGAGTCACAACTCCAAGGTGGGAAGACCCGAGTATTCTCGGAATGCCATCCTCAAGATATTCCGACAAAGGTAAAACTAATCTAGCAAGACCTCCTGGCGTGCCGACACCCTGATAGTAGCCGCGCGTATCTCGTCTCAGGCCACGACCGGATGGGACATCCTACAGGTGTATACCAGCCCTTGAGTTTCCTCGAGGTGGCCCACAGGCTGCCCAGTTTGGACCAACACTCACGTGGAGCACTGGCCCAGGGTTGTTAATTAAGAATTCGGGTTTGCAATGCCCTATGCAAGTTTTATTTATTAGGCAAATGTAAAACCAATGGTGGGCCTTGCTGGAAAAGCTTTAGCGCTAAGCGGGTTATCAAGGGGGGCTCATAAACCCCAACCGTGTTAGGGACGCAAAATCAAGGAACATAACACCGGTTTAACGGTTCCTAGGGTGGCATGAGTGGAACAAAACACCAAGCAAGAGGCTTAGACTTCCACCCATTACCAATATATAGACGATTTAGTTTAATAGATTATATATTGTGATATCCCAACAATAACTTCATCATGAAGCAAGAATCTTCAAATCTTCACCTGCAACTAACAACGCTATAAGAGGGGCTGAGCGATGCTTACATAGCCAAACAACGGTTTGCTAGGTGGGTGGTTAGAGAGTTTCATGGCAACAATAGGAGGCTGACAAAAAGACATAGGCATCGATGCAATAATCTAAAAGAGCGAGACATCTAGCATAGGCAAAGATAGTAATGATATCTGGGTAAGGTCATCTTGCCCGTTGATTCCACGGAGGGATTGTAGCCTTGCTCCTCACACTCAACCTCGGTAGGAACCTCGTATTCCGTATCGTCACCAGGCTCTAACCAAACACAAAAATGCAACAACGGAACACAATCAATCACAATGCAATGCTCAGGCACATGATGCATGAACATGATGAACAAGGACAAGAGTAGATATGATGCATGGCCTAGGGTCACAAGAGTGCAACATCATCAAGGCAACAAGATCATACACAAGAATGAAACAAGCAAAGGAACAACTAACAAGTTTATGTAGGTTGTTCAAACAAGCATCCAACAAGTTTTAAAGGAGTTGGTTAACATGGCAAGGGTGCAACTAACATTACAACAACATGCTAGCACAATTAAATGGGCTGGAAATAATAAACAACAATCTCCAGAAACTCCCATATTAATTTAAATGCATTTGGGACAGATCTGAAAAACTTCTGTGATAAAGTTTTCAAACATGCTAAACAACAGCACCAACATATTCTACACATTTTTCCACCCCAAATGCATATAAAGTTTGTTAAATTTGGAGTTGTAGATATTTAGTTATGAATTTTACAAGTTAAACATATTTAATACAACAATGAATTCAAACAGCATTTTAAATGTTTTTAAACATGGCCACAAATAGCATATTCATAATCTACATAAAATTCTAAGCACTTTTCCTATAGGACTTATTTTCATCAGAAGTATATTTTCACAGATATTAAATAAACAAGAAAAACGGAAAAAGAAAAACACAAAACAGAAAAAAAAAACAAAACAAGCGCAAGGGCCAGAGTGACCCAGGGCTCATCTAGCCAGAGCCACTGACAAGGGGGCCCGGCCTCGCTGAGCTGGCGCCAGCGGGTGCGCGCGGGTGCTGGAGAAGGACTATGAGGCTGGCAGGTGGGGCCTACCTGTCAGCCAGACGCGAAAATTAAAAAGGGGGCGAAACCCACTGCCCCGCACCGGATTGGAACACACGACCCGACGCTTATCCGACGGAGATATAACCACTGCACTAGCACTCATTTCTTGACAGATAACAGGCGCTATCTCTGAAGACATAACTGAAGAAGTAGATGACTGAAGAAAACCAGAGGCTCGTTGGAGCTGCTCGTCGGAGCTGCTCCGACGACGAAACGAGGCGGCGGAGGTGTGTAGGGTGCTCCTGGAGGAGTTCCGCACCTACTCGAGGCATTAGTAGTACCTAACAAACACTACAGCGCAGGCGGCGAGCAATGACAGAACGACGGCGACGGAGCAACGAGGAGATGATGCAGAGGCCTAAGCGGAACACCGACTTCATAGGCAGCTCCTACACGACGCGTTGAAGCGAACGGGCAACAAAACACGGCCTACGGGGGTCGGAACACTCGTCGGCGATGAGGTCCAACGGCGATGAGCTCGGGTGCTCGACGAACTCGGTGCTAGACGGCGCGCAGGAAGGGGAAAAAGGCATGCGGAGGAAGAGGAGCTCACCACGAATAGGGAGATGTGTTCGGCTGGCCCATGCGTGGACGGAGTCGACGGTGGCGAGTCTCGAACAGGTACGGGCGCCGGGGTGGAAGAAGAGGAAGAAGACGTCGACGTGAAGGCGATCGGCTCCGCGTAGATGACGTAGTCGAAGTAGTCGACGACGAGGAAGCAGCTGGACATCGTTGGCGAGGCTGAGGTCGACGAGGGGCACGTCGGCAACGTGGTGGCGCTCTCAGATGCGTGCGGGTATCGATTGGAGCGGCGGATCTGGTGGTGCTTGGCTCTCCAGGCGGTGAGAGGAGGAAGAGGAACCCTCGGGAGAGGGGCTGGACACGGTGCGTGTTTCACGAGACCTCGACGTCCATAATCATGGCGCGACGGCGAGCGTGCGCTCTGCTCTGTTTCGGGTGACGGAGGTAGACGGAGACGCGGGCCTGAGAGGCAGACAGGTAGGCCAGGGGAGAAAAGGCACGGCGCAACTGCGAGCGCTCGGCTGGGCCTGCGGGAGAGAAATGGGCCGCGCAGCTGCGAGGAAAAAGCTGGGCCTGGGGGAAGGAGAAGGAGGGAGGAGGCCCAGGACACTGTGCTAGGTGCTGTATCTTTTCTTTTCCATTTATCCTCAGCCAGAAAAGATAAGAAAAGCACAGAATAAAAGGAAAAGAGTTAGGGGAAAAGAAAAATATCCCCATGCTCAGTGATTTATGCCCTATTTAATAAAATTGACTCGGACACTTTTAGAAGCAAAAAAATAAAAGGAGTTGAATATGGTTCAAACTCTTGTCATTTTAAAACCCAACCAAATCAATTCTAAATGGGGTGATATTTGGCAGAGAGGGTGTAGACATGGTGCAAGATTTCTAAGAAAAGAAAGAACATTAAAGCACTAGGCTAGGTGGCTTGCACAAAAGAGCAAAGAACGGATAGAAAAGAAAAAGGAAGAAGAAGAAGAAGAAGAGAAAGGGGTTTAGGGTTTAGCTAGGCATAGCTCAAGCCACACACACATCATCACAAGGCCTCACACACACTCATCAACAAAAGTAAACTAAGATGCCATGATGCCATGATGATGAAGCAATGCAAGGATGCAAAAATAAAATATATGACATGGCAATGCAAAAAATGAAATGAGCTCAAATGACAAGAACCCCCAAGGATAAGGACAAGGATCAAATTGAGAAGCTTTATTGCCATAATAGGAAAGTATTACATATGGGGTGTTACAAACTCTCCTACACTACAAAAAGATCTCGTCCCGAGATCTAGGACTGGAAGAAGGAAGGATACTCGGAACGAAGGTGATCTTCTCGTTCCCACGTAGCTTCTCGATCAGTATGGTGTGACCACTTCACTTTCAAGAACTTGATGGACTTGTTGCGGGTTTTTCGCTTAGTTTCCTCAAGAATAGCAACAGGGTGCTCACGATAAGACAAGTCTTGTTGAAGATCAATCTCCTCGAACGGAATGGTGCGTTTAGGTGTCTTGAAGCACTTGCGGAGTTGAGACATGTGAAACACATCATGAACATTTGCAAAGTTGGAGGGAAGCTCGAGTTGGTAGGCTAGATCGCCTCTTTTGCCAAGAATCTTGAAAGGGCCCACGTATCTCGGAGCAAGCTTTCCTTTGATACCGAATCTTTGGGTTCCTTTCATAGGAGAAACATGGAGATAGACATGATCTCCAATGTCGAAAGCCAAATCACGATGCTTGCCGTCATAGTAACTCTTTTGACGCGATTGAGCGGCTTTGAGATTCTCACGTATGACTTTGCACATTTCTTCGGCTTCTGAGATCAAATCATTGCCAAGAAGTTGTCCATCACCAGTCTCGGACCACTTGAGCGGGGTACGGCACTTGCTTGGAAACTGTTGTTGTATGAGAATTTGGCAAATGGGAGACAATCTTCCCACTTCATACCGAAAGAGATGACACAAGCTCTGAGCATGTCTTCAAGGATCTGGTTCACTCTTTTGAATTGACCACTAGTCTGAGGGTGAAACGTAGTGCTGAAACGAATTTTAGTGCCCATGGCTAACTGAAAGGAGTACTAGAACTTGGATGTGAACAAACTTCCACGGTCTGAGGAGATGACTTGAGTAATGCCATGCAACGAAACAATTCTGGAGGTGTACAGCTCTGCCAGCTGAGCTGCGTTGATGGATTCTTTGACGGGAAGGAAATGAGCTACTTTAGTTAGCTTGTCAATCACTACAAAGATAGCATCATTCCCCTTCTTGGACTTAGGAAACCCAGTGACGAAATCCATTTCAATGTGATCGAATTTCCACTCGGGAATAGGTAGAGGTTGAAGGAGACCGGCTGGACGTTGATGCTCTGCCTTCACTCTTCTGCAGACATCACATTCATTCACGAATTGGGCAATCTCCCTTTTCATGCGAGTCCACCAGTATGATTGCTTGAGGTCTTGGTACATCTTAGAACTTCCGGGATGAATCGAGAGGAGGGAGTCATGTGCTTCGTTCATTATGAGTTTTCTGAGATCACCCTTGGGATCGACAATTCTGTCCTCAAAGAACAAGGTGTCTTTCTCATCAACGTGATAGCACTTGTATTTGGGAGTACCCTTAGCAATACCATGTTTCACTTTCTGCACCATAGCATCACTGAGCTGGGCCTCACGGATCTGATCTTCCAAGGTAGGAGCAACTTGAAGGTTTGCAAGAAAGCCTTGCGGAACAACTTGGAGGTTGAGCTTCCTGGATGATTCACAAAGTTCAGGATGGAACGGTTTGAGATGGAGACTGTTGCAATATGCCTTTCTGCTCAAGGCATCTGCAATGACATTGGCCTTGCCAGGTGTGTACTCAATTCTTGGATCATACTCTTGGATCATCTCAACCCAACGAGTCTGGCGGAGGTTAAGGTTTGGCTTTGTGAAGATGTACTTCAAGCTCTTGTGATCGGTGAAGATGTCCACTTTTCTGCCCAACACAAGGTGTCTCCACGTGATCAAGGCATGTACAACTGCTGCTAGCTCAAGATCATGTGTGGGGTAATTCCTCTCATTTGGTTTCAACTGACGAGAAGTGTATGCCACAATCTTCTTGTATTGCATGAGAACACCACCAAGTCCTTGCGAAGAAGCATCACAAAAGACTTCATAGGGCTTGGACCCATCCGGTGGAGTAAGAACCGGAGCAGAAATGAGCTCCTCTTTGAGTGTTTTGAATGCCACATCACAATCAGGAGTCCAGGAGTACTTGACATTCTTCTGCAACAGGTTGGAAAGAGGCTTGGCAATCTTGGAGAAGCTCTCAACGAACCTTCTGCAATAGCTAGCGACCCTCCTTCACCGAACCATCCATCGCCACCACCATACTGCACGAGCTTCTTTGCCTGAGCAGCAGTTGTCACCTAAGCATCGAGCGCGGCGGCCTCCTCTATGTGACTAAGTCTTCTCCCCCAAACAGCGGACCGTACGTCCCCTCCCACGAGCAGCTGTACCTCCTCAGCATCCTCTCCCTGGTAGCGCTAACTCCTCTACTTCCTTGCCCCAACCGAGACCAAGGAAGCTTCGGAGTTGCTTGACATTCTGCGGGGGTTCCCAGTTGACAATAGCTTCAACTTTCTCAGGGTTCACAGAAATGCCCTTGGCATAGATGATATGGCCAAGATATAAGACT
Source organism: Secale cereale (assembly GCA_902687465.1). Classification (NCBI taxonomy): domain Eukaryota; kingdom Viridiplantae; phylum Streptophyta; class Magnoliopsida; order Poales; family Poaceae; genus Secale; species Secale cereale. Next base: position 86,149,223 of record LR738710.1, on the reverse strand, counting down.
TTATCCAGCCAGAATTCACATTTGGAGAACTTTGCATAGAACTTGTGTCCACGGAGCCTGTCCAGGACCAAACGGAGGTGCTTGGCATGGTCTTCTTCATTCTTGGAGAATACCAAGATGTCATCCAGATAGACGAGAACAAATTCATTGGTGTAGGGGTTGAATATGAAGTGCATCATCCTCGAGAAGGTGGGTGGAGCATTAGCGAGGCCAAAAGACATGACCATGTATTCATAAGAGCCAAAACTCGTTCTGAATGCGGTCTTGGGAATATCTTCTTCACGGATACGGACTTGGTGATAACCCATCCGGAGATCGAGCTTTGAGAACACCTTTGCTCCTTTGAGTTGCTCGAACAATTCATTGATATTGGGGAGCGGATACTTGTTCTTTATTGTCTTCTTGTTCAATGGCCGGTAATCAACGCAAAGGCGTTCCGTGCCATCCGTCTTCTTGACAAATATAACACCACAGCCCTAAGGAGAAGTACTAGGCCTGATTAGACCCATACGCTCTTGCTCATCGAGTTGTTTCTTCAGCTCCTTCAACTCATTAGGGGAAAGCTTCTACGGACGCCGGCATGCTGACTCGGTACCAGGCTCGAGTTCAAGGACGAATTCAACTTGACGATGGGGAGGCATGCCTGGAAGCTCTTCAGGGAAAACATCTTCATATTCATTGACCACCGGAATCTGAGAAATGGCATTAATCTCGCCCTTGTCATTGAGAGAGAATAGCCTAATTGTGTTATCTCGAGAGGCGAAGATAATAATGTCTTCGTCAGGATGAGTAAGCTTGACTTCCTTATTTGCACAATCAATGTTTGCATCATGCTTGGAGAGCCAATCCATCCAAAGAATAAGATCAATGTCGGGGTTGCCAAGAATAACCGGAGAAACCAGAAAACTGTAATCACCCATATGAATAGATATATCCGGAGCCACCATACTAGAAGTCATTTGTTTCCCCGGAGAAGTAACTTGCAACTCTTGGGGTAATGCCACTATGCTCACATTATGCTTGGATGCAAATGGATATGACAAGAAAGAATGTGATGCACCAGAGTCAAACAAAACTTTAGCAGGTTTAAGGTTGTCTGGAAGGTTACCAAGTATCACATCTGAAGAATTCTCCGCTTGAGCTGCATTCATCAGATTCACTCTTGCTGTCTTGGGATTGTGCTTGACAATAGCAGTTCTGACAGGTGGAGGAGGCGGAAGGCGCCTTGGGTTGGGACACTTGTTAGCATAGTGACCCTTCTGAGTACACTTGTTGCGAACCACTTCTGAGAGAGGCCAGTGATAAGGACCACTTGATCTTGAAGCTTGAAACTGAGGCTTGGACTGATTGCTTGGGTTGGGTGGTGGGAGAAACCACGGCCACCTGAGTGCTTGTTGTTGTTTGGAGGACGGAGCACTGGAGGAGGCGGTAGCCAGAACTTCTGTTGCTTGGCAACCACTTGAGAAGACGAGGAGGAGTGAACAACATCTCTGATCCTCTTTTTGGAAGCTTCAATCTTGAGCTGGGCTGCCTCTTGCTTAAGAGCCATATTGTAGAATTGGTCAAATTCATCCGGCTCGAACAAGGTGAGAGCTAGTTGGAGTTCATCCTTCAAACCACCACGGAACTGATAAATCTTGCTCTTGGCATCTGGGATGTCTTTCTTGGCATAGCGGGCAAGATTCTGGAAGTTGACATTGTATTGATAGACGGACATGGTGCCTTGCTTCAGGTTGCGGAATTGCTCACGCATGCCTTCAATGACACTGGTTGGAATATGGTGAGAGCGGAAATCCTTGCATAATTCAGTCCACGAGATCTCACGTCCACCTCTAGAATCTTTGTACTGTTGCCACCAATCAGTAGCTTGGTCCTTTAGTTGGAAACTGGCAAACTTGACATAATCCTCAGGTCTCACGTTACTGCATTCAAAGTGCTTTTTGATGTATGTGATCCAGTCTTCAGCATCTAGCGGATCCACACAGTAACTAAAAGACTTCGGTTGGTTTGCCAGAAATTGGTTGAGGGTTGCAAAGTGAGGTTGATTGAACGGATTGCCTTGGCCTTGGTTCCCATGACCACATCTATTTGCTTGGTTGGCTTGAATGTTCTGCATCATTTGCATAAGCATCTGGGTGTTCTGGTTTGTCGCTTGCATAATTGCTCTCGAGGCCTCAGACAGAGGAGGAGGGGAAGGAGGACGTTCAGGAACACGCTCTTCTTCACCCTCTGGGTTAGCGTTGGGAACCTTCTTAGGAGCCGTCCTAAATGAGATGACAACTATTAGCCATTGATTGAAAGTATATAAGTTGAATCAACGGCTAGAAATTGCAACATAAGTCTTCACAAGATCATTCGAACAAAATGAACGAATGTATTCCATAGTTAAATGATACAACAATCTTCTCGAGAAGCCACTTGGGAGAACAAAAGGTAAAATAAAAACAACAAGGTGCAGATAGACCAAATACAAGATAGAAGCTTCATTCCACATGTTCGTGCTGAAAGCTCATGGAACGTGTTACAAAGGGATTTTGCAATCCCCGGATCAGCATAGCCAAGGACCCTTTAAGATGCAACTCCTGATTGGAACAACGCCCATAAAACCACTTCACTCAATGTTGAACCCCGAACTCCATATCATGCACTCGTTGGAAGAATGCCTACGAGCTACTAGAAGAACCCACCTATTAATTTCCGAAGGTTTCCGGTTATGCAATCGGGTGTTGGGGATACTGGGGAAGCACCGTGCACTCAACTCTAATCGTACATCCAGCTCTATCCATCCTTCAACACATAACCAGTGATTTTCGGAAACTATTTACCTCGGACCTTCGAAACGCATCTGCTATACAAGATGTGGCAGTACTCCCGAACTACTTCCCCAGTACTGGGTGATGTCGGGGTTATCTCACCACTAACCGCATAGAAGAGTTTTCGATGTCGGCCGTCTTAAGTATTCTAGAACCGCTGCGATACATTTGTGACGACAACACCTCGGATCTCAACTCCCCGGGACACTGCGACAACCCCTAAATGACAGGAGGCATCGAGAACAATGTTCTCGTCACAAAGATATCGAAACAATCCAAACAATACTCGCGTGATCCTAAAAAAACATTAGTGAATTTTTCAGAGTAGAAGAGATAGAACATCGTCAGGAGTCCTCACCAGAGTGATAAAGGGATGAGGAGTAAAAAGAAATCCTAATCTCCGATATAGTGTGCCTAGACTCAACCGTCAACGATTCGATCAATCAGGGGGGCTCCTAGGTTGGAGAAGGCTCTGATTACCAACTTGTAATGCCCAGTATGAGACTATGCCTCCCACGTGTCGAGGCACGACTTAAAGGCATAATCACATACTAGAATGATCTCAAGTATGGTATCTTTGCACAACTCATGTAAAAGAGGGGATGAAAATGTAAAAGAGTAGTCGGCTTACACTCGCCACGTCACACAATGTAATACATTAACATACATCATCCAACAACATCAGAGTCCGACTACGGACGAAGATCCAAATGAAAGATACCATAAATAAAGCAACACAAGTCCCGATCATCCTAGTAAGAGCCCTACTGATTCTCGGGGTAAGACATGTAGTATTGCCCACGCTCTTCATCGAACTCCCAATACAACTCTGAACCACCAGGTGTGTAGTTCTCAACGGTACCTGCATCTGGTGTTGTGTAGAATCTGTGAGCCACGGAGGACTCAGCAATCCCGTTCCCGGGTAGCAGTACTATCAAAGCCGTAGGTGTGGAAAAGGCTTAAAACAAGGTTGCAGCAGCATAGCACTAGCTTACGTGTTTAGAGCGAGAAGAGAAAGTGCCAACGATCGTCAAAGTGATCATGAAGTGATCCTAACTAATCTCGTCAAACATAACCCCACCGTGTTCACTTCTCGAACCCCTTCGGAAAGAGACCATCACGGTTACTCACGCTGGTAGTGTATTATGAACATGGTGTCAAGTTATCTACAACCGGATATTAACAAATTCCCATCTGCCACATAACCGCGGGCACGGCTTTCAAAAGATCAAACCCTGCAGGGGTGTCCCAACTTAGCCCATCACAAGCTCACGATCTGCGGAGTCGCAACTCCAAGGTGGGAAGACCCGAGTATTCTTGGAATCCCGTGCTCAAGATATTCTGACAAAGGTAAAACTAATCTAGCAAGACCTCCTGGCGTGCCGACACCCTGATAGTAGCCGCGCGTATCTCGTCTCAGGCCACGACCGGATGGGACATCCTACATGTGTATACCAGCCCTTGAGTTTCCTCGAGGTGGCCCGTAGGCTGCCCAGTTTGGACCAACACTCACGTGGAGCACTGGCCCGGGTTGTTAATTAAGAATTCGGGTTTGCAATGCCCTATGCAAGTTTTATTTATTAGGCAAATGTAAAACCAATGGTGGGCCTTGCTGGAAAAGCATTAGCGCTAAGCGGGTTATCAAGGGGGGCTCATAAACCCCAACCGTGTTAGGGACGCAAAATCAAGGAACATAACACCGGTTTAACGGTTCCTAGGGTGGCATGAGTGGAACAAAACACCAAGCAAGAGGCTTAGACTTCCACCCATTACCAATATATAGACGATTTAGTTTAATAGATTATATATTGTGATATCCCAACAATAACTTCATCATGAAGCAAGAATCTTCAAATCTTCACCTGCAACTAACAACGCTATAAGAGGGGCTGAGCGATGCTTACATAGCCAAACAACGGTTTGCTAGGTGGGTGGTTAGAGAGTTTCATGGCAACAATAGGAGGCTGACAAAAAGACATAGGCATCGAGGCAATAATCTAAAAGAGCGAGACATCTAGCATAGGCAAAGATAGTAATGATATCTGGGTAAGGTCATCTTGCCCGTTGATTCCACGGAGGGATCGTAGCCTTGCTCCTCACACTCAACCTCGGTAGGAACCTCGTATTCCGTATCGTCACCAGGCTCTAACCAAACACAACAATGCAATAACGGAACACAATCAATCACAATGCAATGCTCAGGCACATGATGCATGAACATGATGAACAAGGACAAGAGTAGATATGATGCATGGCCTAGGGTCACAAGAGTGCAACATCATCAAAGCAACAAGATCATACACAAGAATGAAACAAGCAAAGGAACAACTAACAAGTTTATGTAGGTTGTTCAAACAAGCATCCAACAAGTTTTATAGGAGTTGGTTAACATGGCAAGGGTGCAACTAACATTACAACAACATGCTAGCACAATTAAATGGGCTGGAAATAATAAACAACAATCTCCAGAAACTCCCATATTAATTTAAATGCATTTGGGACAGATCTGAAAAACTTCTGTGATAAAGTTTTCAAACATGCTAAACAACAGCACCAACATATTCTACACATTTTTCCACCCCAAATGCATATAAAGTTTGTTAAATTTGGAGTTGTAGATATTTAGTTATGAATTTTACAAGTTTAAGCATATTTAATACAACAATGAATTCAAACAGCATTTTAAATGTTTTTAAACATGGCCACAAATAGCATATTCATAATCTACATAAAATTCTAAGCACTTTTCCTATAGGACTTATTTTCATCAGAAGTATATTTTCGCAGATATTAAATAAACAAGAAAAACAGAAAAAGAAAAAGAAAAACACAAAACAGAAAAAAAAAACAAAACAAGCGCAAGGGCCAGAGTGACCCAGGGCTCATCTAGCCAGAGCCACTGACAAGGGGGCCCGGCCTCGCTGAGCTGGCGCCAGCGGGTGCGCGCGGGTGCTGGAGAAGGACTATGAGGCTGGCAGGTGGGGCCTACCTGTCAGCCACACGCGAAAATTAAAAAGGGGGCGAAACCCACTACCCCGCACCGGATTGGAACACACGACCCGGCGCTTATCTGACGGAGACATAACCACTGCGCTAGCATTCGTTTCTTGACAGATAACATGCGCTATCTCTGAAGACATAACTGAAGAAGCAAACAAGGCGGCGGAGGTGTGCGGGGTGCTCCTGGAGGAGTTCCGCACCTACTCGAGGCACTAGCAGCACCTAACAAACACTACAGCGCCGGCGGCGAGCAACGACAGAACGGCGGCGATGGAGCAACGACGAGATGATGCAGAGGACTAAGCGGAACGGCGACTGCACAGGCAGCTCCTACACGACGCATTGAAGCAAAATGGCAACAGAACATGGCCTACGAGGGTCGGGACACTCGCTGGCGATGAGGTCCGACAGTGATGAGCTCGGGTGCTCGACGAACTCGGAGCTAGACGGCGCACAGGAAGGGGAAAAAGACACGGGGAGGAAGAGGAGCTCACCACGAACACGGAGATGTGTTCGGCTGGCCCATGCATGGACGGAGTCGACGGCGGCGAGTCTCGAACAGGTACGGGCGCCGGAGTGGAAGAAGAGGAAGAAGACGTCGGCGTGAAGGCGATCGGCTCCGCGTAGATGACGTACTCGAAGTAGTCGATGACGAGGAAGCAGCTGGACACCGTTGGTGAGGCTGAGGTCGACGAGGGGCTCGCCGGCGACGAGGTGGCGCTCTCAGATGCGTGCGGGTATCGACTGGAGCGGTGGATCTGGTGGTGCTTGGCTCTCCAGGCGGCGAGAGGAGGAAGAGGAACCCTAGGGAGAGGGGCTGGACACGGTGCGGGTTTAAATGGGGGGCTCGGATCACGAGACCTTGACGTCCGTGATCATGGGCGCGACGACGAGCGCGTGCTCTACTCTGTTTCGCGTGACGGAGGTAGACGGAGACGCGGGCCTGAGAGGCAGACATGTGGGGCCAGGGGGAGAAAAGGCATGGCGCGACTGCGAGCGCTCGGCTAGGCCTGCGGGAGAGAAATGGGCCGCACAGCTGCGGGGAAAAAGCTGGGCCTGGGGGAAGGAGAAGGAGGGAGGAGTCCGAGGCCACTGTGCTAGCTGTTGTATCTTTTCTTTTCCATTTATCCTCAGCCAGAAAAGAAAAGAAAAGCACAGAATAAAAGGAAAAGAGTTAGGGGAAAAGAAAAATATCCCCATGCTCAGTGATTTATGCCCTATTTAATAAAATTGACTTGGCCATTTTTAGAGGCAGAAAAATAAAAGGAGCTGAATATGGTTCAAACTCTTGTCATTTTAAAACCCAACCAAATCAATTCTAAATGGGGCGATATTTGGCAGAGAGGGTGTAGACATGGTGCAAGATTTCTAGGAAAATAAAGAACATTAAAGCACTTGGCTAGGTGGCTTGCACAAAAGAGCAAAGAAAGGACAGAAAAGAAAAAGGAAGAAGAAGAAGAAGAGAAGGGGTTTAGGGTTTAGCTAGGCATAGCTCAAGCCACACACACATCATCACAAGGCCTCACACACACTCATCAGCAGAAGTAAACTAAGATGCCATGATGATGAAGCAATGCAAGGTTGCAAAAATAAAATAAATGACATGGCAATGCAAAAAATGAAATGAGCTCAAATGACGAGAACCCCCAAGGATAAAAACAAGGATCAAATTGAGAAGCTTTATTGCCATAATAGGAAAGTATTACATATGGGGTGTTACACCCAACAACGTCTACAAGAAGAAGGTTGTGTAGTAGACATCAGTACTCAATGAGCCGACCCGACTTTAGTCTCATCATGTATCATGTATAATATGTATATATATACCCGTGATCACCTCCTAAAGTGATCACGGCCCGATAGTATAGCATTGCAGATGGATAAGAATGTAGGGCCACTGATGGAGTAGTAGCATCCTGTACTAAGCATTTAGGATAGCAGGTAAAGGTATCAACAGTTGTAGCAACAATGACAGGCTATGCAACATAATAGGAGCCATCGAATCATCAACAGTAGCAAACCTAATGCAAGAATAAGAGAGAAGATAATGGCCGATATCTGGTCATCTAGGGGGATTGGCTTGCCTGGAAGCTCTGCAGACGAAAGGAATCTTTGGAAGCATAACCGTACTCGAACACAGTGGCATCGGCATCGTCTCAGGGTCTACCAGAAACGAAGTAACGAAGGGGGAACACAATAAATAACAGAGCAAACAAAGCATCACAAAGCGTAACATGGCAATACGCGGTGTTAGAGGTGACCTAACGCAGTAGTAGGTGATACCGGTGAAGTGGGGAAACATCCGGGAAAGTATTCCCGATGTTTCGTGTTTTCGGATAGACGGGTCGGAGGGGGACGGTTGTAGATTCACAATGCTAGGGGTGTCCGATGAACGAACGAACTGTGTATTCGGGCTCGTCTCGTCGTTCTGAGCAACTTTCATGTACACCGTTTCTTCATCTGATGAACGGTTTATTTTATATTATTTACCAAAGTTTTAATTCAATTTTCAGAATTAATTTAATTAGGAATGTAAATACGATGTCAGCATGACATCAACATGATGTGAGCAGCGCCAAAAGTTGACTAGGTCAACCCTGGCAGGTGGGTCCCATTAGTCATTGACTATTTAATCAATTAACAATTAATTAGCCTAACTAAACATATTAATTAGATTAATTAACATAATTAGGTTAGCTAATTATAATTAGCTTAGTAATTAGATTTAATTAACTTAATTAATTAATTATTAACTTTTATTTTAACTTTTTTCTTTGATAATTCATTTTTCCTTTTTTAAACGTTCTGTCGGGGCGGCCTCACTGTCATTGGGCCAGGGGGGCTTATGGGTTATGGGTGCTAACGGGCGCTGGGCACAGGCATCGCCCGAGCGGGCGCCGTGGGCAGCGGGCGCACGGCACGACACCGCCGAGCGCCAGCATATGTGGCCATGGCCGGAGCAGAGAGAGGGAGGAAACGACGCGGGAGCGTGGGTGGCGCGCGCGCGCAGGGCGAGCACTAGAGGTGCCGCGCACGAGCGAGGCTGGGCAACGGGCGCGCGGGCTGGGGAGGCCGTAGCAGGAGCAGCCGGGAGCAGCTGCGCGTGCGTCTGCAAGGCCAGCGACGGATGGTGTTCGGGCGGCTGCGACGAGGGGCTCCGACGGTCGGTAGCTCGGACGGGAACGGTCGGAGGCAGGGGTGCGGGGCAGTGGTGGTGCGGGCGATGAGCAGCAGCAAGCGCGGGGACGGGAGCGAGGCTAGACGAGGTGCGGTGTGCTCGCGCTCACCCCGAGAGCGAGTGCGGCCGAACCAGTCGACGGGAGCAGAGGGGGAGAGGAGAGAAGAGGCGGCTCACTGGCGAGGTGAGAAGAGGGGCGGCGAGGCTCGAGGTGGTCCATTGTGGAGTGGACGAGGAGGCGGCGCCGACGATGTCGAGGTAGCGGTGGTCGGAGAGGTCGACGGGGCGCCAGCGAGGGGCCCAAGGGCAAGGCGGAGACGAGGAGGACAATGGCGATAACGGGGTGGCTCCGGGCGGCGAGGTGATGCGCGGTGAGCGATGGCGACGGCGTCCACGGGAGCTGCGGTGAGGCGTGCTTGGGATAGGGCCCCGATGCCCGGATCCGATCTGGATCGGGGGAGAGAGGTAGAGGAGGAGTGGGATGAGGGAGAGGGAGTGGGGGCGAGCGCTAGGTCATGGGTAGGGGAGGAGGCCTAGTAGGCCAGGGGGTGTAGGAGTGGGTCGGCTCGGCCAGCCGGTCCCTTCTTTTTATCTATTTTTCTGTTTCTTTTAGTTTTACTTTATATTTAAGTTTTCTTTTCTGTTTTATTTCCAGTTTCTATTTATTTTTGTTTTAGCAAAATACAAAAATGGCACCTGGCATGATGTTACCAAACATGCCACAACCACACTAACTTGTTGCCCAAACTAACTTAGTTTCTTAATTATTTAAAATTTAAAAGTATTTAAATAATAGTTTTTGCTACTGTTTATTCATCTAATAGTATTTAAATATTTTATAAAGGTGTGGTTTCTTCACCAATATTATATGTGATTTATTTGTCATATCCAGAACATTTTAGTTTTAATATTTGAAAACTTTTACCGTTCGACTTTATTTTAAAGTTGAATTTGAATCTGTTTCGAACTAACGCAAGATTAGCAATAGTAATCGAAGTGACGTGGCATCATTACTAGAGGGTTACTGTAGCTTGATTATCCGGGCGTTACAATTCTCCTCCACTACAAGAAATCTCGTCCCGAGGTTTAAGAGGTAGAGTAGGGGAAGGTCTGGTTACGATATTCTAACGGATTTCTCAAAGAAGTTAATCCCTTTAGTTGATGTCTTCAATTCTTTATTCCAATGCTTCATGATGAAGTGTCACCCTTTCTTCGGGAACTACATCATACTTACGAATAGGTAAGGGGAAGCTCTACAATGATAGAATGTTACAAGGGAAAATCATCTGGGGGTATCCCAAGAATGAGCACATGAGTATCTCTCAATTTGAACAAATGAAGCCCATCGAGAGCAAAGTAAGAAGATATCATAAGAGGTTTCAAGCGGATAGACAATCGTCGTTGCCTAAAACAAGGTGTGAAAGTGGTCCAGAGCAACAAGAATAAGTATTGCGTCTGATACCAGAATAGATCACTAGTAAGGTGGCTCGCGAATTGCACACGAAGCCAATTGTGAGGAATAACCCTGGA
>LR738710.1:86124272-86138631 GCA_902687465.1 Secale cereale | reverse complement strand
GGGGTGTACACGAGAGTCAGGTTTTGATCCTTTGGAACTGTGGGTTATGGGCCTAACATGTGGGTTAACAGTAGGAAGGGCGGTGACGTCTTGCACGATCATGTAAGCAAGGCATGTCAGAGGATAGCATGTCAGTTATGCCGACAACAACATCGGTACCAAGGGCAAGGGACGAAGAGAACCATTCCCCTGCTCGTTGAAACGAGGTAGACCAATAGGCAAGGTTCTCGTCCATCGGTGGCACCGTAATGTTATCAACAATAGTAACAGGGTCTTACTGACACAGTTGTACACCGAGGTGTTCACATAAGCAGGGAACTATTACTGTCTATGTCCTATAGCTCATAGGAAAGGTCAAACAAAACAATGGAAAGGAAAAGGTGATTATTGGATTTAAATAGAACAATGTAAAGGAAAATGTGTTTAAACACATATTTCAAGGTTATATCCTACCCAAGGACAAGTAGAGCATGTTATCCATAACAGGATAGATAGTAGAAAACCATTTAGGTAAGGGGGGAGGAATTTCATGTCATTATCCAAACAACGGTGTTTGAAAACTTGATAGGGAAAATTTAGCATTGTGCTTCAAACATTCAAAATAGATGATCAGAGTACCACGGGAAAGTTCTGAGATAGCATTGACATGGTCTTCAAGCAAGGGTCAGACCCAAAGGATTCCTCAGGAACAACTTGTAGAACAAGTCTTACAATTTCCTCATGGAAGAATGGATAACCTTGCTAAAAAGGAAACTATAGCAATAGGTTCTCCGGCCAGGTGTGCTAGGCATGATATCACCTTATCAGATCATATAAAGACCAACGTTATAAGTCTTGGAAATATGTTCCAGCCATCATATCTGACCGAGATTCAGATCTGATTGGTGTCAGGATACCTGATATGTCTCCAACGTATCTACTTTTCCAAACACTTTTGCCCTTGTTTTGGACTCTAACTTGCATGATTGGAATGGAACTAACCCGGTCTGACGCTGTTTTCAGCAGAACTGCCATGGTGTTGTTTTTGTGCAGAAATAAAAAGTTCTCGGAGTGACCTGAAAATCCACGGAGAATTATTTTGGAAAATATAAAAAAACTTGCGGAAAGATCTATGTCAGGGGGCCCACACCCTGTCCACGAGGGTGGGGGGCGCGCCCCCTTCCCCTGGGTGCGCCCCCTGTCTCGTGGGCCCCCTGATGCTCCACCGACGTACCCCCGGACTCCATATATTCACTTTCGGGGAGAAAACAATCAGGGAGAAAGAATTATCGCGTTTTATGTTACGGAGCCGCCGCCAAGCCCTAATATATCTCGGGAGGGCTGATCTGGAGTCCGTTCAGGGCTCCGGAGAGTGGAGATCATCGCCATCATCATCATCAACCTTCCTCCATCACCAATTCCATGATGCTCACCGCCGTGCGTGAGTAATCCCATCGTAGGCTTGCTGGACAGTGATGGGTTGGATGAGATTTACCATTTAATCGACTTAGTTTTGTTAGGGTTTGATCTCTAGTATCCACTATGTTCTAAGATTGATGTTGCTATGACTTTGCTATGCTTAATTCTTGTCACTAGGGCCCGAGTGCCATAATTTCTGATCTGAACCTATTATGTTTGCATGACTATATGTGTGTTCTTGATCCTATCTTGCAAGTCTATAGTCACCTACTATGTGTTATGAGCCGGCAACCCCGAAGTGACAATAGTCGGGACCACTCCCGGTGATGACCGTAGTTTGAGGAGTTCATGTATTCACTATGTGTTAATGCTTTGGTCCGGTACTCTATTAAAAGGAGGCCTTAATATCCCTTAGTTTCCACTAGGACCCCGGTGCCATGGGAGGGTAGGACAAAAGATGTCATGCAAGTTCTTTTCCATAAGCACATATGACTATATTTGGAATACATGCCTACATTACATTGATGAACTGGAGCTAGTTCTGTGTCACCCTAGGTTATAACATTTACATCATGAATTGCATCCGACATAATTCCCCATCACCGATCCAATGCCTACGAGCTTTTCACATATTGCTTGTTGCTTATTTACTTTTCCACTGCTACTGTTACAAAAACTACAAAACACTACCGTTACTTTTATTGTTGTTACCGCTATCTCCATATTACTTTGCTACTAAACTACCTTGCTGTAGATACTAAGTTTCCAGGTGTGGTTGAATTGACAACTCAGCTGCTAATACTTAAGAGTATTCTTTGGCTCCCCTTGTGTCGAATCAATAAATTTGGGTTGAATACTTTACCCTCGAAAACTGTTGCGATCCCCTACACTTGTGGGTTATCAAGACTATTTTCTGGCGCCGTTGCCGGAGAGCATAACTTTATTCTTTAAGTCACTTGGGATTTATATCTGTTGATCACTATGAAGAACTTGAAGGACTCGAAAACCAAGATTTATCCCTCAACTACGAGGGGAGGTAAGGAACTGCTATCTAGCTCTGCACTTGATTCACCCTCTGTTGTGAGTAAATTTGTGACACCTACTCCTGCTATTGAATCTGATATGTCGTATGTTCTTGATGATGCCACTTCTGCTATGTATGATGAAACAACTTCCATTCTTGATAATAATGTGCCACTAGGTGAATTTCTAGATGAACAAATTACTAAGGTTAGGGAGAATGCAAATATTGAAACTGATAATATTTATGAAAGTGATGATGAAGCTTCTCCCCCTAGATATGAATTGCCTGTTGTTCCTAAGGGTTATGTTATGGATGAAGAAACTGCTAGAGATTTTCTTGCTTGCAACGATAGATATGATCTTAAGAAATTATTAGCTAAGCTGAAAGAAAAGTCTTTGAATGCTAGAATGAAACATGACCCTGCTTTTGCTACTTTACCTATCTTTGTTACCGATAAGGATTATGATTTCTCTGCTGATCCTGAGTTAATTACTTTGGTTGAATCTGATCCTTTCCATGGCTGTGAATCTGAAACTGTTGTGGCACATCTTACTAAGTTGAATGATATAGCCACCCTGTTTACCAACGATGAAAAGATTCGTTATTACTATATCCTTAAGCTATTTCCTTTCTCGTTAAAGGGTGATGCTAAGACTTGGTTTAATTCTATTGATCCTGGTTGTGTGCGTAGTCCCCAGAATATGATGTATTACTTCTCTACTAAATATTTTCCCGCTCATAAGAAACAAGCTGCCTTACGGGAAATATATAACTTTGTGCAAATTGAAGAAGAGAGTCTCCCACAAGCTTGGGGGAGGCTTCTCCAATTACTTAATGCTTTGCCTGATCATCCTCTTCAGAGGAACGATATACTTGATGTCTTTTATAATGGACTAACCGATGTTTCCAGAGACCACCTGGATAGTTGTGCTGGTTGTGTTTTCAGGGAAAGAACAGTTGATCAAGGTGAATTACTATTGAATAATATGCTGGCCAATGAAAATAATTGGACACTTCCTGAACCAGCCCCTAAGCCAACTCCGAAGAAAAGGGGTGTTCTATTTCCCCGTCCTGAAGATATGCAAGAGGCAAAGAAATCTATGAAAAAAGGTATTAAAGCTGAAGATGTTAAGAATTTACCGCCTATTGAAGAAATACATGGTCTTGATAACCCGACACAGGTAGTAAAGGTAAATTCTATTTATAGATTTGATGAAGGTGATATTCCCCGTTATAAGTCTGCTAGCCAATGCTTAGTTGAGTTTGACAATTTTATTGTGAAACAAGAAAACTTCAATGCTTATGTTGGTAGGCGATTGCAACGTGATGCTTATATGATTGAACGCTTGAGTGATTATATGTCTAGAGTTAAAGGTGAATTGAAACTCATTAGTATACATGCTTCTACGGTTACCACTCAAGTAGAACAAGTACTTAAGGCTCAAAATGATTTGCTCAATGAATTAAATAGTAAGAATAATGACTATGCTGTTAGAGTGCTACTAGAGGTGGTAAAATGACTCAGGAACCTCTGTATCCTGAGGGCCACCTAAAAGATTTGAGCAAGATTCTCAGAGAGCCAATTTAGATGCACCTAGTTCTTCTAAGAAGAAGAAAAAGAAAATTGATAGAACTTTTCATGCTTCTAGTGAACCTGTAGCTGACACACCTGAGAATCCCAATGATATATCTATTTCTAATGCTGAGACACAATCTGGTAATGAACATGAACCTAGTGATAATGTTAATAATGATGTTCATGATGATGCTCAACCTAGCAATGATAATAATGTAGAGATTGAACCTGTTGTTGATCTTGATAACCCACAATCAAAGAATTAACATTATGATACCAGAGACTTTGTTGCTAGGAAGCACGGTAGGGAAAGAGAACCATGGGTTCAGAAACCCATGTCTTTTCCTCCGAAACCATCCAAGAAAAAGGATGATGAGGATTTTGAGCGCTTTGCTAAAATGATTAGACCTATGTTTTTGCGTATGCGTTTGACTGATATGCTTAAAACAAATCCTTATGCTAAGTACATGAAGGATATTATTACCAACAAAAGAAAGATACCTGAAGTAGAAATTTCCACCATGCTTGCCAATTACACATTTAAAGGTGGAATACCTAAGAAACTAGGAGATCCAGGAGTACCTACTATACCTTGCTCCATTAAAAGAAACTATGTTAAAACTGCTTTATGTGATCTTGGAGCCGCTGTTAGTGTTGGAGATATGCCCTAGAGGCAATAATAAAAGCGTTATTATTGTATCTCCTTATTCATGATAATTGTCTGTCATTCATGCTTGAATTGTATTGTACGGAAACAGCGATACATGTGTGAATACACAGATCACAATGAGTCCCTGGTAGGCCTCTAGTAACCAGCTCGTTGATCAACAGATGGTCACGGTTTCCTGACCATGGACATGAGATGTCAGTGATAACGGGATCACATCATTAGGAGAATGATGTGATGGACAAGACCCAAACTTGAGCATAACACGAGATCGTATAGTTCGTAATGCATAAGCTTTTCGGTGTCAAGTATTTATTCCTTGGACCATGAGGTTGTACAACTCCCGGATACTGTAGGAGTGCTTTGGGTGTGCCAACCGTCACAACGTAACTGGGTGGCTATAAAGGTACGCATCGGGTATCTCCGAAAGTGTCTGTTGGGTTGGTACGAACCGAGACTGGGATATTGTCACTCCGTGTGACGGAGAGGTACCTCTGGGCCCACTCGGTAATACATCATCATAATGAGCTCAATGTGACTAAGTAGTTAGTCACGGGATGATGGATTACATATCGAGTAAAGAGACTTGCCATAACGAGATTGAACAAGGTATTGGGAATACCGACGATCGAATCTCGGGCAAGTACCGTACCGATGGACAAAGGGAATAACATACGGGATTGAGTGAATCCTTGACACAGTGGTTCATCCGATGAAGATCATCGAGGAACACGTGGGAACCAACATGGGTATCCAGATCCCGCTGTTGGTTATTGACCGGAGAGTGGTCTCGGTCATGTCTACGTGTCTCCCGAACCCGTAGGGTCTACACACTTAAGGTTCGGTAACGCTAGGGTCATAGAGATTAATGCACGTGGAAACCCGAATGTTGTTCGGAGTCCCGGATGTGATCCGGGACGTCACGAGGAGTTCCGGAATGGTCCGGAGGTAAAGATTGATATATGGGAAGTCCAGTTTCGGCCAACGGGTGATCTCCGGGGGTCACCGGGAGCGTCCCGGGACCACCGGAGGGGCCCCGGGGGTCCACCGGGTGGGGCCACCCCTCCCGGTGGGGCCCCCAGGCCGCAAGGGGATGTGTGCAGCCCTAGGGGCTGGCGCACCACAAGGGGGCCCCACCTCCCCATGCGCATAGGGATAAAACCCTAAGGGGAAGGGGGCCACCACTTGCCTTGGGGGAGGGGGACTCCTCCCTGGCCGCCGCCCCCCCTTGCAGATTGGATCTGCAAGGGGCTGGCGCCCCCCCTGGCCCCCTATATATATGTGGGGGGGGGGGAGAGGGCAGCCGCACCTCATCCCTGGCGCCTCTCCCCCTCCCGTCACACCCCATACTCCCAACGCAGGGCAGCCCGGCGAAGCCCTGCTGCGACATCCACTGCATCCGTCATCACGCCGTCGTGCTGCCGGATCTCTGACGACTTCTCCTTCCCCCTTGCTGGATCAAGAAGGAGGAGACGTTGCTGCACCGTACGTGTGTTGAACGCGGAGGTGCCGTCCGTTCGGCGCTAGATCATCGGTGACGAAGAACGGGAAGAAGAGTACGATTACTTCATGCTTGCTTCGTTGAAAGCTTCCGCACGCAATCTTCATAACGGTATGTAGATGCACTCTAAGTTACTCGTTGCTAGATGACTCCATAGATGGATCTTGGTGAAGACGTAGAAATTTTTTGATTTATGCTACGTTCCCCAACAGTGGCATCTGAGCCTAGGTTTTATGCGTAGCATCTTGGCACGAGTAGAACACAAAGCAGTTGTGGGCGTATGATCTTGTTCAACTTTCTTACCGTTACTAGTCAATCTTGATTCGGCGGTATTGTGGGATGAAGCGGCCCGGACCGACCTTACACGTACGCTTACGTGAGACTGGTTCCACCGACAGACATGCACTAGATGCATAAGGTGGCTGGCGGGTGTCTGTCTCTCCTACTTTAGTCGGATCGGATTCGATGAAAAGGGTCCTTATGAAGGGTAAATAGAAGTTGACAAATCACGTTGTGGTTTTGGTGTAGGTAAGAAACGTTCTTGCTAGAAATCCTATAGAAGCCACGTAAAACTTGCAACAACAATTAGAGGATGTCTAACTTGTTTTTGCAGCATGTGTTTTGTGACGTGGTATGGCCAAGAACGAAGATGTGATGAATGATATATGTGATGTATGAGATTGATCATGTTTTTGTAATACGGAATCACGACTTGCATGTCGATGAACTTGACAACCGGCAGGAGCCATAGGAGTTGTCTTAATTATTGTATGACCTGCGTGTCACTGAATAACGCCATGTAATTACTTTACTTCGTTGCTAAACGTTAGCTATAGTAGTAGAAGTAATAGTTGGCGTGACGACTTCTTCAAGACACGATGATGGAGATCATGATGATGAAGATCATGGTGTCGAGCCAGTGACAAGATGATCATGGTGCCCCGAAGATGGAGATCCAAGGAGCAAGATGATATTGGCCATATCATGTCACTATAATTGATTGCATGTGATGTTTATCATGTTTTTGCATCTTGTTTACTTAGAACGACGGTAGTAAATAAGATGATCTCTCACTAAAATTTCAAGTAATGTGTTTCCCCTAACTGTGCACCGTTGCTAAAGCTCGTTGCTCCGAAGCACCACGTGATGATCGGGTGTGATAGGTTCTAACGTTCACATACAACGGGTGTAAGACAGATTTACACACGCGATACACTTAGGGTTCACTTGACGAGCCTAGCATGTACAGACATGGCCTCGGAACACGGAAGACCGAAAGGTCGAACACAAGTCGTATAGAAGATACGATCAACATGAAGATGTTCACCGGTTTTGACTAGTCCGTCTCACGTGATGATCGGACACGGACTACTCGATTCGGATCGTGTATCACTTAGATGACTTGAGAGATGTCATTCTGAGTGGGAGTTCATTAAAATTTGATTAAGATGAACTTAATTATCATGAACTTAGTCTAAATTCTTTACAATATCTCTTGTAGATCAAATGGCCCACGCTCAGGTTTCCCTCAACTTCAACGCGTTCCTAGAGAAAACCAAGCTGAAAGACGATGGTAGCAACTATACGAATTGGGTCCGTAACCTGAGGATTATCCTCATAGCTGCCAAGAGATCATATGTCCTAGAAGCACCGCTAGGTGATGCACCTGCTCCCGATGCTGACCAAGACGTTTTGAACGTCTGGCAGACGCGTAGTGATGATTACTCCCTGGTTCAGTGCGGCATGCTTTACAGTTTAGAATCGGGGCTCCAAAAGCGTTTTGAGCACCATGGAGCATATGAGATGTTCGAAGAGCTGAAAATGGTTTTCCAAGCTCATGCCCGAGTCGAGAGATATGATGTCTCCAACGCATTCTACAGCTGTAAGATGGAGGAGAACAGTTCTGTCAGCGAGCACATCCTCAAGATTAGGATTGCACAACCGCTTGTCTCAGCTGGGAATGAATCTCCCAGATGAAGCGGTAGTTGACAGAATCCTCCAGTCGCTCCCACCAAGCTTCAAGAGCTTCGTGCTGAACTTCAATATGCAGGGGATGGAGAAGTCCATTCCCGAGGTGTATTCAATGCTGAAATCAGCGGAGGTAGACATCAAGAAAGAACATCAAGTGTTGATGGTCAATAAAACCACTAAGTTCAAGAAAGGCAAGGGTAAGAAGAACTTCAAGAAGGACGGCAAGCAAGTTGCCGCGCCTAGCAAGCCTGTTGCTGGGAAGAAGCCAAAGTATGGACCCAAGCCAGAGACTGAGTGCTTTTATTGCAAGGGAACAGGTCACTGGAAGCGGAACTGCCCCAAATACTTAGCAGACAAGAAGGCCGGCAACGTCAAAGGTATATATGATATACATGTTATTGATGTGTACCTTACCAGCACTCGTAGTAGCTCCTGGGTATTTGATACCGGTGCAGTTGCTCACATTTGTAACTCAAAACAGGAGCTGCGGAATAAACGGAGACTGGCGAAGGATGAGGTGACGATGCGCGTCGGGAATGGTTCCAAGGTCGATGTGATCGCCGTCGGCACGCTACCTCTACATCTACCCTCGGGATTAGTTTTGAACCTGAATAATTGTTATTTAGTACCAGCTTTGAGCATGAACATTGTTTCTGGATCTCGTCTTATGCGAGATGGATATTCTTTCAAATCGGAGAATAATGGTTGTTCTATTTATTTGAGAGATATGTTTTATGGTCATGCCCCGCTGGTCAATGGTTTATTTTTGATGAATCTCGAACGTAGTGATACACATATTCATAGTGTAGATGCCAAAAGATGTAAAGTTCATAACGATAGTCCCACATACTTGTGGCATTGCCGCCTTGGTCATATTGGTGTCAAACGTATGAAGAAGCTCCATTCAGATGGACTTCTAGAGTCTCTTGATTATGAATCATTTGACACGTGCGAACCATGCCTCTTGGGAAAGATGACCAAGACTCCGTTCTCCGGAACAATGGAGCGAGCAACCAACTTGTTGGAAATCATACATACCGATGTGTGCGGTCCAATGAGTGTTGAGGCTCGTGGAGGCTACCGTTATGTTCTCACCCTCACGGATGACTTGAGTAGATACGGGTATATCTATTTAATGAAACACAAGTCTGAGACCTTTGAAAAGTTCAAGGAATTTCAGAATGAGGTTGAGAATCAATGTGACAGAAAAATAAAGTTCTTGCGATCGGATCGTGGGGGTGAATATTTAAGTCATGAATTTGGCTCACACCTTAGAAGCTGTGGAATTGTTTCACAATTGACACCGCCCGGAACACCTCAACGTAACGGTGTGTCCGAACGTCGAAATCGTACTTTGTTGGACATGGTGCGATCTATGATGTCCCTCACCGATTTACCGCTATCTTTTTGGGGTTATGCTTTAGAGACTGCCGCATTCACTTTAAATAGGGCTCCGTCAAAATCCATTGAGACGACTCCATATGAACTTTGGTTTGGCAAGAAACCGAAGCTGTCGTTTCTGAAAGTTTGGGGTTGCGATGCTTATGTCAAGAAACTTCAACCTGAAAAGCTCGAACCCAAATCGGAGAAATGCGTCTTCATAGGATACCCAAAGGAAACTATTGGGTACACCTTCTACCACAGATCCGAAGGCAAAGTCTTTGTCGCCAAGAATGAATACTTTCTGGAGAAAGAGTTTCTCTCGAAAGAAGTGAGTGGGAGGAAAGTAGAACTTGATGAGGTGATAGTCACCCCTCCTGGACCGGAAAGTAGCGCAGCGCAGGAAACTGTTCCTGAGGTGCCTGCACCGATGAGGGAGGAAGATAATGATAATGATCATGAAGAAACAGATCAAGTTACTACTGAACTTCGAAGGTCCACAAGGGCACGTTCCGCACCAGAGTGGTACGGCAACCCTGTACTGGAAATCATGTTGTTAGACAACGGTGAACCTTCGAACTATGAAGAAGCGATGGCGGGCCCAGATTCCAATAAATGGCTTGGAGCCATGAAATCCGAGATTGAATCCATGTATGAAAACAAAGTATGGACTTTGGTGGACTTGCCTGATGATAGGCACGCCATAGAAAATAAATGGATATTTAAGAAGAAGACAGACGCGGATGGAAATGTGACCATCTATAAGGCTCGGCTTGTCGCTAAGGGTTATCGACAAGTTCAAGGGATTGACTACGACGAGACTTTCTCTCCCGTAGCGATGCTGAAGTCAGTCAGAATCATGTTAGCTATTGCCGCATTCTATGATTATGAGATATGGCAAATGGACGTCAA
Organism: Secale cereale; assembly: GCA_902687465.1. Taxonomy (NCBI): domain Eukaryota; kingdom Viridiplantae; phylum Streptophyta; class Magnoliopsida; order Poales; family Poaceae; genus Secale; species Secale cereale. The sequence goes on along the minus strand of LR738710.1, from coordinate 86,128,202 downwards.
AACATCATTCCTTAATGGCTTCCTCAAGGAAGAGTTGTATATGATGCAACCGGAAGGTTTTGTCGATCCAGAGAAGGCTGACAAAGTATGCAAGCTCCAGCGCTCGATTTACGGGCTGGTGCAAGCATCTCGGAGTTGGAATATTCGCTTTGATGAGGTGATCAAAGCGTTTGGCTTTATACAGACTTATGGAGAAGCCTGTATTTACAAGAAAGTGAGTGGGAGCTCTGTAGCATTTCTCATATTATATGTGGATGACATATTGTTGATGGGAAATGATATAGAATTCTTGGAAAATGTAAAGGCCTATTTGAATAAAAGTTTTTCAATGAAGGACCTTGGAGAAGCTGCTTACATATTAGGCATCAAAATCTATAGAGATAGATCGAGACGCCTCATTGGTCTTTCACAAAGTACATACCTTGACAAGATATTGAAGAAGTTCAATATGGATCAGTCAAAGAAAGGATTCTTACCTGTTTTGCAAGGTATGAGATTGAGTAAGACTCAGTCGCCGACCACGGCAGAAGATAGAGAAAAGATGAGTGTCATTCCCTATGCCTCGGCAATAGGTTCTATCATGTATGCCATGCTGTGTACCAGACCTGATGTGAACCTTGCCATAAGTTTGGTAGGGAGGTACCAAAGTGATCCCGGTACGGAACACTGGACAGCGGTCAAGAACATCCTGAAGTACCTGAAAAGACTAAGGATATGTTTCTCGTTTATGGAGGTGACGAAGAGCTTGTCGTAAAGGGTTACGTCGATGCTAGCTTCGACACAGATCTGGATGTCTCTAAGTCACAAACCGGATACGTGTATATTTTGAATGGAGGGGCAGTCAGCTGGTGCAGTTGCAAGCAAAGCGTGGTGGCAGCATCTACATGTGAAGCGGAGTACATAGCTGCTTCTGAAGCAGCGCAGGAAGGAGTCTGGATGAAGGAGTTCATCACTGACCTAGGAGTCATTCCAAGCGCGTCAAGCCCGATGACTCTCTTCTGTGACAACACTGGTGCTATTGCTATTACCAAGGAGCCCAGGTTTCACAAGAAGACCAAGCACATCAAGCGCCGTTTCAACTCCATCCGGAATTATGTTCAGGATGGAGACATAGATATTTGTAAAGTGCATACGGATCTGAATGTAGCAGACCCGTTGACTAAACCTCTTTCACGAGCAAAACATGATCTACACCGGAACTCTATGGGTGTTCGATTCATCACAATGTAACTAGATTATTGACTCTAGTGCAAGTGGGAGACTGTTGGAGATATGCCCTAGAGGCAATAATAAAAGCGTTATTATTGTATCTCCTTATTCATGATAATTGTCTGTCATTCATGCTTGAATTGTATTGTACGGAAACAGCGATACATGTGTGAATACACAGATCACAATGAGTCCCTGGTAGGCCTCTAGTAACCAGCTCGTTGATCAACAGATGGTCACGGTTTCCTGACTATGGACATGAGATGTTAGTGATAACGGGATCACATCATTAGGAGAATGATGTGATGGACAAGACCCAAACTTGAGCATAACACGAGATCGTATAGTTCGTAATGCATAAGCTTTTCGGTGTCAAGTATTTATTCCTTGGACCATGAGGTTGTACAACTCCCGGATACTGTAGGAGTGCTTTGGGTGTGCCAACCGTCACAACGTAACTGGGTGGCTATAAAGGTACGCATCGGGTATCTCCGAAAGTGTCTGTTGGGTTGGTACGAACCGAGGCTGGGATATTGTCACTCCGTGTGACGGAGAGGTACCTCTGGGCCCACTCGGTAATACATCATCATAATGAGCTCAATGTGACTAAGTAGTTAGTCACGGGATGATGGATTACGGATCGAGTAAAGAGACTTGCCATAACGAGATTGAACAAGGTATTGGGAATACCGACGATCGAATCTCGGGCAAGTACCGTACCGATGGACAAAGGGAATAACATACGGGATTGAGTGAATCCTTGACACAGTGGTTCATCCGATGAAGATCATCGAGGAACACGTGGGAACCAACATGGGTATCCAGATCCCGCTGTTGGTTATTGACCGGAGAGTGGTCTCGGTCATGTCTACGTGTCTCCCGAACCCGTAGGGTCTACACACTTAAGGTTCGGTAACGCTAGGGTCGTAGAGATTAATGCACGTGGAAACCCGAATGTTGTTCGGAGTCCCGGATGTGATCCGGGACGTCACGAGGAGTTCCGGAATGGTCCGGGGGTAAAGATTGATATATGGGAAGTCCAGTTTCGGCCAACGGGTGATCTCTGGGGGTCACCGGGAGCGTCCCGGGACCACCGGAGGGGCCCCGGGGGTCCACCGGGTGGGGCCACCCCTCCCGGTGGGGCCCCCGGGCCGCAAGGGGATGTGTGCAGCCCTAGGGGCTGGCGCACCACAAGGGGGCCCCACCTCCCCATGCGCATAGGGATAAAACCCTAAGGGGAAGGGGGCCACCACTTGCCTTGGGGGAGGGGGACTCCTCCCTGGCCGCCGCCCCCCCTTGCAGATTGGATCTGCAAGGGGCTGGCGCCCCCCTGGCCCCCTATATATATGTGGGGGGGGGGAGAGGGCAGCCGCACCTCATCCCTGGCGCCTCTCCCCCTCCCGTCACACCCCATACTCCCAACGCAGGGCAGCCCGGCGAAGCCCTGCTGCGACATCCACTGCATCCGTCATCACGCCGTCGTGCTGCCGGATCTCTGACGACTTCTCCTTCCCCCTTGCTGGATCAAGAAGGAGGAGACGTTGCTGCACCGTACGTGTGTTGAACGCGGAGGTGCCGTCCGTTCGGCGCTAGATCATCGGTGACGAAGAACGGGAAGAAGAGTACGATTACTTCATCCTTGCTTCGTTGAAAGCTTCCGCACGCAATCTTCATAACGGTATGTAGATGCACTCTAAGTTACTCGTTGCTAGATGACTCCATAGATGGATCTTGGTGAAGACGTAGAATTTTTTTGATTTATGCTACGTTCCCCAACAGTTAGTGTTATGCCTCTCTCTTTATATCGTAGACTTGACTTGAGTAAGTTGATACCTACTGAAATATCTTTGCAAATGGCCGATAAATCAACTGATATACCTATCGGTATTTGTGAGGATGTGCCTGTTGTGGTCGCAAATGTTACTGTTCTTACAGACTTTGTTATCCTTGATATTCACGAGGACGATAGTATGTCTATTATCCTTGGTAGACCCTTTTTGAATACTGCACGGGCTGTTATTGATTGCAACAAAGGCAATGCCACTTTTCATGTCAATGGTAATGAGCATACGGTACACTTTTCGAGGAAACAACCTCAGGTCCATAGTATCAATTCTTTTGCAACAATATCAACTATTACTATTGGGGGTTTTGAATTTTCTCTCCCTACTGTCAAGAAGATATATTATATTCTTATTGTTGGGGACATACATATCCCCATTGAGGTAACCTAGTGTTATTCGATTTGACCGTACACTAATCATGCACGCAAATGTGTACGACCAAGATCAAAGACTCACTGGAAGATATCACAACACAACTCTAGACACAAATTAAAATAATACAAGCTTTATATTACAAGCCAGGGGCCTCGAGGGCTCGAATACATAAGCTCGAATACACAAGAGTCAGCGGAAGCAATAATATCTGAGTACAGACATAAGTTAAACAAGTTTGCCTTAAGAAGGCTAGCACAAAAGTAGCAATGATCGAAAAGGCAAGGCCTCCTGCCTGGAACCTCCTAACTAATCCTCGAAGCGGAACTCCATGTAGAAACCTCATCGGGATCCTCTGGCTCCTGGACTCCATCATCTGGTTGCGTCATCCGAGAAGAAGGGACAAAGGAGGAAAAGGGGGAGAAAAGCAACCGTGAGTACTCATCCAAAGTACTCGCAAGCAAGGATCTACACTACATATGCAATGGTATCAGTGTAAAGGGGG
>LR738710.1:86078973-86121348 GCA_902687465.1 Secale cereale | reverse complement strand
CTTTTACTTTGTTTTGTTTTGTTGTAATTCTGTTTAGTCTTTCCTTTTATTTATTTTTTCTGTTTTAATTTTAGTTCCTTTTATTTTAGATTTTATAAAAATTACCACTAGCACCTAAATTAGTACTTATAAATATATTAGTGCCACACTAATTCTTATCCCTAAATAAACTAGATTGATATTTTATACTTTATGTAATGAATTTAATTAATTGGTCAAGCCATTGTTTTATTTATATTAGTGCATTTAATTATTTTATAAAAAAATGATTTCTCCACCAGTATTACCTATGAATTATTTGCCACAGTTGGTACCTTTTAGTTTTTGACTTTTGAAAACTTTAAACTTTGTCCTTGATTTAAATTTGAATTTGAACCGGCTTTGACTCGAGTGAGATTAGCAACAGTAATGATGGTGACATGGCATCATTAGCAGGGGATTACTGTAGCTTAATTATCCGGGTGTCACAATTCTCCACCACTACAAGAAATCTCGTCCCGAGATTTAAGCGGTGGAGTAAGGGGAGGGAGTGCTGGTAGCGCAACCTAACGAGTCTTCTCGGTCTTGGCTGCCCTTTCAAAGAGGTTGACCCCTTCCGTTGATGTCTTCATTTCTCCGCTTCAAGTTATCGTGATCAAGTCGTCATCCTTTCTTCGGGATCTCCATCGTCCTACGAACGCGACCAGGGGGAAAACTCCGGAGGAACGCATCTCCACATGCTGGGCATTTGACGGTGAACTCAATGGGATATACACGGGGTACCCCATGAGTTGTATTATAGTGAATTCGTTGAGTGCAATACACGATGGTACCAAATTTTTAAATGTGTAGGAAATCATTCGATGCCTAGACAGAAGCTGGAATGGGGGCTTGAATAATGGGAATAACATGGCGTTAGATTCCAGGATGAATAATGGTATAGAATTTAGCTCGTGAATCACATACGAAGCCAGGTGCAAAGGATACATTAGAATCCGGGTTGTAAAGAAGAGTCAGATTTCGATCCAGTGGACATGTGGGTTATGGGCCCACCATGTGGGTTGAAAATAGGAAGGGTGGTGACATCTTGCACAGCCGCGATAGGGAGGCATGTCAGTGGATAGTTTGTCAGCTATGTCGGCAACAATGTCGGTATCAAGGACGGGGAACGAAGAGAACCTTTTTTTCGCTCGTTGAAACGAGGCGGACCAATAGGAAAAGTTCTCTTCCATCGGTGGTTACCGTAATGTTATCAATAATAGAATCAAGGTCGTACTGACAGAGTTGTACAACGAGGTGTTTACATAAGCAGAGAATTATTACTGCTTAGATTATATTTAGATCAAAGAAAGGTTAAACAAACAAATGGAAAGGAAAATAGTGATTACACGCTATTATTAGGAGTATATCCTTCCCATGGACAAGAGGAACATGGCATACAGGGTAGGAGAGCAAGTACCCAATCATTTAGTTAAAGATGCAAGGATTAATCAAGATGTTACCCATACAACGGTGTTTGGATAACTGACCAAGAAACATTTAGCCTTGGGCTTCAAATGCTCTTATTAAAAATCGGAGTACCACACACATGCATTCGAGATAGCATTGTCATGGTCTTGAAGCAAAGGTCGGACTCGGATATACAAATGATTCATCAGGAACAACTTATATAATAAGTCTTACAATTTCCTCCTGGAAGAATGGTTATCCTTGCAAAAGAGATTATAATGATAGGTCCTCCAGCCAGGGGTGCTAGGCATGACACCATATTACCGAGTCTTCAAAGGACCAATATTATAACTCCTGGAAAGTTGTCTCAGCCATCATATATGACCGAGATTCAGATCCGATTGGTGTCACGATACCTCAGACTCAGGATGTTCGAGAAGAAAAGTTGCAACATAAATCAACGAAATGACATTGCAAGATTCTCGGGAAATGAACTATGGAAGCGGTTTCCCGAAACAACAGTCATCATTAAACCAAGGAGAGGATGAGGAGGTGGCTGATGGGCTCAGCGACAATTCATCGAGAATTCCAAATGGATGGTTTTCCACAATAATGTGAACAAGAAGATGACACTTGTCAAATCAAATGATATAATGTTGTATGCTCGAGGAAAACATACACCATTAATCATTAGTTGATAGGTGTGCCCGAAATATGACCTTTGGCAGCAAGATCAATGTTATGGTGATGATTCAATAACCAACAGTCTAAGAACAAACTGTCGATCATTAACTTCAAAGCAATAAGGTTGCTAGAAGTACGGAACTCAAGCAACATCGTTATCATATTGGTATCCCGGTTAAAAAATACACGGGGACCAAGGAAGAATGGTGATGGTGAGAAGTATCATCATACAGAGAATTTCTAAGAGGTGGAGCAATCCCCACATCATTCTCGACATAATAGACAGTAATACTTCAAGGCAGAACACAACACTAGATGGAGAGCAAGTTGTATTCATAATGTGGACAAGTTCACGATGAAAGGAAGTCAAAGGTGTTGTCGATGATAATAAAAATCATCGAGGGCAAGGAGGGTATTTCGCATCATGAACACATTTGACAACTCGGAAGAAGTCAAAGTGTTGAAGGTGATCCGACACATTTGCCGGGAGGTTTCAAGAGGATGCAATCAAACAACAACGGTAACTAGCAAGGGAATGACGAAGTGGCAAGTTATAGGATCAATATATAAGATGCAAGCTCGGAATCAAAGTTGCCTTACTGAACAAGCAACCAGATGCTGAAAGCTCGACGTAAGTTTTGCTCAATCTCTGAAGAATTCGTGCACCAAAGAAGGACGAGGTAGCACAGTCAAAGATAGCTAGACAAGGGACGTACCCGATAGTCTAGGAATAAACCAGATTGAGTTTAAGAATTTCCCAATAACATCTACTAGGGGTGTTGAATTTTTAGAGCAGATTTGATTTACTAAACGGTGTCCTCGGTTGACGGCAACCTAGAACCCATAGAGTGATTACGACGAGCAAAGGTATTACTTCATCAAAAGTTCAAAAGGTGTAGTGCAAAGGCATGACATCCTCGAGATATCAGAGGGTAAAACTCGAAGGTAGAACATGATAGAAGTTGAACTAGGTCATTGACCTATGACAGTAGATGCTTTAACCTTGTCAAAAATTGACGAGGCCTGGAATGGATTTATTCTAGATATATTGAATAAGGACAGCATGGTCGGAACCATAACTGCAAGGGATCAAATTTATTGACACCGAAAGAATTATTTAGATGTATAATCATTTTGCAAGAAGCTCCCAAGACGGTCTACATCGTTTTCATGGGCATGAACAAAAGCTCAAGGTCGACTCCCATTTCTCCAATGCATACGTTTCATTTACCTCTTGCTTTGATAAAACTGTAGTGTTGGAATTTTATCCGGTAGAACACCGGAAGATATGACTTGTGAAAACTTTCGGGTTCTCACGGATTAGGGGGAAGGTATATGTTCAACCCATCGGACATCTTAGTAACCTATACCACAAGCTTCAAAAGTAAATACACCAGCTCGAAAGCAGAGCATGGTTGGCCAAGTAGAGGATACAATTTACCAAAGGCATTATGTATCAGGGGAAGAACTCACAAGGTGATTGAATATGAAGGGCATTGTCAGATAACAATCCAACAATGGATCGGGCGATCCACAACGGAGCTGGTGTGAGTATCGGTACTCACTCAGAGGAAGAAAGAATGTAGAGGCATCAGATTCAAGAATCACTTGATTAGTTGGATGCTTAAATAGAAAGAAATTATGGTTTCCCAAAACAAAGGATCAGAAGAAGACGCTCTGATCAAGGATGGATGAGTTGAAAATTCTTAGTTGGACAATCAATAAAGGTTTGAATTGCCGAGAACCAACTCATGTCCGGAATGACGTGTGAGCTAGAAGGATACATTTAAAAAGGATAACCGATGACTGCGTGCATATGCACACATTGAATCAATAGGCTCAAAATGGCTAAGACAAGGGATGCTAACGAAGACTACTAGTCATGTGAAATTAACCATAATGCAAGGAGTCAAGAATTTCAAGAGTAATAGGCTGCAGAGGATTTTCGAAAGATCGAAAAGTATTCCGAAGAATTTTGTGAGACACATGATCAATTGAGAAGAACAGATCCTCGATAAATGTGAGGAAATCACCATAAGGGTTTTCATGTGAAATAAAACTGCAAGACAGTAAACTCAAAGGATTCTCGGGACAACGGAGAATGTTTCGAGGCATCTTGTAACAACAAGAGCGACGAGTAACGATCGTGAGGATGACAAATGCACACATATATTTGTAGGGATATATCAGTGGCAGTGAATTGCAAAGGCGATGAGCACAAGAGTCTCAGGAAAACATCGAGGGATATCCTCAGAATCTTTTATCGTAGCAGGTGATCTTCTGGAATGAGGACTCTCCGGAAGAAATAGTTACGAGAACCTAGAGTCAAAGTTAGTAAATTCATTTGACCCGAATAGAAAGGAGATCAGAGTCCCAGAGCATAGACGAGAAATAAAAGATCCTAATACGACCCATTGGTGCTGTGGGCCCATAAGCCACACAACATGTTAGTAATTTGTTTTTCAAAGACTAGACTCAACTTCGGCCAAGGAGTTGGAAAGGGGGATTCCTACAGGCAGTCGGCTCTGATACCAACTTGTGACGCCCCCGATTTGACCGTACACTAATCATGCACGCAAATGTGTACGACCAAGATCAAAGACTCACTGGAAGATATCACAACACAACTCTAGACACAAATTAAAATAATACAAGCTTTATATTACAAGCCAGGGGCCTCGAGGGCTCGAATACATAAGCTCGAATACACAAGAGTCAGCGGAAGCAATAATATCTGAGTACAGACATAAGTTAAACAAGTTTGCCTTAAGAAGGCTAGCACAAAAGTAGCAACGATCGAAAAGGCAAGGCCTCCTGCCTGGGACCTCCTAACTAATCCTCGAAGCCGAACTCCATGTAGAAACCTCATCGGGATCCTCTGGCTCCTGGACTCCATCATCTGGTTGCGTCATCCGAGAAGAAGGGACAAAGGGGGAAAAGGGGGAGAAAAGCAACCGTGAGTACTCATCCAAAGTACTCGCAAGCAAGGATCTACACTACATATGCAATGGTATCAGTGTAAAGGGGGGGGGGTAATATCTGTGGGCTAAACTGTAGAAAGCCAGAATAAGAGGGGGATAGCTAATCCAATTGAAGACTACGCTTCTCGTAACCTCCATCTTGCAGCAGTAGGAGAGAGTAGATGGAATAGTAACAAGTATCCCCGCTTCTTGCAGCCTCCGTCTTGCAGCAGTAGAATAGAATAGATGGTAAGTTCACCAAGTAACATCGTATAGCATACTCCTACCCGGCGATCCTCCCCTCGTCGCCCTGTGGGAAAGCAATCACCGGGTTGTATCTGGAACTTGTATGGGTGTGTTTTATTAAGTATCCAGTTCTAGTTGTCATGAGGTCAGAGTACAACTCCGGGTCGTCCTTTTACCGAGGGACACGGCTATTCGAATAGATTAACTTCCCTGCAGGGGTGCACCACATAACCCAGCACGCTCGATCCCATTTGGCCGGACACACTTTCCAGGGTCATGCCCGGCCTAGGAAGATCAACACGTCTCAGCCCTACCTAAGAACACCAGAGAGGTCAGCACGCCGGTCTAAACCCTAAGCGCACGGGGGTCTGGGCCCATCGCCCAATGCACACCTCCATGTTGCGAGGGCGGCCGGTAAGCACACCTAGCCTCTCCTAATACCAGAGTAGGCGTTCCGGTCCAATCCGGCGCGCGCCGCTAAGTCGCTGACGTCAAGAAGACTTCGGCAGATACCACGACGTCGAGTGCCCATAACTATTCCCACGTAGTTGGTTAGTGCGTATAGGCCAATGGCCAGACTCAGATCAAATACCAAGATCCCGTTAAACTTGTTTTTATGAAATAACCGCGGACAACGACCAGGGCCAGGCCCACCTGTCTCCTAGGTGGTCGCAACCTGCCCTGTCGCTCCGCCACAAAGTAACCGTCAAGGAGCTGTCGGGAAACCAGGTCCACCACTATCTGGGTGGAACCGCCTGCCCCTTCAGCCCCCATCTCCGAATCATCATCATGTGTATGTAATAGTATAGTATATACTCGTGATCACCACCCGAGTGATCACGGCCCGATAGTATAGCAGGACAGACGGACAAGAATGTAGGGCCACTGATGGAATACTAGCATCCTATACTAAGCATTAGGATAGCAGGTAAAGGTATCAACAGTTGTAGCAACAATGACAGGCTATGCAACAGAATAGGATTATTCGATAGCAGTAACATGCTACACTACTCTAATGCAAGCAGTAGAGAGAAGAATAGGCGATATCTGGTGATCAAGGGGGGGGGGCTTGCCTGGAAGCCCTGCAGACGAAAGGAATCTTCGGAAGCGTAGCCGTAGTCGAACACCGAAGCATCAATGGTCTCGGGGTCTATCACAGTATCGGAGTCTACCGAAAATAAGCAACGAAGGGGAAACAAATAAATAACAGAGCAAACAATAGCATCACAAAGCATAACATGGCAAAAGGCGGTGCTACGTGTGACCTAACGCGGTGCTCGGTGATACAGGCGAAGAGGAATAACACCCGGGAAAGTATTCACGGTGTTAGGCATTTTCGGGGAGATGAAACGGAGGGGAATGTTGCATGTTCGGTATGATAGAGATGCGTGGCGCACGAACGGACCGCGTATACGGGTTCGTCTCATCGTTCTGAGCAATTTTCATATATAAATTATTTTCATCCGAGTTACGGTTTATTTTCTATGATTTTTCAAATTTTTAATCATTATCTAATATTTATTATTTACCTAAATCCAACATTATCCAGAACAGTGAACGATGACGCAAGCATGACATCAGAGTGATGTCATCAGGTCAACTGGTCAGTTGACCAGTCAAACAGGACAGTGGGTCCAGTGGGACCCACATGTCATTGTCAGGGACACTAACTGGAGGTTTAGACTAACTAAAAGGGTTAATTAATGGGTGGGACCCAGTAGTCAGTGAGAGATTAAGGGTTTAATTAACTAATTAATTAATTAGCAATTTATCTATTTATTTTATTCGTTTATGCCATGGGGCCCGCATGTCATAGACACAGAGGAGCCACGTCAGTGCTGACCGAGTCAATGGGTCAACGGGGCCCACCCGTCAGCGACACAAGGGGCCCACGCGTCAGGCCAACTCAGCGACGGCCGGCGACTCATCGGAATCACGCCGGCGAGCTCGTTCGCGGCGGCGTGTCCTCGGGCACCGTCGGAAATCGCCCACAGGGCGCCATTTTGGTCGCGGCCGGGCGCGTTAGAACGGCAAGACGACGACGCGTCGGATGGCGGTGGTCTCGCGGGCTGCGGTGGCCGGAGATGAGCAGTACGACGTCGCCGGCGGAGGCGTGTTCGGGCGCCCAACGAGCTAGGGGCTAGGGGCCACGGGGAAGCGCGTGCACGGGCGCGTTGGGTTCCTGGAAGCACCAGGAACACGATGCCGTGCTAAGGGAGCACGACGGAGAACATGGCCACGATGGCGAGGCGATCCGCGGCGACGTGCTCACGGCAACGGCGACGAGGTAGCTACGGTGCGCGAGGGGCTTAACGAGGAGGAGAAGGAGGCGGGGAATCTCACCGTGCGGCACACAAGATGGCCCATGGTGGTTTAGTAGCAGCAGGGGGGTGTCGCCTGAGTTGGTGAAGGATGGCGGCGAGCGGAGATGTGGGAGAAGGGGACCGTTGCAGCAGCGTCTCCGAGCTCCAGCTGCGGCCACCGATCGATGAGGAGAACGACGGCGGGGATGACGGACACGCAGGCGCGGCGAGGCGATGGCTGTGGCCGCGCGTTTCACGGCGGCGGGTCCACGGTGGCGTCCGGACGCGGTGGGGAAGGGGAAGCAGCGAGGTGGATCTGAGGGGGAGAGCTGCATGGAGGGAGAGAGGGAGGTAGCGGCGACTAGGGTTAGGGTCCGACGCCGGGGAGACCTTATGGAATGGCGCTGCCGGCGGATGGCTGCCACGGCGACGGCCGGTGTCGTGGCGGGCATCGGTCGCAGCCACCTGGCGGGGGGGAGTGAACAGGGGGAAGGGGAAGGGGAAGTGGCCGGTTGGGCCGGCCTGGTGGCCCGGTAGCCTTCTAGGCCGAGGCCCAGCTGGGGGGGGGGGCTTTTACTTTGTTTTGTTTTGTTTTAATTCTGTTTAGTCTTTCCTTTTATTTATTTCTTTTCTGTTTTAATTTTAGTTCCTTTTATTTTAGATTTTATAAAAATTACTACTAGCACCTAAATTAGTACTTATAAATATATTAGTGCCACACTAATTCTTATCCCTAAATAAACTAGATTGATATTTTATACTTTATGTAATGAATTTAATTAATTGGTTAAGCCACTGTTTTATTTATATTAGTGCATTTAATTATTTTATAAAAAAATGATTTCTCCACCAGTATTACCTATGAATTATTTGCCACAGTTTGTACCTTTTAGTTTTTGACTTTTAAAAACTTTAAACTTTGACCTTGATTTACATTTGAATTTGAACCGACTTTGACTCGAGTGAGATTAGCAACTGTAATGATGGTGACATGGCATCATTAGCAGGGGATTACTGTAGCTTAATTATCCGGGCGTCACACCAGCACCTTGCCACGAGGGTCCATGGCGCGCCCACCCTCACAGGGCGCGCCCTACCTCGTGGATCCCACGTGCCCCCCTCCACTTATTCCTGCACCCATACCCTTCTTCTTCCTCCCAGAAAAATCACCAACTAGCTCAAGCACGAGTTCTAGCTCATCTTGCTGCCATTTTCGATCTCCTTGCTCAAAGCTCCATTCACAAAACTGTTTGGGGAGATTCTCTACTCCTAATGTCTGAGTTGGTGAATAGCATCCACGGTTTATTTTCGTATGGTTTATTTTCGTCTCACCTCTCACCACCATTCTCCACACCGGCTTATTTTTCTCTCTACTCTCTTTTTAGCAAAGCAGCACTTTCCTAAGTTACAAAAAAATTACGGACTAAACTTTCCTAAGTTATCCAAATTAACTGATCTCTCTTATTAATATGTACAATTTATTTTAGGAAACAACTCGTCGCCTCCCCTCGCCCACCGATTCCTTTCCCACCAAACTCTATTTTCTTTCTTTCTTTCAATCGTTGTTTTGGATATTCCTGATCTCTTTCCCTGAATCGCTCCTCTCAATTCCTGATCTCCTTCCCTCAATACCGGCAAGCTGGAATATAGATGGAAACAAACCCAACAAATTGTAACAGTAATTAGCCTGACTATATACATACCAAACATCAGGTACGTCGCTAATTCACTTCCTTGATTCCTTCCCTTCCCTTCGTCCCTCAGCCCCTTTATCGTGGCGTTGAAATGGTGGCGACAGGCGATGGCGGCGGTGTTGTCGATTGCGGCGAGGACATCCCGTGGCAGCCCCCGAAGCACCAACTCCACGCCATCTGGTCTGCCATCTCCCAAGATATGGGTGAGTTCTCGTGATCCCCACCGTACTCCCTTACCTCCAAATTCCTCAACCCATAACTTCTCGATCCCTACCAGGCTACCACGATCTGATCCAAAGGCCGATACAGCTCCGGGCTATTGATAATGGAGGTTCGTGATCCTTCCTCTCAGCACCCACTCATGGCAGAATCAGCACGCGCCACGCGGATGGAACCCGGCCGAGAACACGGGATGCTTCCATACAGGGCTCGCCAAGATTGCAATTCTGAACTTTTTTGTAAACAAAGTGAAGAGTGGGACATGTTCTGTACCTGTGCTAATAGAAAATATACAGTACTTGTGTAGGTGCAGGTTTTGTTTTAACATTCCAATTGGTGTTTATCCTTTTGTCGCTGAAAATTCTTTACTAATTGTGACATTCATTTTTTCCAATAACATATGGTGAGAAACTATTTGATTTTTGTATACTTGTGTCTTTCATGTTCACTTGGTCCGTTAGTTTAATTTTCTTGAACTTCTATTTGGAAGGAGGCAAATTGATCAGATGTCACCATCTCACATCTCAGTGCCAGTCCATTGTTACATTGGGACATATTATTCTGTTGGTGCTGTCGAGGAGTGTGTTGCCATTCCATACAGCTGGCTGCGTCCAGACTCGCCTGCGGTGGTGCCGTCAGAGGAGGAGAAGCGTACGTGGCAATGCTAAGATACTAGAGCCTCCTGCAGAGTACGAGGACCTCCTGCCATACCCAAGTCAAGCGTTGGTGCTGCCGCGGTTCCCGTTCCTCCTCCTTGTCCGATCAGCTCCTAAACATCGGCGACCACTTCGTCCAAGGGGATCTACCCTCCCTCATTCCTTCGCTCCCTCGCTTAAATTTTATTATTCAGCCCACACCTCAATGCCAGTAACTACCAGAGTCTAACTTTTGTTCTCTTACTGCAGAATAGTTCAAACAATGGATCACTCTGTTGTAGTTTTTTTACTACTGCTACATGTAATACTTTACGGCTGCTAAAGTTCCCAGGAAAAATTGAGAAGGTTCTAAAGAAAATGATGCGAGAAAAGAGTGGATTCGGTGATCCATTGAATCAGGTATTCTTTAATCTTGATAAAATTCAATCTATTTGGAAACTATGATTCTTGTTACGTGTATGCCCACGGCCATGTTGCTTTTGTGCTGATTTTAATTCTGAGCACTAACATATTATGTATCTGTTCATTCTACCATGATAGTACACTCTATAATTTACAAAAAAAAAAGAGTGCAAGGGAAGCACGTGGTCAGTTAATTAGAGCATGAACTACCAAGATCTTGAGGAATTAACGGCATCCTGAATAAAAGATGGTTGCTTAATTGTTCGAGTCTTACAAATAAATAAATATTGTGATCCATGGAATCATTCCACTGTTTGATGTTTAATGGCCACAATCTGGATTTCAATTATGGTGCACTTGCCCCACTTCAGAACTTCTCAATCAACAACCCCTGTGACTCTTGCATCGAGAGAAACTATGGTGTCCATTCCATGATGTTCGAGCGGGAGTATTAGATTGGTTATCTCGCCTTTGGAACAGAAATAGACCTGCAAGGTATTCTTGCTGGGTTAGCACTTGAAAATGCCGTGTTATATAGATCTCAGAATATACCATAACTTGCTCTAAAATGTTGTTTCTGTACTAAACCTTCTGAACAAACTATTTACAGAAGAGAGGTAATACATAATGGAATCATGTATGCCTCTCGTAAGTTTCATATTAGGTATTCAAAGCAGCAAGGATGTACATGATGTAATGTCATTGTCATGGTGTGCACCCATATTTATGGAGAAATAGTAAGTGGACTAAATGAAACACAACAATGTATCTCTACTATTAAAAGGCTATAAAAATGCAAAATTGTGCAGCATCACTTCAAGCTATCATCTTTACTAGAAGCTTGGTTCCACTGATTTGGTGGCTCAGACATCTAAACTCTAGATAAAAATGCTATAACAGAAATATTGTGTGCAATTCCCTCATATTTAGATATTATAACTCTATAATTATATTTTTAGTTTTTGAGGTGTGAAATTCAATTTATATTTTGTTTGTGCAGTTGAAGAGAATTGTTGGTAGAGAGATGTAGCTCAATACGGGTTGAGAAGGAAATTTGATTCCTTAATGCATACTTGGATTCTCTTGGTGCACCTAAGTTTGGGCATGTGTTAATTTTTCTCAAACTGGCTACTCTATTACTCCAATAACTGCAACATGTGTCGCCCTGATTTCTCGTTGTCTTCAGATTAAGCAATTTTAAGCAACTCTTTGCATTCAAGAAAAATTTCATTGAGATGCTGTCTAAAAGTAGGAATGTCAGATTAAAAAGTTGTCTTCCACCACTACTTTTGATTTTGAGGAATGCAAAGCAACTTTGGATCTTGTCACCAGCGATACATCCCTAACTTGTGCTATGAAATAATGTGTGTATCAGGTCTTGATCACTTGGCTATACCGTGATTTCTTGAGCTTCTATGGAATGCCGCAAGGAAAGCTTTCAATCAAAAAAGTATATAGTACTCCCACAAAGTTGTACCAAGTCAGCCACAATTAATATGGATCAAAGGAAAGTTGTACCAACTCATTGACAATAAGGATCGGAGGGAGTCCTATAGTTGACAAATAAGTTTTGGCAGCTCTTTTAACTCCCTCTCTCTTCACCATGGAAGAATGAACAATATAATTTGAGTATTTTGGATTTGTATGCTGAAATATGATTATTTCTACCCAACGAGATTGGAAACGAGTTGTACAATAGGCGCTTTCCATTTGGCCGATGAGGCAACCTCGCAGACCACACATCTACTTCCTTAAATGCGTGCCCTCGCAGATGGATGGTGGCTATGTTCTTCTGTTTTCGTCGCCGGATTCAGTGGATGGAAAACTGAGATGATCCGGAGGAGGATAGATGGGGGGTGTTATGGTTTCGAAGGGCTCACTTGGTACATGGTGAGGGATTCCTGACAAAGGGAACGAAAATACCGGTAGGGCGAAGGAGCAATCGTGTGTATGTTGTGGTTGAAGTAGGGAGAAGGAACAACACGACGGGTGGTATGGTTACGGCTTTTCTCCTCCCCACGTGAGATAAGTTTGGTTGGATAGTATCTCTATTTCTAATGGAGCAGTTGGTATGATTGCATCCATGTTGTTTTTCGCCCCCCCCACACACACACACTTTCGTACTTTTTTCGACTCCCCCCACCACATCTATGTGCATACCGAAGGGTGAATGGGAAAGGACGACCACTTGGCGTGGCCTTCTTGATCGACGGAAGTAGTAGATGCTCCAGTCGAGGAGGCCACCATTGGTGGTGCCGGGGCTGCTATCGTACCCATTTTATGCCGCTGGCGACTTGGCGTCCCACTCCGCACCTAGGCTAGATGCTTGTAGAATCCACGACAGGGCCAGGTTTTTTGGGGGTAGTGGATAAGGGCAACTCCAACGCTACGACCCAAAAAGACGGGCATTTTTTCCGCTTTTTGTTCTTTTGGGTCGGCCGAGCAGACGTGTTCGTCCGCTTTTTGATTTGGATCGGCTTGTGCGTCCAACAGGTGGTCGAACCATTTTTCGCAAAAAATATAGCAATTTGGGGAACATGCCGCCGAAATACACACAATTAAACATAAAATTGCCGGTCAACCACCGGCCAAAGTCCACTTAAACACTAATTAAACATTGAAAAAACTCCACACCCGCATGCTGCCCTAGCCGTGCACTGTCTGTGCGCGTGGACGCAAACTAAACGCAAATTTGGGCCTAAAATGCGTTCAGACGGACGCGGAGCAAACGCGTTTTAGGTTTGGGTGGACGCGTTGGGCCGGTACTTTTGTCCGTTGTGACCTAAACGGACACGCGCGACTATTTTGGTCGGCATGTTGAAGTTGTCCTAAGGCTGGGTAGGTGAAACACTGGATATTTGGTTTGTGTCACTAATGTTTATTAATAAAAAAACATCATTTGTATATTTTTATATATTTATATGTAATTACCAGTATCTGAATTTTTTTTTGCAAATAGAAAAATTGTTAGTCTGACTCTTGCTTAAATATATTGTGTGAGAATTGTGTAAGCGCATTAAGTAGATCTTAATAATTTGTAATAGATTTTAGTTGGATCATTGCTTTGTATACATCGTTAATTTGCCTTTTTATTGTAGTTTACATTGCAAGTGGAGTGGACTTTAATTATTACACAATTGTGTTTGTGTTATGTTGTCTCTATATGTGAAGTTTAACATGCATTATCTTGATATATAACTTCAGTATAATATTTCAAAAAGCCCGTGGCAACGCACGGGCATTTTACTAGTGTTCCTTGGTATGTAACTCCTCCATTGGTCCAATTAGTTTTTGTTCTAGTGCTTTATTTATTACAAATTTTTGCTGCTGTGGTGACCTTGTTCTTGAGCTTGCATGTCAAATTTCTTTGGTCCCAAGTAGTTCTAATGCAAGATATAGTCTCTAGGCACTTGTAGGAGTTGTTGCTATCAATCTTGTTGAGTTTGGTTCACTTTTATTTTGAGTTACTAAAAATTTCAGAAAACTTTAGAAAAATGCATAGGAAAATCTTCCAAGGTGGTTCTTCAAGGAAGCAAGAACTGAGGCTCGCGATTCATGAGCCGGACGATGAACTACCGAGGGAAGCTGAAGTGCGGCCTTGTGAATGGCCGTTAGACGAATTTATGGTTCAGGTTGGCATTAAGGAGGAATTTGATGCATATGTGCGCAACGCTGACCTCGAGGGCTTCATACAAGATAAGTGCCCTCAAAACCGTTGCTTAACTGATACCTTTGTGATAAGGTTTAAATTTTCATCTTCATGTAATTCTCACACTGTCCTGTTTGACCTTTATGATAAATCTTACACCATGGACTTAGTGGATTTTAATGATGCTTGTGAGCTCCCGTAGTGGGGAAGTATGGGTGATTCTCGTAAATCTGAATATAGAGATTGAAGGAAATATGCCCTAGAGGCAATAATAAAGTTGTTATTTATATTTCCTTATATCATGATAAATGTTTATTATTCATGCTAGAATTGTATTAACCGGAAACTTAGTACATGTGTGAATACATAGACAAAACAGAGTGTCCCTAGTATGCCTCTACTAGACTAGCTCATTGATCAAAGATGGTTATGTTTCCTAACCATAGACATGAGTTGTCATTTGATCAATGGGGTCACACCATTAGGAGAATGATGTGATGGACAAGACCCATCCGTTAGCATAGCACTATGATCGTTTAGTTTTACTGCTATTGCTTTCTTCATGACTTATACATGTTCCTATGACTATGAGATTATGCAACTCCCGAATACCGGAGGAACACTTTGTGTGCTACCAAACGTCACAACGTAACTGGGTGATTATAAAGGTACTCTACAGGTGTCTCCGAAGGTACTTGTTGGGTTGGCGTATTTCGAGATTAGGATTTGTCACTCCGATTGTCGGAGAGGTATCTCTGGGCCCACTCGGTAATGCACATCACTATAAGCCTTGCAAGCATTGCAGCTAATGAGTTAGTTGCAGGATGATGTATTACGGAACGAGTAAAGAGACTTGCCGGTAACGAGATTGAACTAGGTATTGAGATACCGACGATCGAATCTCGGGCAACTAACATATCGATGACAAAGGGAACAACGTATGTTGTTATGCGGTTTGACCGATAAAGATCTTCGTAGAATATGTAGGAGCCAATATGAGCATCCAGGTTCCGCTATTGGTTATTGACCGGAGATGAGTCTCGGTCATGTCTACATAGTTCTCGAACCCGTAGGGTCCGCACGCTTAACGTTTGATGACGATGGGTATTATGAGTTTATGAGTTTTGATGTACTGAAGGAGTTCGGAATCCCGGATGAGACCGGGGACATGACGAGGAGTCTCGAAATGGTCGAGATGTAAAAATCGATATATTGGACGACTATATTCGGACATCGGAAAGGTTCCGAGTGATTCGGGTATTTTCGGAGTACCGGGGAGTTACGGGAATAGAAGAGAGAGGCCAAAAGGAAGGAGGCGCGTGCCCCCCTTCTGGTCCGAATTGGACAAGGGGTGCAGCCCCCTTTTCCTTCTCCCTCTCCCCCTCTTTCCTTCTCTCCTACTCCGGAAAGGAAAGGGGAATCCTACTAGGACTTGGGAGTCCTAGTAGGACTCCCCACACTTGGTGCGCCCCCTCTAGGGCCGGCCTCTCCCTTGCTCCTTTATATACGGGGGCAGGGGGGCACCCTAGGACACACAAGTTGAATTGTTCCAGCCGTGTGCGGTGCCCCCCTCCACAGAAACACACCTCGGTCATACCGTCGCGGTGCTTAGGCGAAGCCCTGCGCCGGTGAATACATTATATCCGTCACCATGCCGTCGTGCTGACGAAACTCTCCCGTGAAGCTCAGCTGGATCAAGAGCTCGTGGGACGTCATCAAGCTGAACGTGTGCTGAACGCGGAGGTGCCGTACGTTCGGTGCTTGATCGGTTGAATCGTGAAGAAGTTGGACTACATCAACCGCGTCACTTGACGCTTCCGCTCCCGGTCTACGAGGGTACGTAGACACACTCTTCCCTCTCGTTGCTATGCATCTGGTAGATAGATCTTGCGTGATCGTAGGAAAATTTTAAAATACTACGTTCCCCAACAGTGGCATCATGAGCCAGGTCTATGCGTAGATGATATGCACGAGTAGAACACAATGAGTTGTGGGCGATACTAGTCATACTGCTTACCAGCATGTCATACTTTGCTTCGGCGGTATTGTGAGATGAAGCGGCCCGGACCGACATTACGCGTACGCTTACGCGAGACTGGTTTCACCCTTACGAGCACTCGTTGCTTAAAGGTGACTGGCGGGTGTCTGTCTCTCTCACTTTAGCTGAATCAAGTGTGGCTACGCCCGGTCCTTGTGAAGGTTAAAACAGCACATACTTGACGAAACATCGTTGTGGTTTTGTATGCGTAGGTAAGAACGGTTCTTGCTAAGCCCGTAGCAGCCACGTAAAACATGCAACAACAAAGTAGAGGACGTCTAACTTGTTTTTGCAGGGCATGTTGTGATGTGATATGGTCAAGACATGATGAGTTATACGGTTTTGTATGAGATGATCATGTTTTGTAAAGTTATCGGCAACTGGCAGGAGCCATATGGTTGTCGCTTTATTGTATGAAATGCAATCGCCATGTAATTGCTTTACTTTATCACTAAACGGTAGCGATAGTCGTAGAAGCAATAGTTGGCGAGACGACAACGATGCTACGATGGAGATCAAGGTGTCGCGCCGGTGACGAAGGTGATCATGACGGTGCTTTGGAGATGGAGATCAAAAGCACAAGATGATGATGGCCATATCATGTCACATATTTTGATTGCATGTGATGTTTATCTTATTATGCTTCTTATTTTGCTTAGAACGACGGTAGCATTATAAGATGATCCCTTACTAAATTTCAAGGTATAAGTGTTCTCCCTGAGTAAGCACCGTTGCGAAAGTTCGTCGTGCCGAGACACCACGTGATGATCGGGTGTGATAAGCTCTACGTTCAAATACAACGGGTGTAAGCCAGTTTTGCACACGCAGAATACTCGGGTTAAACTTGACGAGCCTAGCATATGCAGATATGGCCTCGGAACACTGGAGACCGAAAGGACGAGCGTGAATCATATAGTAGATATGATCAACATAAGATGTTCACCAATGAAACTACTCCATCTCACGTGATGATCGGACATGGTTTAGTTGATTTGGATCACGTGATCATTTAGATGACCGGAGGGATGTCTATCTAAGTGGGAGTTCTTAAGTAATATGATTAAATTGAACTTTAATTTATCATGAACTTAGTCCTGGTAGTATTAGCATATCTATGTTGTAGATCAATAGCTCACGATGTTGCTCCCCGTTTATTTTTCATATGTTCCTAGAGAAAACCAAGTTGAAAGATGTTAGTAGCAATGATGCGGAATTGTTCCGTGATCTGAGGATTATCCTCATTGCTACACAGAAGAATTATGTCCTTGATGCACCGCTAGGTGACAGACCTATTGCAGGAGCAGATGTAGATGTTATGAACGTTTTGACAAAAGCTCGATATGATGACTACTTGATAGTTTAAGTGCACCATGCTTTACGGCTTAGAACCGGGACTTCAAAAACGTTTTGAAGGCCACGGAGCATATAAGATGTTCCAAGAGTTGAAATTAGTATTTCATACTCATGCCCGTGTCAAGAGGTATAAGACCTCTGATAGTACTTTGCCTACAAGATGGAGGAGAATAGCTCAACCAGTGAGCATGTGCTCAGATTGTCTGGGTGCTACAATTACTTTAATCAAGTGGGAGTTAATCTTCCAGATAAGATAGTAATTGACAAAGTTCTCTAGTCACTATCACCAAGTTAGTAGAACTTCGTGATGAACTATAATATGCAAGGGATGACGAAAGGAATTCCCAGCTCTTCGCAATACTGAAGTCGGCGAAGGTAGAAATCATGAAAAATCATCAAGTGTTGATGGTTAACAAGACCACTTGTTTCAAGTAAAGGGCAAAGGGATAGAAGAGGAACTTCAAGAAGAATGACAAGCAAGTTGTCACTCCCGTGAAGAAACCCAAAGCTAAACTCAAGCCTGAAACAAGTGCTTCTACTGCAAAGGAAATGATCACTAGAAGTGGAACTGCCCTAGATATTTGGCGGATAAGAAGGATGGCAAAGTGAACAAAGGTATATTTGATATACAGATTATTGATGTGTATTTTACTAGTGTTCATAGCAACCCCTCGGTATTTGATATTGGTTCAGTTGCTAAAGAGTAGTAACTCGAAATGGGAGTTGCATAATGAACAGAAACTAGTTAAAGGATGAAGTGACGATGTGTATTGGAAGTAGTTCCAAGATTGATATGATCATCATCGCACACTCCCTATACTTTCGGGATTAGTGTTGAACCTAAATAAATGTTATTTGGCGTTGAGCATGAATATGATTTGATCATATTTGTTGCAATACGGTTATTCATTTAAAGTCAAAGAATAATTGTTATTCTGTTTACATGAATAAAACCTTCGATGGTCATACACCCAATGAATATAGTTTGTTGGATCTCGATCGTGGTGATACACATATTCATAATATTGAAGCCAAAAGATGCAAGGTTAATAATGATAGTGCAACTTATTTGTGGCACTGCCGTTTAGGTCATAATGGTGTAAAGCGCATGAAGAAACTCCATAGTGATGGACTTTTGGAATCACTTGATTATGAATCACTTGGTGCTTGCGAACCAAGCCTCATGGGCAAGATGACTAAAACTCCGTTCTCCGGAACAATGGAGCGAGCAACAGAGTTGTTGGAAATAATACATACTGATGTATGCGGACCAATGAGTGTTGAAGCTCGCGGCAGGTATCGTTATTTTCTGACCTTCACTGATGATTTGAGAAGATATGGGTATATCTACTTAATGAAGCACAAGTCTGAAACATTTGAAAAGTTCAAAGAATTTCAGAGTGAAGTGGAGAATCATCGTAACAAGAAAATAAGAGTTTCTACGATATGATCGTAGAGGTAAAATATTTGAGTTAGCGAGTTTGGCCTTCAATAAAAACAATGTGCAATAGTTTCACTACTCACGCCACCTGGAACACCACAGTGTAATGGTGTGTCCGAACGTCATAACCGTACTTTATTAGATATGGTGCGATCAATGATGTCTCTTACCGATCTACCACTATCGCTTTTGGGGTTATGCATTAGAGACAGCTACATTCACGTTAAATAGGGCACCATCTAAATCCGTGGAGGTGACACCGTATGAACTGTGGTTTGACGAGAAACCTAAGCTGTGATTTCTTTAAGTTTGGGACTGCGATGCTTATGTGAAAAAGTTTCAACATGATAAGCTCGAACCCAAATCGGAAAGGTAAATCTTCATAGGATACCCAAAAGAAACTGTTGGGTACACCTTCTATCACAGATCCGAAGGCAAGATATTCGTTGCTAAGAATGGATCCTTTCTAGAGAAGGAGTTTCTCTCGAAAGAAGTGAGTGGGAGGAAAGTAGAACTTGATGAGGTAATTGTACCTTCTCCCGAATTGGAAAGTAGTACATCACAGAAAATTGTTCCAGTGATTCCTACACCAATCAGTGAGGAAGTTAATGATGATGATCATGAAACTTCGGATCAAGTTTGTGCTGAACATCGTAGATCAACCAGAGTACGTTCCGCACCAGTGTGGTACGGCAACCCAGTTCTGGAAATCATGTTACTAGACCATGATGAACCTACGAACTATGAGGAAGCGATGATGAGCCCAGATTCCGCAAAATGGCTTGAGGCCATGAAATCTGAGATGGGATCCATGTATGAGAACAAAGTGTGGACTTTGGTTGACTTGCCCGATGATCGGCAGGCCATCGAAAAATAAATGGATCTTCAAGAAGAAGACCGACGCAAACGGTAATGTTACTGTTTACAAAGCTCGACTTGTTGCGAAAGGTTTTCGATAAGTTCAAGGAGTTGACTACGATGAGACTTTCTCACCCGTAGCGATGCTTAAGTCTGTCCGAATCATGTTAGTAATTGCCGCATTTTATGAAATCTGGCAAATGGATAACAAAACTGCATTCTTTAATGGATTTATTAAAGAAGACTTGTATATGATGCAACCAGAAGGTTTTGTCAATCCTAAAGGTGCTAACAAAATGTGCAAGCTCCAGCGATCCATCTATGGACTGGTGCAAGCATCTCGGAGTTGGAATATACGCTTTGATAAGTTGATCAAAGCATATAGATTTATACAGACTTGCGGTGAAGCCTGTATTTACAAGAAGTGAGTGGGAGCACTACAACCTTTCTGATAAGTATATGTGAATGACATATTGTCGATCGGAAATGATGTAGAATTTTCTGGAAAGCATAAAGGAATGTTTGAAATGAGTTTTTCAAAGAAAGACCTTGGTGAAGCTGCTTACATATTGGGCATCAAGATCTATAGAGATAGATCAAGACGCTTGATAAGACTTTTGATGAGTACATACCTTGATAAGATTTTGAAGTAGTTCAAAATGGATCAGTCAAAGAAGGAGTTCTTGCCTGACTTGTAAGGTGTGAAGTTGAGTAAGACTCAAAGCCAGACCACGGCAGAAAAATATAGAGAGAATGAAAGTCATTCCCTATGCCTCAGCCATAGGTTCTATAAAGTATGCCATGCTGTGTACCAAACATGTTGTGTACCTTGCCATGAGTTTGTCAAGGGGGTACAATAGTGATCCAGGAGTAGATCACTGTACAGCGGTCAAAATATACCTTAGTAACTGGATGACTAAGGAAATGTTTCTCGATTATAGAGGTGATAAAGAGTTCGTCGTAAAGGGTTACACCGATGCAAGCTTTGACACTAAATCCAGATGACTCTAAGTATCAATCTGGATGCGTATTGAAAGTGGGAGCAATTAGCTAGAGTAGCTCTATGCAGAGCATTGTAGACATAGAAATTTGCAAAATACATACGGATCTGAATGTGACAGACCCGTTGACTAAACTTCTCTCACAAGCAAAACATGATCACACATTATTACTCTTGGGTATTAATCACATAGCAATGTGAACTAGATTATTGACTCTGGTAAACCCTTTGGGTGTTGGTCACATGGCGATGTGAACTATGGGTGTTATTCACATAACGATGTGAACTATCGGTATTAAATCACATGGCGATGTGAGCTAGATTATTGACTCTAGTGCAAGTGGGAGACTGAAGGAAATATGCCCTAGAGGCAATAATAAAGTTGTTATTTATATTTCCTTATATCATGATAAATGTTTATTATTCATGCTAGAATTGTATTAACTGGAAACTTAGTACATGTGTGAATACATAGACAAAACAGAGTGTCCCTAGTATGCCTCTACTAGACTAGCTCATTGATCAAAGATGGTTATGTTTCCTAACCATAGACATGAGTTGTCATTTGATCAATGGGGTCACACCATTAGGAGAATGATGTGATGGACAAGACCCATCCGTTAGCATAGCACTATGATCGTTTAGTTTTACTGCTATTGCTTTCTTCATGACTTATACATGTTCCTATGACTATGAGATTATGCAACTCCCGAATACCGGAGGAACACTTTGTGTGCTACCAAACGTCACAACGTAACTGGGTGATTATAAAGGTACTCTACAGGTGTCTCCGAAGGTACTTGTTGGGTTGGCGTATTTCGAGATTAGGATTTGTCACTCCGATTGTCGGAGAGGTATCTCTGGGCCCACTCGGTAATGCACATCACTATAAGCCTTGCAAGCATTGCAGCTAATGAGTTGGTTGCAGGATGATGTATTACGGAACGAGTAAAGAGACTTGCCGGTAATGAGATTGAACTAGGTATTGAGATACCGACGATCGAATCTCGGGCAACTAACATACCGATGACAAAGGGAACAACGTATGTTGTTATGCGGTTTGACCGATAAAGATCTTCGTAGAATATGTAGGAGCCAATATGAGCATCCAGGTTCCGCTATTGGTTATTGACCGGAGATGAGTCTCGGTCATGTCTACATAGTTCTCGAACCCGTAGGGTCCGCACGCTTAACGTTTGATGACGATCGGTATTATGAGTTTATGAGTTTTGATGTACCGAAGGAGTTCGGAGTCCCGGATGAGACCGGGGACATGACGAGGAGTCTCGAAATGGTCGAGATGTAAAAAATCGATATATTGGACGACTATATTCGGATATCGGAAAGGTTCCGAGTGATTCGGGTATTTTCGGAGTACCGGGGAGTTACGGGAATAGAAGAGAGAGGCCAAAAGGAAGGAGGCGCGTGCCCCCCTTCTGGTCCGAATTGGACAAGGGGTGCAGCCCCCTTTTCCTTCTCCCTCTCCCCCTCTTTCCTTCTCTCCTACTCCGGAAAGGAAAGGGGAATCCTACTAGGACTTGGGAGTCCTAGTAGGACTCCCCACACTTGGTGCGCCCCCTCTAGGGCCGGCCTCTCCCTTGCTCCTTTATATACGGGGGCAGGGGGGCACCCTAGGACACACAAGTTGAATTGTTCCAGCCGTGTGCGGTGCCCCCCTCCACAGAAACACACCTCGGTCATACCGTCGCGGTGCTTAGGCGAAGCCCTGCGCCGGTGAATACATTATATCCGTCACCATGCCGTCGTGCTGACGAAACTCTCCCGTGAAGCTCAGCTGGATCAAGAGCTCGTGGGACGTCATCAAGCTGAACGTGTGCTGAACGCGGAGGTGCCGTACGTTCGGTGCTTGATCGGTTGAATCGTGAAGAAGTTCGACTACATCAACCGCGTCACTTGACGCTTCCGCTCCCGGTCTACGAGGGTACGTAGACACACTCTTCCCTCTCGTTGCTATGCATCTGGTAGATAGATCTTGCGTGATCGTAGGAAAATTTTAAAATACTACGTTCCCCAACAGAGATTTCCTTGCTAGTATCACTGTGGGGTAATCTAGAGAAATCACACAAGCTACCATAGGGAGCATCCATTTTCCTGCTATTCATTACTTTGCTCTCTTTATTGGTAGATGCACAAACGGTAAAGATGAGGCTTGCCACATGTGTGTCCCTGATCCTAGTGTTCTCAAGAGTGTTGTATTAAGTGATAGACAATATAACTTGGGAGCCATTGTTGCACATAGGCTACATCATAATGGTTTGCATGGAGATTTATTTGGTGAGATTTATGCCACTCGCATAGCCCACCGTCTTGGTGAGCCTGTCCTTGAAAATGATGAACCTTTACTGCCTGCTTATTTGGATTACAATGCCATGACTAGTCACCGGTTTATAGAGAGGGATGAACAATCCCTCAAATATCGACTAATCTTTAATAGGCGTCATGCCGTCCATATTGCTCTTCATACCCCTACTTTGTTTGACTTTCAGGCAAAAGGGAGATATACTATAACCAGGGAGGAGGCAAATGAGTATCATAATATGATGGACGCAGCCCGACTCCAAGCTGCAGCTTAGCAGGCAGTAGCTGCTGCATCTCGGTACAACCCAAACTACAACTTTGGATATCAGCCAAGCCAATATTGGCCATAGACCAACTTAGGCCAAAAGTCTAAGCTTGGGGGAGTACGTGTTTCTCACCGACATTACATTCATGTTCACACACTTATTCTAGTTGTCGGTGCTCACACTCTTTCATTGTACCATCCATGCTTAGTTTCAATTCTTTTTCTTAGTCTTTTTTTTCGTGTGTTAAAAAACCTTAAGGAAAAAAATTAGTCGTAGCTTTTAGCTAGTTTACTTTCCTTGCTTGTAGTAGTAGTAATTAAAAGAAAACCCAAAAAGATTTCTCGTTCTTCTTTTGCTTGTTGGGAGCTTTCCCGTGTAAAGAGTTTCTTTTATTTTCTTTGGGGGTCAAGGTAGAAGACCATGATTAAAATTCTTAGTGGCTCTCATATGCTTTATTGTTGATTTAACCTTGATCCATATTACCTTGTCTTCTCTCTTGTATTAAATGCTCGTAGATTCCAGCTTAGTCCGATGCAAGTGCACTATTATTATTATCCACACCGTTCGGTCGTGCGAGTGAAAGGCAATAAGGATGATATATGATGAACTAATTGAGATGAAAAAAGCTGGTATGAACTCGACCTCTCTTATTTTTGTAAATATGATAGTTCATCGTTCCTGATTCAGCTTGTTATGAATGAAACATGCTTGCAATGGCAATTAGAGATCATAGCTGCTTATGCCATGCTTAATTAGCTGAGAGTTTATAATGGTCTATATTGCATGCCAACATGATATTAAAATGGTTGTGATGTGGTATGATAGGGTGGTATCCTCGTTTGAACGATTCAAGTGGTCTGACTTGGCACATGTTCACGCATGTAGTTGAAACAAAATCAACATAGCCTCCACGATATTGATGTTCATGGTGATTTATATCCTACTCATGCTTGCATTCACTGTTGATTAATTTTAATGCATGTTCATGACTATTGTCGCTCTCTATCTGGTCGCTTCCCAGTCTCTTTCTAGCCTTCACCTGTACTAAGCGAGAATACTGCTTGTGCATCCACTTCCATAAACCCCAAAGTTATTCCAATGATTCCACCATACCTTCCTATATGCGATATTTACCTGCCATTCCAAGTAAATTTGTATGTGCCAAACTCTAAACCTTCAAATGAAATTCTGTTTTGTATGCTCGAACAACTCATGTATCAACTAGGGCTATCTATATCTTCCATGCTAGGTGGGTTATTCTCACGATGAGTGGACTCCGCTCATCATTCATGAGAAAATGGCTGGTAATTGGGATGCCCAGTCGCATGCTCAAATCATAATAATTAAACAAAACTCCCCATGGTTGTTGCTGGTTTGGACGGTACCCGTTGTTTCGGGCTAGCCGTGGAGTGTGCTTGTTGGTGGTTGGGGGAGTATAAACTTACCATTCTGTTTGGGAACCGCCTATAATGTGTGTAGCATGAAAGATATCGAGATTCTTGGTTGTTATGTTGACAATGAAAGTATACCGCTCAAAATGTTATTCATCTCTATTTAAAAATCGAGCTTTGGCACCTCTACAAATCCCTGATTCCCTCTGTGAAGGGCCTATCTATTTACTTTTATGCTGAGTCATCATCCTCTTTTAAAAGAGCACCAGTAGGAGAGCACCTCTGTCATTTGCATGTATTTCTATTAATTTGCATTGAGTATGATCATGACTGGATCTCTTTTACCATGAATTACAATGTCTAGTCAGTCCTTGATCTTTAAAGGTGCTCTGCATTTATGTTTTGTGGTCTCAGAAAGGGCTGGCAAGATACCATCTTGTTATATCATATTATGATTGTTTTGAGAAAGTGTTGTCATTCGAGGTTTATTATTATTGCTCGCTAGTTGATTATGCCATTGATGTGAGTAGACATGAGACCTGAAAGTTATTGTGATTGTGGTTACTTCATGATCTTTGCTGAAAACTGGAATGATGGCTTACATATTTACAACAACAAGAGCAAACAGAGTTTGTCAAAGTTTTTCTTTATCACTTTCAGTTTATCAACTGAATTGCTTGAGGACAAGCAAAGGTTTAAGCTTGGGGGAGTTGATACGTCTCCAACGTATCTACTTTTCCAAACACTTTTGCCCTTGTTTTGGACTCTAACTTGCATGATTTGAATGGAACTAACCCGGACTAACGCTATTTTCAGCAAAACTGCGATGGTGTTGTTTTTGTGTAGAAATAAAAAGTTCTCAGAATGACCTGAAAATCCAGAGAGAATTATTTTGCAAAATATAAAAAATATCTGCAGAAAGATCTACGTAGGGGGCCCACACCCTGTCCACGAGGGTGGGGGCGCGCCCCCCTGCCATGTGGGCCCCCTGATGCTCCACCGACATACCCCCGGACTCCATATATTCACTTTCGGGGAGAGAAAAAATCAGGGAGAAATAATTATCGCGTTTTACGATACGGAGCCACCGCTAAGCCCTAATCTCTCTTGGGAGGGCTGATCTGGAGTCCGTTCGGGGCTCCAGAGAGTGGAGATCGTCGCCATCGTCATCATCAACCTTCCTCCATCACCAATTCCATGATGCTCACCACCGTGCATGAGTAATCCCATCGTAGGCTTGCAGGACGGTGATGGGTTGGATGAGATTTACCATGTAATCGACTTAGTTTTATTAGGGTTTGATCCCTAGTATCCACTATGTTCTAAGATTGATGTTGCTATGACTTTGCTAAGCTTAATTCTTGTCACTAGGGCCCGAGTGCCATGATTTCTGATCTGAACCTATTATGTTTTCATGACTATATGTGTGTTCTTGATCCTATCTTGCAAGTCTATAGTCACCTACTATGTGTTATGATCCGGCAACCCCGAAGTGACAATAAACGGGACCACTCCCGGTGATGACCGTAGTTTGAGGAGTTCATGTATTCACTATGTGTTAATGCTTTGGTTCGGTACTCTATTAAAAGGAGGCCTTAATATCCCTTAGTTTCCGCTAGGACCCCGCCGCCACGGGAGGGTAGGACAAAAGATGTCATGCACGTTCTTTTCCATAAGCATGTATGACTATATTCGGAATACATGCCTACAGTACATTGATGAACTGGAGCTAGTTCTGTGTCACCCTAGGTTATAACATTTACATCATGAATTGCATCCGACATAATTCCCCATCACCGATCCAATGCCTACGAGCTTTTCACATATTGCTTGTTGCTTATTTACTTTTCCACTGCTACTGTTACAAAAACTACAAAAACACTAGCTTTACTTTTATTGTTGTTACCGCTATCTCCATATTACTTTGCTACTAAACTACCTTGCTGCAGATACTAAGTTTCCAGGTGTGTTGAATTGACAACTCAGCTGCTAATACTTAAGAGTGTTCTTTGGCTCCCCTTGTGTCGAATCAATAAATTTGGGTTGAATACTTTACCCTAGAAAACTGTTGGGATCCCCTACACTTGTGGGTTATCAATACCACATACTCAGGATGCCTGGGAAGTGGAGGTGCAACACAATTGACAAGATGACATTGTAAGATTCTCGGGAAATGAACTATGGAAGCGAGTTCCAAAACAATAGTTCATCATTAAACCAAGGAGGGGATGAGGAGGTAGCGAATGAACTTAGCGACAATTGATCGAGATTTCCTAAAGATGATTTCCACAATTATGTGAACAAGGAGATGCCATTTTTAGATCAAATGATATAATGATGTATGCTCGAGGAAAACACACACAATTAAACATTGGTTGAAAGTGCGCCCAAAATATGGGCTTAGGTAGCATGATCAGAGTTAGAATGGTGATTCTATAACCAATAGTCTAAGAACGAACGGTTGACCATTAACTTCAAAGTAATAGGGTCGCTAGAAGTTTTGAATTCACACATCACAGTTTAATTGTCGGTATTCCAGTTAGAAACAACACGGTGACAATGAAATGAACGGAGATGGTGAGAAGTATTACTATATCAAGAATTCTTAAGAGGTGGAGCAATTCTCACAACATCCTTGATATAAAAGATGGTAATACTCCAAGGTAGAACATAATACAAACTGCATAGGAAATTGCATCCATAACATGAACAAGTTTGTGATGAAAGGAAGGTAAGGATGTCGTCGATGATAACACAAATCATCGAGGGGCAAGGATGGTAATTCTCATCATGAATTCGGTTGATATCCTGGTAGAGCTGAGAATATTGATGATGATCATGACACATTGGTCGAGAGATTACCTGAATATGTAATCGATCGACGACGACATCAAGATGGAATGATGAAGCGAAAGGTTATTGGAACATGGGTACGACACAAACTCGGAGTCAAGTACGATGTTCAAGGTGAAGCGATAAGACGAGGAAAATCGACGTAAGCTTAGCTCATCATCAAAAGTTGTGCTCCGGGAAGAAAGAGTTTGTAGCACAATTAAAATTTATCATGAAAATGGTATAGCTGAACCGGCTAGGAATGATGTGATGGAGTATTACACTTCCCAGCAATAGAGTACTAGAAGTACTGAATTGTAGTGCCGATTCGATTCACTACTCGATGTTCTTGGTTGACGACAACCCAGAACCCGTGGAGTGACTGGACATGGAAAGATACTACCTCATCAGAAATTCATAAGATGTAGTGCGATGGCGTGATATCCTCGAGATGCCAGGGGGTAATACTCTAAGGCAGATCAAAATAGAGGTTGGACGGGCGTATTGATCTGTAAAAGGCAAGTGCTTAAACTTGCACGAGAAATGGTACTTAAAGGAGAACATATTCGGAACCACGATTGCAAAAGGACAGATCCTAGATATAAGATGAACTTATATCAAGGGGATAATTATTTGTATGAGAAGCCTTCATAAAAAGATTTTCATCGTGTCCATGGGCATGAACACAAAGTTCAAGGTCGACTCCCACTTCTCCAAATGCATAACCTTTCATTCACTTCTTGTTTCGAAAATGGCATTAGTGTTGAAAGTTTTACCTAGTGAAATACTAGATGGGTACAACCCGTGAAATCTTTCGGGTTCACACAGATTAGGGAAGGCACAAGTTCAACCAATCAGGGCATCCTAGGAACATATACCACAAACTTCTAGGAGTAATTAACACAAGCTCGAAAGTAGAGCATGGTTGTCAAAGCAGTGGATACAATTTACCAAAGGCATTACGTATCAGGGAAAGAACTTCTCGAGGTTTTTGTATGTGAAGGACACTGTCGGATATTAATTAAACAAAGGATCGGACAGTCCATAATGGAGTTGATGTGTGCATCGGCACATAACCAGAGGAAGAAACAATGCAAAGGCATTGGATCATAGAAACAACTGACTAATTCAAGGCTCTAATGCGAAGGAATTATGGTTTCCAATTCAAGGGATCAGAAGTAAACACTCCGCTTAAGGATGGACAAGTTGAGTAGGCTTAGGGGTACAACCGGTGGCAATTTGATTCCTCGAGATCCAGCTCATCTTTAAAACGACGTCTGAGCGAGAAAGATGAATACTAGGAACTAATTGAGGATTGCGAGCATTCGCAATCACAACGAACTAGCGAACTCAAAATGGTAATGACAAAGGATGTCAATAAGATTAATAGACTTATGGGATTATCCGCAATGGAGGCAAGCAAGAATTTCAAGATCAATACATTAATGAGGATTTTCGGATGATCAAATGGTATTTCAAAGAATTTTGTGAAACACATGAACAACTCGGGATGATCTGATACTCGGTGAGTGCGAGAAATTATCCATAGGGTATTCATGTGGCAAGGAACTACAAGGCAATAGGTATAATGGATTCTCGAAACCTCGGAGAGTATTTAGGGCATCTCGTAATAACAAGAGCAGCTGGGGATGAAGGTATGAACGACAAATGGAGGTAGTTATCCATAAGGATCTATCGATGGTAGGGACTGTAACGGTGAAGGGCACAAGGGGCTCGACAAAACATCGGATAACATCTTCCGGATCCTTCGGTGCATCAAGTAATCATCTGGAGTGAGGGGCTCTCCGGGAGGAAGTAATTACGAGAACCTAGAGTCGAAGTCAGTAAAATCATTAAACCCGAATAGAAGAGAGATTAGAGTCCCAGAGTATAAAAGAGGAATAAAAGACCCCAATACCACCCAATGGCGACGTGGGCCCGTAAGCCACACAATCATGTTAGTAAAAAAGTTTTGCAATAACTAGACTCAGCTTCGGCCAAGGAGTTGGAAAGGGGATTCCTACGGGCAGTTGGCTCTGATACCAACTTGTGATGCCCTCGATTTGACCGTACACTAATCATGCACGCAAAATGTGTATGACCAAGATCAAGGACTCACTGGAAGATATCACAACACAACTCTAAACACAAATTAAAATAATACAAGCTTTATATTACAAGCCAATTGCCTCGAGGGCTCGAATACATAAGCTTAAATACACAAGAGTCAGCGGAAGCAAAATATCTGAGTACAGACATAAGTTAACCAAGTTGCCATAAGATGGCCAGAACAAAAGTAGCAACGATAAAAAAGGCAAGGCCTCCTGCCTGGGACCTCCTAACTACTCCTCGAGGCCGAACTCCACGTATAAACATCCTCAGGATCCTCTGTCTCCTGGACTCCATCGATCTGGTTGCATCATCCGAGAAGAGAGGAAAAAGGGGGAGCAAAGCAACCATGAGTACTCTTCCAAAGTGCTCGCAATCAAGGATCTACACTACATATGCAATGGTCTCTATGTAAAGGGGGTAATATATGTGGGCTAAACTGTAGAATGCCAGAATAAGAGGGGGATAGCTAATCCTATCGAAGACTACACTTCTGGCAGCCTCCATCTTGCAGCAGTAGAAGAGAGTAGATGGAATAGCAACAAGTGTCAATGCTTCTGGTAGCCTCCGTATTGAGTAGATGGAAAGTTCACCAAGTAACATCGTATAGCATAATCCTACCCGGCGATCCTCCCCTCGTCGCCCTGTGGGAAAGTGATCACTGGGTTGTATCTAACACTTGAAAGGGTGTGTTTTATTAAGTATCCGGTTCTAGTTGTCATGAGGTTGGAGTACAACTCTGGGTCGTCCTTTTACCGAGGGACACGGCTATTCGAATAGATTAACTTCCCTGCAGGGGTGCACCACATTTCGCAGCACGCTCAATCCCCTATGGACGGACACACTTTCCTGGGTCATGCCCGACCTCGGAAGATCAACATGTTGCAACCCTACCTAAGCACAACAGAGAGGTCAGCACGCCGGTCTAAATCCTAAGCGCGTAGGGGTCTGGGCCCATCGCCCATTGCACACCAGCACGTTGAGTACGCGGCCGATGAGCAGACCTAGCAACCTCCATTACTATGGAAGTTGGTTACGTGGTCCAACCCGGCGCGCGCGGCTAAGTCGCTGACGTCAAGAAGGCATCGGCTGCTACCACGACGTCGAGAGCCCATAACTATTCCCATGTAGCTAGTTAGTGCGTATAGGCCAGTGGCCAGACTCAGATCAAATATCCAAACTCGTTAAGTGTGTTATTATGAACTAACCACAGACAACGACCAGGGCCATGCCACCTCTCGACTGGGTGCCTTAACCTGCCATGTCTCTCCACCACAAAGATCCACTCGGGGGGCGTCAGGAACCTAGGCCCACCACCACCTGGATGGAGCCACTTGTCCTTTCAGCCCCCACACTGGAATCACCTGCGGGTACTCAATGAGCCGACCCGACTTTAGTCACATCATGTATCATGTATAATATGTATATATATGCCCGTGATCACCTCCTGAAGTGATCACGGCCCGATAGTATAGCATGGAAGACAGGCAATACTGTATGGCCCCTGATGGAATAGTAGCATCCTATACTAAGCATTTAGGATAGCATGTAAATGTATCAACAGTTGTAGCAACAATGACAGGCTATGCAACAGAATAGGAGCTATCGAATCATCAACAGTAGCAAACCTAATGCAAGAATAAGAGAGAAGAGAATGGGCGATATCTGGTGATCAAGGAGGGTTGGCTTGCCTGGAAGCTCTGCAGATGAAATGAATCTTCGGAAGCGTAGCCGTACTCGAACACAGTGGCATCGGCATCGTCTCAGGGTCTACCGGAAAGGAAGTAATGGAGGGGCAACACAATAAATAACAGAGCAAACAAAGCATCACAATGCGTAACATGGCAATACGCGGTGCTAGAGGTGACCTAACACAGTAGTAAGTGATACCGGTGTAGTGGGGAAACATTCGAGAAAGTATTTCCGATGTTTCGCGTTTTCGGTCAGACGTGTCGGAGGAGGATGGTTGCAGGTTCACTATGCTAGGGGTGTACAATGAACGAACAGACTACGTATTCGGATTCGTCTCGTCATTCTGAGCAACTTTCATGTACAAAGTTTCTTCATCTGATGAACAGCTTATTTTATATTATTTATCAAAGGTTTAATTCAATTTTCAGAATTAATTTAGTTAGGAATGTAAATACGATGTCAGCATGACATCAGCATGGTGTCAGCAGGGCCAAAGGTTGACTAGGTCAACCCTGGCAGGTGGGTCCCGTTCGTCATTGACTATTTAATCAATTAACCTAACTTAACAGATTAATTAGATTAATTAACAGAATTAGCTTAGCTAATTTTAATTAGTTTAGTAATCAGAATTAATTAACTTAATTAATTAGTTAATTATTAACATTTACTTTAACATTTTTCTTTTATCATTCTTTTTTATTTTTTAAACGTTCTATGGGGGTGGCCCCATTGTCATTGGGCCAGGGGGCTTATGGGTTATGGGTGCTAACGGGCGCTGGGCGCAAGCATCGCCTGAGCGGGCGCTGCGGGCAGTGGGCGCATGGCCCGGCGCCGCCGAGCGCCGACGTGTGTGGCCTGTGGCCGGAGCAGAGAGAGGGAGGAATCGACGCTGGGGCGCGGGTGGCGTGCGCGAGCGGGGTGGGGCTACGGGCGCGCGGGCTGGGGAGGCCGTAGCACGAGCAGGTGGGAGTAGCTGCGCGCGCGTCAGCAAGGCCAGCGACGGAAGGTGTTCGGGCGGCTGCGACGAGGGGCTCCGGCGGTCAGTGGCTCGGACGGGAGCGGTCAGAGGCGGGGGCGCGGGGCAGTGGTGGTGCGGGCGATGGGCAGCAGCAAGGGCGGGGACGCGAGCGGGGCTAGGCGAGGTGCGGTGTGCTCACGCTCACCCTGAGCTCGGGCGCGGCCGGACCCGGCGACGGGAGCAGAGGGGGAGAGGAGAAAGAGGCGGCTCATGGGCGACGTGAGAAGAGGGGCGGCGAGGCTCGGGGTGGTCCGTTGTGGATGGGGACGAGGAGGCGGCGCCGGCGATGTCGAGGCGGCGATGGTCGGAGAGGTCGATGGGGCGCCGACGAGGGGCGCAGGGGCGAGGCGGATACGGGGAGGACAATGGCGACGGCGGGGTGGCTTCGGGCGGCGAGGTGATGCGCGGTGAGCGACGGTGACGGTGTCCATGGGAGCCACGGTGAGTCGTGCTCGGGATCGGGCCCCGATGCCCCGATCCGATGTGGATTGGGGGAGAGAGGCAGAGGAGGAGTGGGACGAGGGAGAGAGAGTGGGGGCGAGTGCTAGGTCACTGGGAGGGGAGGAGGCCTAATAGGCCGGGGGGTGCGGGAGTGGGTCGGCTGGGCCAGCCGGCTCCTTCAGCCAACTGGGCCAAGGCCCAGTCATTGGGTTGTCTTTTATTTTTATTTTGTTTATTTCTTTTTATCTATTTTTCTGTTTCTTTTAGTTTTACTTTATATTGAAGTTTTATTTTCTTGTTTATTTCCAGGTTCTATTTTATTTTTGTTTTAGCAAAATACAAAAATGGCACCTGGCATGATGTTACCAAACATGCCAAAGCCACACTAACTTGTTACCCAAACTAATTTAGTTTCTTAATTATTTAAAATTTAAAAGTATTTAGATGATAGTTTTTGCTACTGTTTTATTCATCTAATAGTATTTAAATATTTTATAAAGGTGTGGTTTCTTCACCAATATTATATGTGATTTATTTGTCATATTTAGAACATTTTAGTTTTAATACTTGAAAACTTTTACCGTTCAACTTTATTTTGAAGTTGATTTTGAATCGGTTTCGAACTAATGCGAGATTAGCAACAGTAATCGAAGTGATGTGGCATCATTACCAAAGGGTTACTGTAGCTTCATTACCCGAGCATCACATAAATAAGAGTATCATAAGTAGTATAATACATGTCAACTTAACAATTTCGAAGAGGTAACATAAAATTAAATGAATAAACAGATGGTTGAGTATCAGGTCATGATACCATATAATATTAACTGATGTGCTTATGTGCCATGCATAATAATAATTAATAAGTAAAATTATTTATGATAATAACATATAATACTATGCATTACAGATGTAGCATCATACATTATATCATATTATCCATGATATTAATATATAATACTCTTCACTATGACCAACCTGATATATAGGGTGACGTTCAACCAACCAACATTCTCCCAAAATCTAAGAGCGTTCACAATAGGATATATTAAATATGGCACTTCAAACGCCCGTGGACACGCCAGGGTGTGTCCGTGAACAGTGACCGGACACCCCTCAAATTTCACATATTGCATCTGGACATCTCATACTACATTCTCAAATTCATACAAAGACATGCAAACTATAAAAATCTACGTACTACGTCAAACACCTAGCTACTCCTCATCGGATATGTTTGACGATCTTCGTGCCCGGCTTCGGTAGCATTGGCGGCAGATGCAGCTCCGGCTCCTCCGGCTGCTTCGCTCCGGCCTCCTCCGCGTCGAGTTCGGCGAAGAACGGGTCGGACTCCGCCTGCTACTGCCGGAGGAATGCTCGGTTGGCCTCGACATAGGTCTCGTCTTGGATGGACTCCAGGATGACCTGCCGCTCCGCCGTCTCGTTGGACTGGGCGACGGCGAACTCCGCCTCCGCCTGTTCCATGTTGAAGCCCGGCAGCTGCTGCTTCGGCAACTTCGGCTCCTACAGCTCCGCCGCCTTCGCCTCCTCCACCTCCATCGGAGCAATCTCCTCTCCTCCTCCTCTTCCCCCGGCTCCTCCTCCTCCTCCTCCTCCTCCGACAAGTCTGGAGGCAGCCCGACAGCGATGTGGGCGGCGCCCGTGGCTTGCCTCGCCTGGATCTCCTGCTGGATATCGTAGCGGCACTCCGGTGTCAGCATGGCATAGTAGGTGATCTTGCTCCGGACCATGATGGATTGTCGGGGCGTGAGCGGAGTGTCGGACCTTGGGCAGAGCGCCGGAGCGGGAGGTAGATGGGCTCGAACTGGCGGCGCGAAGAAAGAAGGGAGGGGTGGATGAGTTAGGGTTGCGGGACGCCTCCGGCTTAAGTAGCCGGATTTAGTTTTAGGTGCCGAGCCAGAGTGGCGCCACGCGGCGTTCACACTGCGGTGAAGGACGCGGCATCAATCAGACCGCCGGCTTTCCGAGCATTTCCGCGTGGGACCCGTCGTCAGACTGACATGGCCGACGTGTCCGGACGCGCTCGGGCGCCCCATATCTGTCCCATATTTAGACTGGCTATGGGAGGTGCCGGTGAGACTAGGCGTTTGGTTTTGGTCGAAAAATTGAGACCGGCGTGCCTGCCGGGCTCTTGAGGCATATTTGGGGTGCCGGCTGTAGATGTTGTAATCTCGAAACTGTCTGCAATCGAGAAAAGTGCCAAAAAGAAAACAGTATCCCAACCACAGCGTGGAATACGACGCGTTTCATCGGTTCGTCGGGGTATGCGAAAGGAACAGAACAGGGCCGGTCCTGGAGCGTGTTGCACACACGATCGAGCAAAGTTTGCGTCCATCCATCACGGATGCGTCCAACGTCTTGCACGTACGTTTACGTGTGAGCTGGTGTGCCTGGCGACTTGACAATGGTTAACGATGGTTTGACACTTGGAGGAAAACTGGTTGCTTTCTGGGATCTGTCGGGCGTCCATTTGCTAAAAAGGTCTTTGACGTGTACGTGGAGGTTAAGGGGGAGATGGACGTATCGACGGGCGTACGCTGACCGCTAAGGTGCGGTCAATTACGCATTGTCTCTGAGGGGAATATGACCGGCTGTCGGGTACGCCACAGCGACGACTTCGTCTCATACGAGCAAATGCCATGACGACTTGGAATTTTAGGTCTAGCAATGTCATCACTTTGCCATACAGTGTTGTTAAATTTGTTTATGCTTAGAGCATCTACAACTAAACTTGGCAAATCCGGCATCTTAAACGTACGCGGACGCGCTCGGACGTGTCCGCGGGGACCGGGCATGTCTTAAATTAGCGACTTTGCATCCGCTTCTCTCATATCTTCTAGATTTATACAAAACATGCAAAAGAAATTCTACGTATTACATCTACATACTACCTTAGCTACTCTTCATCGTCGCAAATGTCCACGATGACAGAGCCGGGCGCTGGCTGGACGGGCGTGTCGGAGGGCTCCGGCTCATCCTCCTCCTGCTCGACCTCATCCATAGGCAAGCATCTCCGCCTCGTCCGTGGTCTCTTGCGCCTCCATCTCGTGCCGGCCACGGCGTCTTGCCTCCACAATCGACTCCGATCGGAGGGACTCGAGGATGCCATGCTGCTCCGCCTGCAGATCCCCGTCGTCAGCGTCCCCCACATCCTCCTTCCCGACACATCCCCCTCCTCCTCCTCCTCCTCGTCCTCGTCTTCCTCCTCCTCCACCTCATCATCATCCTCTTCCTCCTCCACCACCTGAGCTTGGCGCCTAGCCCGGATCTGCTCAAGGAGCTCTAGCCGGCGCTCCGGTGTCAGAAATGGCGCGCTCCTCACCCGACGGCGTGGGGGCATGGCTACTAGGCGGACGGATGGAGTGAAAAGTGGTGGCGGCGGCTGGCATGAGGAGGAAAATATGGATGGATGGTAGGGTTTTCTGTGCCGCCGGTCGACTTAAATAGCCGGGCAATGCACTACGCGACCCACCGGAGCTGCGCCACGCGGCGCCACCGGTCCGATGGAGGAGACGAGCTTCGGACCGCTGGGTTTGAAGGCGTTTCCGGCTGGGACCCCTTCGTCGCCCGGGCGTATGAGGCCGTTTTGAGAGGTTCGGTTGTAAATATTATTAGTTTTTGAAATAAGAGCCACAAGTTGGTAAGCCTAAGGAAATCGTGCCACATTTTTTGAGTGAATTTGATGTAAGACCCGAGTGTAGAATGTCAAAGGTGTGGATTAAACTAAACAACCATCTAAGTTGGTCAAAATTGCACAGTATTAGATGTGATAACCTTAGACAAACTTAGTATCAAAGCAAAGAGGTAGGTCTACTTCTGAATAGAGAAGTTGGAGGATTTATATTGGCTATAAACTGGAGAAGGGGTGATCGTGGTACATAAATTGTTTGAAGACACGTCTGGAGTACTGTACATAGACATGGTATGTGCACCAGCGACAACCAAAACGAGTACTCCAGTTTCAGGGCGCGCTGGTCACTATGGAGTAAAGTTCATGCATGTGGCCGCAAAAAACGTGGATCTAGAATTTATTGGTACAAAGAATTGAATACCTCATGCTTGGACCAAGAGAGGCAAAGCTAGAAAGTCTTTTGATTCACTTGGATGACGATCCTCCCCATTTTCTCTTTCTCTTAAAGCAAGTATAATAGGATGACGTAGGCGCGCCGTAAGACTTTAAATATTATAGTTTGGATGAGTTGGTGGAGAGAGAAGATGAGAGAGAGGAGAAGCGGGCTACTAGTTAACAGCCGGCCTCCTAGGCACTTTGTGAGAGAGGGAGGTGGGTCATATATCAATAAAATAATATAAATTATTTATATAAAACTATTATACTTGCCGACTGTAAAGCTGGCTATAGATGACATGGCAAAATCATATACTTCCTTCGTTTTTATTTACTCTGCATATTACACTAGTAGATAAAGGGGGATCAGACCCGGTTCATTTGGGCCTTTAGCCCCGGTTCTGGAACCGGGGCAACAGGGTCGGTACTAATGCTCTGACCCTTTAGTCCCGGTTCAATCCAGAACCGGGGCAAAAGGGTGTCCACGTGGCCTGTGCACGGAGTCCAGGCAGGAGGGGCTTTAGTCCCGGTTGGTGGTACCAACCGGGACCAAAAGGCTTCCACGCGTCAGCATTTCTGTGGCTGTGGTTTTTGTTTTTTTTTTTTGAAAGGGGAGGGGGGGTTTTAGGTTTTGGGGGTTAATTTAGGTGCTTGATATATTGTGTTAGCTAGCTAATTAATAGAGAGAAGTGTTCTCTCTTATGTCCGTGCTTTTGGTCGACGCTACATACTACACATACGTATATATATGGACTAGAGTAGTCACGCTAGCTAGCTAGCTAGCTGCTAGCTACTAAGCAAACGAAGGAACAGAAGATCTCGTATATATAATCAACATATATATATATATATGCATACAGAGAGAAGTAATAATATCGACCACCTCTCCTTCTCCGAGAGATTGGTCGAACAACAAGTTCTCGTATATCTATCCGACACTACCGGGCACATATATACAATAATTATCTCTTACAAAAATAATCTCCTAACACATGGATGCAGGGTCCACATAGTATTCTCCGTCTTCAGCGATCACGTGTTCAAGGAAGAATGCCGCCAATTCCTCTTGAATTGCTCGCAGACGATCTGGTGTTAGGAGTTCATCCCGCATCCGAAACATCTAATTTGAAGTAGGGGGTCAATACATGAAATGATGCTATATATTTGTGAATATTATTGATTGCTTACGCACTTTAAATTGTTCATCAGTGTAGCCCCGCTCACAGGTCGTGTGGCGGATGGACTCGCAAATGTAGTATCCACAATAATCATTCCCGGGTTCCTGCCACAACCACTTTACAAGAAATAGAGCTCAATCAAACTGATAAGCAAGAATGCCAAATTGGTATTGATGAAACTAGCTAGCGCTTGAATCAAGATATAGGAGATGCGCGCGCGGAACATGCTACTATATTGTACTTACTTTCGGGTATCTAAATTGTAGCTTCTTCGGCAGTCCCGGAGCTTTTTTGATGAATGTTTTCCAAGCCCTGCCAGACAAAGGAAACAATTAGTTGATATCAGAAATGAAGTTGCTGATATATATGCATGGTGGATAATATTGATCGATTTAACTTACCTGGCTAGTATTTGAGTCATGTCCGCATACTCCTCGGGATCTTTACGTTTAGAGTCGAAGACAGTTACTATTCCCTTCTCAAGCTTAATCTCTAAGAGAATATAGTGGAAGCTGCGCACGAATGCATGAGATCATTACATCACTATAAACTTGACTGATATATATAAGGGAAACCAAATATGCA
The DNA here is from genome assembly GCA_902687465.1 of Secale cereale. Classification (NCBI taxonomy): domain Eukaryota; kingdom Viridiplantae; phylum Streptophyta; class Magnoliopsida; order Poales; family Poaceae; genus Secale; species Secale cereale. The sequence continues at coordinate 86,082,499 of LR738710.1, read as the reverse complement.
GAAGACATTAACACTCACTTGAAGTTGTAAAGAAAGAGTATTATATCTTTGTTTTCATTTACCACCAACGATCGTAGCAAGTTGGTCTCGGTATCGCCGGGACGCAATTTAACCTCGGTTGCATCTATGAGGTATGTGTTAATAAACCCAATATCACCTACTTGTCTTTTCTTCAATTCGACGATCTTCAATCTGCATAATATAGTGAGGATAATTATAAATACATGCAATGAAGATCAGCTATATAGAGAGACTTAATGACAGAAGTAGTACTACTTACAGACAGTAGCAGGTGATCGTTGTTTTATCGAGGGCCAATTGATTGAAAAATTGATAGGACTCCTCAAATGGAACAGGCAACAGGTCAATTCCAACGAGGTCATGCTCCGGTTTAACTGTCAAATACAAGTTATTCCTCCCCCCAGACTCTCTGCAGATTTTCAAGTACCAATCATGCAATCTTCGCATATTCGTTGATAGAGATCTTTCATTTTTGACGAGAGGCTTCCCGTACTCGTATCTTTGCATCTGCACTTCCATGAAATCATAGTGGACATCGTCGGACGCGTAATCTGCAAGATTGGTATAACCGGGCACCATCCTCGGATCATTAGCGACCATGTCGCTAGACACCTTGAGCGGGGGGCACGATTGGTTCGCTTGTTCGCCGAGCTGGGCAATTTGTTTCCCAGCTCGCCCTTCTGCTAACCTCTGATCACTTTTTGTACTTCCGGACCGCTTGGCATCTTGAAATGTCTTTTGAATAATGCGGTCATAGTTGCCCTTCGGCTTACTTTTCGCTGGTTGCTTCAGGGCAGCAAGAGTGCGCTTTGCTTTCACCGCATCTATCTTCTCCTCTGGAGGTGGATGTCTCTGTGCTTTCAACCCTTCAAAAAAGTCCTTCACTTCGCCTTCAGCGATCTTCGTGTTTTCCTCGTCGGACCTCTCGTACAGTAACTTCTCTAGAGGCGTGAGAGAAGGACCGAATCTGCATCGCCTCCCGCCTCTGGCTGTACTGGTAGACGTCGCCGGACCAGACGAAGCGGCTGTCTTTTTTACTTGCTTAGGCGCCGGAGCAGGAGCAGCCGGAGCGGCGGCAGGTCTCTTCCGCCCTTGCTGATTAGGCGAAGGAGGAGCTGGCTGTCTGCTCGGGCGCGCCGGCGGCGAAGGAGGCGGAGTGCCGCCACGCGCCGGCGGCGAAGGAGGCGGTGTGCCGCCACGCGCCGGAGAAGGAGCCGGAGTGCCCTGATGGTCACTCGCCGGAGAAGGAGCCGGAGTGCCCTGATGGTCACTCGCCGGAGGAGGAGGCGGTGGAGGAGGCGGAGTGCCCTAACTCGTCGGAGGAGGAGGAGGAGGCGGAGGCGTCCAGTTCAGAATGTTGATTAGGTCCTTCCGCCATAGGCATGGAGTCTTCAGTGAAGAACCCAGCCGAGTCTCCCCTTCACCGGTAGGGTGGTCAAGCTGGAGCTCCTCAAATCCCTCCGTTATTTCGTCGACCATCACCCTAGCATATCCTTCTGGAATCGGCCGGCAGTGAAAAGTGTCGTCTGGTCCAGAAGGATAAACAGAGCCAGCAGCCGCCTTGACCTTCAGATTCATCCACTGTGCCATAAGGTGGCAATTTTGTGCCTGCGTGATAGCATCCACAGGATTCCTGGCAGTAGCCGTCAAGGCAAGCTCTGGCTGAAGCAGCTCGGTGGAAGCCACGCTGCTTCTCCGCTGAGATGGCGGGGTAGCTTCGGCAATTCTTTCCCGATCTGCTTCCCGTTCCTCTATCGCTTGTATTCTGGCCCGCAGCGCCTGGATTTCGGTCATCTCCATTTTCTTCCTCCTGTCGTGGCATTTGTAGCCTCCTGCGTCCGGAAACCCAGCACGCCACGGAAGGGAGCCTGGCGTGCCTCGTGTCCGTCCAGGGTGCTCAGGATTCCCGAGGGCCATTGTCAGCTCGTCGTTCTCTCTGTCGGGGATGAACGTCCCTGCATGCGCTGCTTTGATATACTGCCGCATCTTCCTGAGTGGTGTTTCCAATTGCTTGTCCGTCCAAATGCACCACCCTGTTACAGGGTCCAAGGATCCGCCAGCCCCGAAGAACCAAGTCCGGCAACGTTCTGGCCAGTGCATTGTCTCTGGTTTGATCCCTTTCTGAAGCAGATCATTCTCAGCCCTGGCCCACTTAGGCCGGGCTACGAGGTAGCCGCCCGACCCCGTGCGATGGTGATGCATCTTCTTTGCAGCATTTATCCGGTTTGTCTCCGACATCTTCTGACTCTTTTCCGACTTCTTATGGGCCACAAATGCGGGCCAGTCATCTTTGATCTTCTCATATATGCCCATGAATTCTGGAGTCGTTTTCTCTCTGACAAACGTATTCAGTTTTTTCTTCCATGCCCTGAATTGGTCTGCCATCTTCTGAAGTGCAGCAGACTTGATTAAGTCCTCTATAACTGGCTTCGCCGGATCAACCTCTCGCGGTAGGACGAAATTTGTCTTCAGCTCATTCCAAAGATCTTCTTTCTGCATATCAGTGACATAAGTCACCTGAGCGTCGTTTGAAGCCGGCTTTAACCATTGATGGATGCTGATCGGGATCTTGTCCCTAACCAGAACCCCGCACTGATTAACAAATGCGTTCTTTGTGCGGATGGGTGCAGTCGGCTCGCCGGAGCGCGAGATTTCTAAGATCTCAAACTTTTCATCCGGCCTCAACTTTTTCTTCGCTCCTCGTCTCTTTACCGAAGATTTGCTCGATCCGGAGGGCTAGAAAAGGAACAAAGACGAGAGTTAATGAATGAATCAATTAACTAGTCAGCACATGCTTAACTAACATATATATCTCCTGGCCGGACTCGGTTCGGTCACCGGAGCCAGCATCACGGTCTCCTTCTTGCACCGGCATTGGGTCACCGGAGCCGTCCTCACGGTCTACTTCTTCCATGTGCATTGGGTCACCGAATTCATCAATATCATAGCCTAGATCTTCCAGCCGCAACTCTTGTTCGACCTGCTCATCGGTGTCGTTGAGAAACGACCTGACGGCATTTTGTCCGTCTGCGATTATGTCCATCAACATCGCTTCTTGTGCTAGGTCTCGGGTGTTGTCGTCCATTGTTTCTACAAATATTTACACCATGCCAATTATTATTCAAACATGACAGATGGATATATTAATGGAAAACGTAGAACTAGCTTCAACCCTCGACTGCTCGGCGATCCACAAACCCTAGACCCCCTCATGTCACATTTTGTCTAGCTAGTGTCAAAGGATTCAACAAAACCAATACTTCATCATTAGGCAAAAGTAACAGTAGAATGATGGTACGAAGCTCTCCAAAGTTGTTTTGGAACGGAGTCCCAGATAAGATAATCCGTAACAAAAGACGGATTAACCTATCAGGAACTCCGTTCCAAAACATCTTTGCATAACTTCGTACCAACATGCCCCGGTTACTTCTGGCAAATGATGAAGTCATGGAATTTTTCAATACTTTGACACTAGCTAGGCAACCTCTCTCGACCCCTCGACCCC